>CM019167.2:747704-876492 GCA_009739505.2 Apolygus lucorum | reverse complement strand
CTCGCAGTTTCAAGATTTGCACGGGCGGATAAGTCGTACCTTTATGAGAATTCAAAGAAATGTTCTAATTTGATGAGTCTTTGAAATCTTACCTAAAATGAAGCGACACCAACCCAGAACCGAGGAGCTAAGAACGCCATGAACCATCTCCGGAAAGAGTTCTTTTTACAAGAAAATCCGGGACCCGATCGTTAAAAAATGAGAGGAAAGTAATGATACCAATATAAGAAGAGCCACTCACGATTAGACTGGTTGGGAAAGGCAGTTTTCAACGTCCTGTCGATT
Source organism: Apolygus lucorum (assembly GCA_009739505.2). Classification (NCBI taxonomy): domain Eukaryota; kingdom Metazoa; phylum Arthropoda; class Insecta; order Hemiptera; family Miridae; genus Apolygus; species Apolygus lucorum. The sequence continues at coordinate 876,207 of CM019167.2, read as the reverse complement.
CCGAACAGGTAGCTTGCTTCAGAAACTCGCTTGCAGGAGACCAGCTCGGCAGTTGAAAGAAGAATGAAAAACGCCGGTTGGGGCGGTTGGCGTGGGAAGCCTTTTTTTTCGGCGGGTGCCAGGAATAATTTGCACATTCGGTTTGCACTTCCATGCGTTCAAGATGGAACGACAGCCAAATTCCACCATTCAAACTCCATGGCGTTAGGTAGCGCGAAATGATGAAACTTCGGATTCCACCAAAAAGCGATAATTACTTTCCAGAATTTGAAAATGTTTACATGAATGACCTTTTTCAGGATTTAGGTAGTGGAAAGGAAACGATTCTGGACATGATTTATCATGAATGCGCATTTTGTCTGAAATTAGAAACTAATTTAGGTACCTAGGTAACAAAAAAAATCGGATGCTAAAAGAGAGATTGTTTTGAGACAAAACAAGAGATTTCACAAAATGTCATTACTTTTTAGAAGCCGAAAAATGATTATTTTTGTACATTAGATGTTTTCTTTGAGCTGGAGGATATTGATTTTAAGTACCTACCGAATTTACCAGCAAAAATGAGAAAATTTCAACAATATCCCACAAAATACTGTTAGAAAAAAAAATCTCTAACACCTGGAGAGCTGAAAAATTTGTTGAATCTACCCGGCGGTTCTTTCAGGGAAGGAAAAGTACTACTTTCGGGTATTTCATCGCTGATTTCAGCCTCTATAGTACCCACTGCAGTCAACGGCAACCTCTACATTGAGACCTTAATCCAGTGTGTGGTTTTCATTTTCTTCACAAATTGGGTTTCCTGCGTGGGATGAAAAATTTCAATGAAAGTAAAAACTCTCAAAATTAAAATGAAAAAAAAAGTTAAATTCAAAGTCAACAAGTTTTTAGTGAAAATAAAGAGGTTTAATTCAAAGTAAAATAATATTTACATCTTTCAGGAGAGGATGAGCGTTGGAAATCAACGAACAGAAATCTGCAACCCCGGTGAATAAGTGGTCAAGTCAAATTTGCCCATTTTACAGGGGAGCATTATCAAAATTTGAACCTTCTCCTAAAATCCGGAATGACTGCATCATTCATTCCAAATTTCAACCTTCTACGACAAAATCCGGATTTTAGGAGAAGGTTCAATTTTGATAATGCTCCCTGTAAAAATGGGCAAATTTGACTTGACCACTTATTCACGGAGTCGCAGAAAATAACCCCATGAATTTAATAGTATTAAGAACCTTTTAGGTAAAAAAACGAAGTATTATTTCATGTTTCTTCTAACCTCCCAAATGGTTGAAATGGAGGACTGACGTTTTTCTCATGTTTGAAACAAGGAAGACCAATCACTTTGTCAATCTTGTGTACAGACTTAGAAGTTAGTTAGATCAGATGTTGGTCAACCCCATTTAAATGAGTAGTTTCACAAAACGCAGGTTTCTGCTGAATCCAAAACCTTTTGTACTTGAAGGTTTTTTCTGGAAGTACATATTGCAGAACTATCCAACCATGGAGGTAGATACCGAATTGTTTGTTTGATTTGAATAAGCTTTCAGATTATCACTTGCTTTTCACCAAATTTCTGGCAACATCAGGTAATAATAAATAACAATTACAAGCTTAGTCATTATAGATTCACTAACTGACTGAAAATCGGTGAAAAGCTGTATTGATCATTTAAATAAGTAGTTATCCTCGTCTTATCTACTTATCATTGACCAAGATGTAAATACCAGGTTACTACTCTAGGCGCTCCATACCACTCCCAGCAATCAAATCTGTCCAGGACAGCCCACTCTAGATTGTAAGACGGGAAAATCCACTCACAAAAAGTTAGTTTTTTATCAATTTTATATTTTTTGTTTTCTTTTAAATATATATATATATATTTGACTATTTATACACAACACATTCAAAACTCAAATAAATTTTTTACACATCTAAAAGTATTTTGGCCAAAACCCAGTCAAGTCCAATTTATATGTATATTATGTGTAGAGGCTTCTTAATAATATGATCTTAGAACACAAAAGAATATACCAGTTACATGGATATGCAGGTATACCTAATAGAATGGACTCCTGTAACATACACATAAAATAAGATTAATTACTACTCCAGATAGCAATTGATAAATGGGCCCCAGTCACCCAGATATCTGACGAAAGGGCAGTAATAATTCTGAATCGTAGGTTCATCTATATACAGATACATGCAGGTATCATTGTGTGTCAAACAAGAGAATAAAGAACAGAATAAACAATAATGGCATACGTACAGTCCGAAAATTCACTGATCAACCCAGACTAGTCAAAACACAAATACATTACTTGTAAAGTCTAAATAATTAATCTCAAACTAGCATTCAACATTGAAGGGTAGAGAGAAAGCTGGTGGCGAGTGTATGAAACCGCTAAACTAGAAATATGGACACAATATTTTTGTTTAATTCAATTTTTAATTTTTTTTTTCGTTTTCAAGGTTGTATTTAAGATGCTTGGGTACTTTTAATGCTTCATTTTTTTTTTCATTTTACGTTATTTAATTTTTTTTAATGCTGTATAGCAAGTGACAGCATAGTGTATTATCACAAATTAAAAAATACGGCATAGGTATATTAAACGCAAAAATATCCTTGTTATGATTAATAGTATTCATGAATAAACATGACCGTTTGAAAGTTCAAATAATTTCCAAATAATCAAGAGTACATTTTTTTCAGTGATAAACGCAGTCATTCAAATATAAATTTAAAGGTTGATTAATAATCATCATTACCAGTTAATAATAATTATTCACGTGGTATTCTACGACAAATGCACAACTTTGTCATAAAGGCCTCAAATCTCATTGATTGAATCAGATGAGGGAAATATTCCATAAAATATTTCTTGTAAAACCATTCAAACTGTTCACATTAACAAGCGCAACCATTTTTGCATACAGCTAGAGAACACTATACAAATGCTGCTTAACGATTTTTAAAAAAATTGCTCAACTCTAATATAGGAAAATATTCATCGTTTGTTTTTTATGGTATTCTCTTACAGTGTAAGTTCTTGGCTATGTACAATGGTCTATTGTCTCTCACAAGTCAATATATAATAGGCTACATCACTAGTAGAATTCAATATGTACACCTTAAATGAATTATCTTGAGTAATCCATCAAGTCTTACGATTAAATCCCATCAACATAGAAGGAATTAGCCTGGTTATAGAATAATGGAAAGGAAATCCAAATAAATGAGAGGAAAGGGTGTAAGTCGAGGAAGAGGTTAATCGTAAGTATAACTAAATTACATCCTAAAAGTTGCACCACAGGTGAGGAATAAGTATGAATGCTTTGAAACCTGCAACAGAAGTATGCACTAAATAAAACATTGATTAGAAAGGATGGAAGACAACATTTAAAAATCCTACATAGAAAATCAGATCCCAACACCAATTGACAGAGCATTAACTCATGAGGGGTTAAGTGAAACACGCTACATGAAATCAAAATTATAAAGAGAAGAAAATAACATAGAAGAGCTTTTCTTACAACTAATCTTATGGCAATACATGAAATCATAAATGTATACCTATTCAATTGAATAGCTAAAAACTATACAAATATACAGCCTCCTTACTGCTAACTCAAATTTCTGAGATAAAGGTACTTGAAACAAGGGTGAGTCGACGGAAAAAAAAAATTATGTCCCAAGGTTGAATTTTCAAAAATATTCCACAAAGTAAGGGTGCCTTGAACCAGAGTCATTCCTCCACAACAAGACTAACACAAATGCAAACAAGGAATAACACATCATAGACATGTGAGTGGCACCACTAGACGAACATCAATAAGGCAGTAATGTAAGGCGCATTCTCAGGATCATTTTTACTGCAGTAAAAACGTTACCTAATCTAATCCTAACGCTAAATTAATATGTGTCTTATTGAGCCGAAATTGAGGTGCCTAAAGCCTGAGTAAATTTATAGTGAGTTCTGACTTGAATCAGAGTTTTAATGTATAAAACGCTAAAGGACGACTTAAAGTACTAAAATATCGTTCCAAACCATTCATCAGTTATATGAGATTTTAATATTTACATTATGCAAACGATTTAATTAAACCACATCTTCGTGTAAAGTAGATAATATTTACAAAAGTAGTAAAAATCAGTTCCAGACTGATGAAAACTCAGTAGAATCATACAATCCTCATTCCCATCATGAGTTTGCAACTGCTGGTTACTGATATTGAGATGCAAATACCATGCATGTATGTATGTGTACACAAAGAGCTTCAAGCTAGTAAGACATTGAATATCACAGTCATCTGGAAAGAGAGAGATCAATGGTAACAAACAAAATTTGGAGGTTCGTCAACACGTTGGCAACAGAAAAATTGCCACACCCGTGTTCGCAGGGAACTCAAATCTAATTATGAAGAGAACAAAAAACACGGAAGAAATATCTTAGGCCAGCAGTCAGAGTTAGCAGGGGTATTAAAAAATAATGAACCAATACAGCCCAGGGGTAATCCAGCATTTTATTTAAAAAATCAAGTCCACGTTAGTCGGTATTTCGCTCAGAGTTAACGAATGTCTGTTCGTCGAGAAAAGGCTCTCAAAAAATTGGGGAAGCCATGAGGAATTTCACCACGAGTTTCCTACTTTTGACCCCAAAATCGGATTCAGCACCTCGAAAAAACCCCTACGACAAACTGAGGTCCGTTTTCCCGGTTATTTTTCGAAATCAAAAAATTTGATTGTCTCCCAAAAATAACAGGAGACTTATTTTCCGAAATCAGCCCGATTTTCATCTATCCCACACCATTAACTACTCAGGAAAAATGCAAACAGAATTCGGTGAAATTCCTCATTATCAAACATATGGATTTGAGACGTAAAGGTAATTCACAGCCTCAAAGTTTGGACTGGGAAGAATAACAGCGTTGATTAAAACAAATGATAAAAACCACTTCCAGGGAACGAGCAGGGAAAATCGTATGAAATTTTAGGTCGTGCGCTTTTTCAACGTGCTATTTTTTTAAATTTCTTTTCGTCACGCGATAATTATCAAATTTTTCACTTCTACTCTGCTACTATCGAAACTAATATGAATTGTAGAAATCAGAAAAACAAAACATACATACGTTTGAATTGGTGTGCCCCATTATGACTGAAGAACTAGCTAGCGAGGCTATTTGAAACTAGTGAACCAGTAGATCAAATACATTCATTGTCTTTGATCTATCATTTTGGGGAAAAAGCCAATTTCAAATTTATACATACTAAAAAATTGAAAAAATTCGAGCTTCAATACTCTTCAGAGTACAATAAGAATAAGGGAAGGTGAATGCAAACAACGAAAATTACCTCACGTAAATTAGTGATCACCATTGAGAAATATTTAACGACGAGGATCAAACAAGTTTTAGTATTAAGAACTGCTAAATTTAACGTTAGGCCAGCACCTAAAGAAAATTGGTTTTCAGTCTTTATTGAGGGTTAGGAGAATCAATACTCAGTTTTCTAAATTACACAAGTACACGTGTTAGCGGAAGCTCTATTCAAAAACAATTATAGAAACAATTTTTAGGTACAATTTAATGTAATAACACAGAACCTGTACTGCTTGACATTCATCATCCCTTATACGGATATTAAGATGCAATTACAACGTGAGACGTCAATTCTATTCCAAAATCCAACGCCTTATATCCTATGATAGTAGGTTCAAAGGGTTTATCCTCATACAGTCCTCTTCAAATACAGGGGGAAAACTCGTAAAATCGTAAACAATAAAAATAAAAATCGAGGAAGTAAATGACCAACCAAACAACGAAAGTGGATGATGCCAGGCTAAGGTATTCGCATCTCAAATGAAGTAATCTATCATTAAAATAAAAACAGAATGATCAACTCGTAGTTATAACTAACAACAAAACGGTAACAATTTGGTTGAACTATTCTTCTGTAATAGTTCACGAACAGCCTCAGAGTACAGGCTAGGAACAATTTTCCAAAGACATTAAATTGAGTTTGGGCCACAGTAGAACTTTTTGCAATCAATGACTTATGAGTCAACTACTAAACAAATAAAATTGCAAAACCACGGGTGGAAGAGAAATAAGAAAAAAAATTCTGATTCGCAATAATTAATAGGGTAAAATAACCATTATAACACAACTGCTACCACATTGAATTACTTTACAGTGCAATAATCAATTCCAATCAAACGGGTAACCGAAAATCTATGAAACAGTGGTGAGATTGAACAATTTATAAAACTGAAAAAAAAAAGAGTGGAGCTAAGTATGGAGTGTTGAGAACACTAGAGCAAACTTGACATAACTTAGAACGGCAGTATCGACGGTTGGGAACCTTCTTAGTAGAACAGTTTACCCCAGTACAATTTACACCTACTATTGATATTGCACTATTATCACTGGATTTAATGCAATATTCGAAATAAAAATGAAAAGAAAGAAGGCACGAGGTTCGAGTTGAATTTACGACATTCACGTCACCACCGGAATTTTGTCTAAGGAACAAAGCAACCAATTGCAAGCGAAATTTAGATTGTATTATCTAATTCACGAGGTAGATGAAACAGGAGCATCGAAGTCGCAGAACCACTTTTTTCTGTTTAATCTCCAAAACGTCACTTTTGCGAGACAACAGACCTGAACAGTGGCGTATTTAATCCAAATAATAACACCTCAATTAGGATGAAAAATCAAACAAACATCAAAATACATTCAAGAAAAATTAATTTTCTTTTTTTATCTAGTTTTTGTTTTTTGTGTATTTTTTTTTTAATTCTTGTTTTTTGTTTTCTTTTATTTATTTTTTTTAGAGTAAATTTATACGTTTTTAGGGTGTTGAAGATGGAAAAAACTTGAAGGCATAAGAGTCTAGACTCAGTCACTGCGAAAGCTTCCAATAACACTCGGGAATAACGAGTATGGGGTGAAATTGATATAAAATAAAATCTATGAACTATCTTCAAACGAACGAGAGAATACGAGGATCGTTACATCTCCAGGAAGATCGATTGTGTGCTCATCTTGAACATACCAGGTAACATAGCAAAGGAGGCACGTGGGAAAAACACCCATTCTTCCAGCACTCCTCCAGAACAATTAATAATAAAAACAACTTAGTACAACATTTTATGAAGGAACTGAATAGACAGATTCCAATTGAAGTGGGTCTACTGTGGCCGTTGCGAAGTGGAAAACATTAGCCAGTCTTCTCTTCTCAATCACGCATGATCAATGGATTTACTGGAGCTCGACGCCCTTTCAGGGTCATTTGACTTTCCAGTGCTGCTTCCTCTTCTTTCAGGGTGAGGTTTTGATTCGGAATTGTGCCTATCTTTAGGTTTGGGCTTGACGAAATCTGCACCTGTAATACAAAAAGAATCTTTGGATAAACGCACAACAGAAGAGAACAGTGAGAAATGATGTGGAGTGTTACAAGCTGGTCACTAGGAACTATCGGGATCAGCTAGTTATTGATCTGGTTTTTCAAACATCTCATGCAACACTGCCAAGAAGTTTCTGAAATATCGTTTTTTAAAAAATTATAATGGGTTATTCGCGCAGAATCTGAGCGAAAAAATCCGGTGAGCTCGGCATTGCGCTAGCTCTCCAAGGGTCGAGTTGGGAGGTCCCCATGCTGCTACTGATCTTGATTTTGATATGCTGGAGTTAGCATGGTGCGACCTAGTAACACCATCCGCTCCAAAACTCAGTTCATCTCCAGAGTTTGCTGCTGTGCTGCATGGAGGGCATTGGGGCTCGTTACTAGTGGAACTTCCACACCTTGTGCGTGGCAACAATGCCAACTGTGGTGCGATATTCAAGGGGAAGTTGTGGGACGACAGATACTTTTGCCGCGTCCATGGACTCATGGGGCCCGCATTCTCGTCATGATGCAGTCGCTAAGCAGATAGCAGGTACCTTGACATCTAGCTGCTGGGATGTTGAAAGAGAGAGAGATTGTATCACATGCCGAGTAACAAGGGAAACACATTGCACAATGGCTTAAGGGAATGTTGCTGTCAAGCATGACAGGTCTTCCACTATCCTGGGTGTCCAAGGTATCAATGGTAGCTTGGACAAGGACCGGACCTGGTGGGCTAAGATAAGAAAGTATGGCAAGCAGTATCAGAGCTAAAAAGTAGAGGCATCCAACATCAGGGTGATGGCGGCAATGCTATCACGGTGTCCTGATCGGCTCCTACTTAATCTGGTGGGCTATTTATAGAGGCACTTCCCTTCATCCGTCTCTCCAGCCCTCATCTACCTTTCTCACCAGTTCCGATGTCGGTGTGGATAAAAAGGTTTTTATATTATTATTGTTTAAAATTATTTATGCCCACCATAGGAGTACAATCAGTCTAACCATCTACCATGGATCTCAAAGGGAGAAGTACCTCCCCGATTTTCCATACCGTATGAATCCTATGAGATGGGCCCTCGTATCACCAAACTGCCTGAAATTGCCTATGGACCTAATGTACCGACAAATAGCTTCTTATCAGAGTACATAACTGAAAGATGGCCTAACGCAATAACAGTGTACACAGATGGCTCTCTATTAAACGAACAAGTAGGATGCGCCTTGTATGACACAACCAACGGGCATTCTAGGAGTTTCCGCCTCTGGAACTGCGCTTCTATATACTCGGCAGAAACTTATGCCATCTTACAAGCACTGGTATTTGCAATCGAGCTGGAAGATAATTGCCAACAACTCGTCATAATATGACGAGTTGTTTTAATTTAATTTACTGGGCACGCTTTTGGAGTCTAATAATATTATTATCAGACTCCAAAAGCGTGCTCAGTAAATTAAAGAACGCCACAGCAAACTCTCATCTCACATTTCTCGAAGCCGAAATTCTTAGAAACGCTGCAGAATTGAGAAGATGCAAAAAATCTGTTCACATGATCTGGATTAGAGGCCACAGAGGCATACAAGGAAATACTCTTGTAGACGAAAGGGCCCGCCTTGCAACACGGATCCCCTTGAGGATGTTAGTACCACCATGCTTCTTCCCTCATACTGATCTGCGCCGAGAGTTTTTTCTCAACCTGAGGAGAAAATGGAGATTGTTCCATTCGAACTACCACGCTGGACACCGATACGTCTCACTCTTCCCTCCCCCCACAAAACAAAGATGGTTTCAACAGCTCCCAGCAACAACACCAACTAATTTCATTAAGACCATGACACGGCTATGTACAGGCCACGCTCTGACCAGAAGCTATTTAAATGCCATCCAACAATGTGACTCGGACATATGTCTACAATGCAACACAGAACCTGAAACATTGGAACACATATTTTTGAGCAGTCCATCTTATTCGGCAGAGAGAGAGGAACTGCTCAACAAAATATCAACTGCAGTTACACATCCATTTAATTTTGAAACACTACTGGCTCCGTACAAACTTCAAATATACACTGCGATCTACGAATTCCTCTCATCAACAGGCAGACGTTTATAAGTTTTGAAACATAAGACAAGTTATAATGCATTGTTTGAATTTGAATACGTGACATGTCATGATACATTACCTTGTTAGTTACTTATTATATTTTAACACATTAGGCCGACTGTATTTCATGTACAAAGCCAATAAAGAAATTTTAAAAAAAGTACAATCACCACAGTTGTTTCACATCCATGTGTTATCAAAATTCAGTAACTCTCTCTTTTTTGTAACTTGTGTTATTTAGAGTCAGATATTGATTTGTAATCTGTCTACCATTTAAACATAAAGAAATAGTGAGCAGTCTCTGATGACTCAATCATCAAAAACTTTGAAAGACTATAAAAGAAAAGTTCATCTTTTTTCTATCAACTTAGTTTGACAGAAATCGGAACATTACTTAGTGATAATTCGATGGAGAAGCTAAAATTGTACTTGTGAACAGAGGTGGGAGGAAAGCGATTTATCAGGATCAGTTGTGAAACTGAATTCCTTGCTCCTCCTTCTCTGCTTCAATATTTCTGAGCCTTTCTTTCACTCCTACACCCCCAAAAGACACCTGGATAGGATCGAGGAAACACCCACTGAGGCCTGGAACAGTTCCTGTCGCCTATGCTCTGATATATTTATTAATGAAGGATCACTAGTGTAAAAAAAAGCAGAAAACATGAAAACCCCTTTTTTCTGATATCAAAGATAACCATAAGGAAGTATCAGTGTTATAGACCGAGTGGGCAGTCACGTGTCAGTGTTTTCCACCCAGCTAATACTTAAGTCTAGTTGGTGTTATGCACGAGACCTTTAGGGTACCATCAGTCCATGTCTACCTCACCGATGGGCATAATTAATTAATAGGGACCATGTGCCATAAATCTGAACGCGTCATTATTGGATGAAACAGTTAGCCCAGAGGGCCTCGCCCAACTAGAATTTGATTATGGGAGAATAACTCACTTAGAGATTCAGAACGGTGACGCAGAAAACGGCCAGATCCTATGGAGCCAGTCCTGGTTCTGGAGTTGTATGCCCTGCCTGTCGAAGAGTCATCTTTTCGAACAGCTGAATCGCTCTCGCTGACACATCTGTTACGGCGTTTGTCACTGGGGAGGGGCCCACAAGCAGCGTTCTCTTCATTTGCCTGAAAACAAATCAATTAGATCTCGTATTCCTAATGAGTTAGATACAGCACCGAAATTGGGGTATTCCTGTGCCACGGTAATGATTCAAACGGAAGGAGATTCGCAAGCAATAAACGTTGGCCATAGATTTTTTCTATTTATTTAAACCAAGAACACGCGAGGTCATTTTCACGTCGAATTTAGAAGTTTTGGTGACGTCAGCATTAGAACGTAAGAAGGATCTCGCTATCAGGATCATTCAATGGACGGAGTTCTTATTGGACACTCAACCACATGGCTCACTGCCATCAACACAGTCCAGAGTTTTTTGTAATCCGAGGATCAATTTCATCGCCAATACATCATTATCACCAGCAAGTGTTAGATTCCGTGAAACAAGGTCGACAAGGCTAGGCGAAGTACCGCATGATTTCCAGTGGAAAATTATAACAGCTATTATTTTCCAACGTGAGGTGCGGAGAAATATGTCTAGCGTGACGTCACTAATAACTCAACAGTCTCTATCAGTTGTCAACATAGAGAATGATTATATGAGAAATTCCAGACACATACATAACTGTAGGGTTACTGGTTAAAATTCATTATCATAGAAAAGGCCACAAGGAAAAAGAAATTGGTTGCCAACTAACTCCTATCAACAAAAATTAAGTTGTTTTCCACGGTAAAATTCACAATTTTTAATTGGACTCTTGAAGATTTGTTTATAGCTCAATTTTTTCGTAGTAGTAGCTATTTCCTTTAAAAACTTTTTAACAAAAAAACGGACCGACCTCAAAACTGATGATGGCATCCCACTAAAAAGGAAAAAATAATAACGACAATTTATTTAGATAGGTTGGTAGGTAGGTACGCATTGAAGTCGCCGCCGTGCCCATCTGCAGAGACAAACATACACAAGTAGATTCCACTTCCATCTGGTTGGTGTTACAACATGGGTCGATAGTGCAATACAAAACATGAATGAGAGTAGGTACCTATCATTGAGGTAATGCATGTGTTCCAAAACTATTAGGTAGTAGGTCACTGCTGTCGTATGAAGGAGGATGAGAGAGTGGCAATAAGTGTGAATCCCCGTACGAAATGTTTGGATTCCAACAAACCATCTCTTGATTAGATAGTATCTAATAGTTATTTATCTAATTATACGTGATCAATCTTTGATTACATAATATCTAATTAATCTTATATTCCATGTATGGCATATTGAATGTAGAATTGTCTAGGTCATGATGTGGGTTTGTGATATGAGTTATACTCAAATGAACCAGTTAGTGTTACAACATGCGTCGATAGTGCAATACAAAACAGGAGTAGGGGTAGGTAAGTAAGTAAACAACCTTCTCATGTTGAATTTTTATCCAACTGCCATTTTTGGTGACGCAGACGTCTTCAGCTGTTATCAAAGGAAATATTCTTACTGAGATTCACACTTATTGTCACTCTCTCATCCTCCTTCATACGACAGCAGTGACGTACTACCTAATAGTTTTGGAACACATGCATTACCTCAATGATAGGTACCTACTCTCATTCATGTTTTGTATTGCACTATCGACCCATGTTGTAACACTAACCAGATGGAAGTGGAATCTACTTGTGTATGTTTGTCTCTGCAGATGGGCACGGCGGCGACTTCAATGCGTACCTACCTACCAACCTATCTAAATAAATTGTCGTTATTATTTTTTCCTTTTTAGTGGGATGCCATCATCAGTTTTGAGGTCGGTCCGTTTTTTTGTTAAAAAGTTTTTTATTTTACTATTTTTGTATTTTCATAATTTTTTTATTTTTTACTTTTTAGTGATTTTTTAAATTTATTTTCAAAATTTAATTTTATAAGTCATTTGTTTTAATTTTTAATTTATTAATTTTTTCGACTTTAATTATTTTAATTTAACATAACTTACCTACTACCAAGTACTTTTGTTTAAATTTTTAAATCATTCGTTTTAATTTTTAACTTATTAATTTTTTCGACTTTTATTATTTAATTTTTTTTTTTTAATTTTACATAATTTACCTACTACCAAGTACTTTTGTTAAAAGTCGGTATTCTTTGAGTTACCGACTGTTAACCTTTTTTCTACATTTTTCGCTATTTTTCTTATTTAAATCTTTTACTTGTATTTTTTAATTACTAATGGTTTTTAACACAGAATGTGTTTTTGCGATGACCTACCGAAAAAAAATCGTCACGAAAAAGCGACAGAAAAAACCGTTACGCGCCTTTTATAATGATTTTCACGTGCAACCAAGCCGTTGGTAAGGAAATAGAACTCCCGCAGTGTTCATTGCACAGAAATTGTTCACCATTCGTTGGAAAGCTCTCAATTTATATAGTATTTTTCTTGTAGTTACATATTTATTTATATAACATTTATAGGGTTTTAGACCAAATTAAATGTCTAACAATTATTTATTTTATTATTGCCAAAGACTCCACATTTATTATTGTTGTTTTTTATTTAACGGATGACTAGCATCGCAAAAACACATTCTGTGTTCCTATGATTTCATACAGAGTATGGAAAAAGAAATAAACCGGGGGGTGCAGGGGGGCGGAGCCCCCCGCCGAGGCGCAAAGCGCCGAGTTTTATTGTGGAATTAATTATTACTTTTTGAGGTTTTTTATATAGCAGATAACTTTATTGTTTAATTTTTACATTTTATTTTAGTACCTATACCTACAGTATTATTGTTTTAAGTAGTTATTAGTGAGTCCAAAAATTTATTAAACATATTGTTTAGTAATGCATGCATTCCAGGGGACGTCCCATCGGATAAGCATTAAGTCAAGTAGAACCTGTTGGTGAGCGAAAAAACACGCATTGTTATTTCGCTTCCTCCTGCACCAAACTGTTTCACTCAACGTAAGTGACACGGGGGCGATGATATCCGTAGAGGAGTATCTACACTCAAATCCGCGCAATCCCAAAAATACCATCAAAATCGGATGGAAAATGTAGAAAGTATAGCTCCTACAGGGAATTCACGTTTGCGCATGCGCAGTGGCTATTATCAGTTCCTTGGCAATGCTTTTCATCGGGGACCATCTATATGCCAATTTGCATGATCTCTGAGAATTTTCTTGAAGTCGGATGGAAAATGTGGAAATGATGGCTGCTAAAAGGAAATTATCGTTTGCACATGCGCAGCGGCTATCAGTCCGGGGGCAATGATTTTCATAGAGGACCATCTACACGCCAACTCGTACAATCTCTGAAAATTTCATCGGAATCGGACTAGAACTTCATATTTTAGCCAGCTGCAACATATTTTGGATGATGAGAAGGCTATGTGCTAGACCCGCTTGGTAGTCTACTGGAATTTGATGGTTATCGGAAACCCCCTCATAAAGCATCTCATTTTTTGTGAAGCTTAGAATCGGACCTTAAATTTGAATGTACACAAACATGTACACAAAGTCGGGAAACTCGTCTTTCAGTGAAATGTTAAAGTTAATTTCAAAATAATTATTGAGTTCAATATCTTTTTTTTTAATTAAAATTTTGCTTCACAATCCACTTTATCTTGAAGAAATAAGCGTTTCACTCTAAATAGGGAGGATGGTCCCCAATGAATGAGAGGGTGGTCCCCCTTGAATTTGTTGAGGGGCGGCAGGCGTCCGAGAATATGCCGGAGGTGACGGGCGGGTGGGTGGTGGCGGTGGGGGGGGGACGAGTGGGTGGGTGGCTTCGAAGAGTCGGGCGGGGGGAGAGGATGCGGAACAATCTTACCGAAAACCACGTTTTTTGAACTATTTTCACAAAATGTCGATACTTTTAACAAAGCAAAATGAAATCTGATTGAAACGGGACCACTATGGATACTTGTAGAACACTTTTCAAGAAGAATCAGGCAGATTGGTGCCCGAATAAGAAAATGCTAGTGGTACAAACATACAGAAAAAAAAAAAAAAAAAAAAAAAAAAAAAAAAAAAAAAAAAAAAAAATCGTCGTCCCATGACACACCGAACTGTATACCTCCTTCCTTCGGCGCGGCTTCGCCGCGCATGAAGTCGGTCAATTAAGTAAGAGAACGAAGTTACCTCGAGTACTCTGAAGTCTTCAATAGTCTTGAAATTGGCAAGGTATCCCTTCAACTTGGCGTCTACAGCGAGTTTTGAACTATGTTTGTAGTATTTCAGGAACGCCCAAAACTTTTCCAATCCGTACAATTGTCCTGAAAGAAGAAACACAAATTTATACAATCGGTTGCGAGTGGCGTCGATTTTGAATGAGGCACCTCAGTGATTCGGTCGAAAACGAAGGTTTAAACACACACCCAAAAAGGGGTTAAAGTAATTAAATTTGGTACCGAACGCATTCTAGCAGAGACTCAACTATCTAGTGATCCTATTGTACGAAGTTTCAATTGTCACTGTAATGCGAACATAGTTTTTTAGACAATCCAAAAGAGCATGCAGTACCCTGCACTGGATCTACAAATTGATCCAGTTCAATGCCCGCCATTCTCTACAAGCAAGAGAGAGAGAGAGTTCTCCTCGCAATTCTAATTACATTAATATAATAAAGAAGAAAAAAAACACTGTACAAAGGAAAAAATGTCATGCTAAATTCAGATTTGAACCCCATCTTTTGTCTTCTTAACATTTTGAGCTATACATTTTCCAAAAAATCGATTTATGAAACAAGTTAATTGTGTAGTGGAAGAATAAATACAACAACTAAATTCGATGATTACTTTTCATTCTCATGTCGGATTTGTAACCCATTTTCTTAGGTTAGTATAACTGCAGCACAAAACCTTTAGGAGGATTCAAAATTGAAATTGGCGGCAAAAATCTAACAAAATTCACACAAATGGAAACTATATACCTACTCGTAGTTGCCAGCGAAATACCGAATACATATGGTATAATAACCACTGTTATCGAACAATATTCTTTATCTTATCGAGTAAATGAAACATCAATAATTATTGTCCACCACATACCACTCTCATAATCCGCAATAGTTTCCATTTGGAAATCTTGGTAGAGCTGGGGCCGGAAAACTTTTTCAAGACCGTAACTGTAGTATCTAAACAAGCACTCCAATCCGTATCTGCAAAGAACAGGAACATTTCATTATAAAGTGGACGAGTAAATTATTAAAGTAGCATTGAGAGAATGATACAGATAAGCTAAGGTTAAAGATGAATGTATGTATGTGCATTCAAAGTATACCTCAACATAATATAATGTGTGATGATGGAACTCATAATATAATATTCATAATATAATGAGTGGGGAACTGCAGGCAGGGACTCTCCAACTAGATTTGTTCATTCAAGAGAACAAACATACATTCCATTATACAACTCGCCTAGCAGCGTACTCAGCCGAAAGAGAATGAAAGTGCTACGTTTTGCTTTTTGGAACACACAAATCACATTTTTGTACAAATTGATTAAAGAACCAGAAACACTTTTCCTGTCAGCAGAATCTGATGCCAAGTCAGAATCCACATGATCAGGTAAACTCGACCTTCTGAAAACCATACCTAGATTTTTAGTCCGTCGGGGTTTTTTGCCGAAGAAATCTCATTAATCGATGTTACCACAGCATCGAATTCTTCAGGCATTACTGAAAGGATATGTGAACTGTACTCTTTGTTGGACGATGTTTATTCCGAGTACCTACTAGCTTGTCAAACTCGACAAGAAGATCATCTAAGCTCTTTTGACCGGAGTATGTAAACTTCTCAACTGTCTCTGTAGCTGACATCCAAGTATTGCTGTAGTTTGCTGATTTCCGATAAGATCGAGAACACAATTCGATGTGCACAGAACAATAAAATCCTTGGCCTTTCTTTATTAATAGCAATTGTTGACTGGATGGGAAGATGCCAGTATCATGACCACGAAACTGCAACATCGTTCACAAGAGCAGGTGTTGTGATCGGCTACCTCTTCGCATTTCTGTCCATTCACTTCCTTGGCTCAGTGGTAGCGAGCTCCGCCTCAGAAGTGTAAATATAGTTTAGTTGGAACGATAGGAGATCGATCCCCGGTCGACGGAAGTTAGTTTTTGATGACTCAACACAGGAACCATGTTTCTGATCCGAACAGTTAAAAAACTTCACCAACTCACAAACAATACATTTAAAGACAATTTTTTATTTGCTCGCTCTGCCTGGGCCCACAATTTAAAGGCAGAGACAGAAAAACACACTGGGTTCACAATGAGAAACCAAACGATTTATTATAAGAAAAAATCGGACACGATTTGGTCCTGATTGATGAACTAGCCATCTCTAGCATGCCTTGGACCGGTATGACAACAGACCAGACATTGCGATTATTTCAGACTCCCAAAGCGTACTCCAGAAACTCAAACACAAAGATCCCTCAACGAAACTCAGCCACATAGAAATCTCCATCCTCAACGCCATAGACATCCTCGAAACGAGAAATCAGCTGGTGAAGTTCGTCTGGATAAGAGGCCATAAAAACATCCATGGTAACACAATTGCGGATCATGAAGCCCGAGAAGCTCTACACCTCTACAAGCATGTAGTCCTGGAATAAAAACGGAGTTGAGAAGAACGTAGTCTATTTCCACGAAAATAGTGAGTTACAAGTTAAATCGATTTCGACGGTTAGGTCATCATCAGTAACAAACAATAACTAATATATTATACAAACAGTATACAAACAATAATAAGTTATTGTTTGTTACTGATGATGACCTAACCGTCGAAATCGATTTAACTTGTAACTCATTATTTTCGTGGAAATAGACAAAGTTCTACTCAACTCCGTTTTTATTAAAATGGTTTTCCACAATCTCATCGCGAGTGATTTTATTCGTATTAGTCCTGGAATGACCAGCGTCCCAGTTACAAAGCGAAGAGCTCCTCAAGGAAATCACCGACCACTCACTACAACCCTTCAACTTGGACACCCTCCTTGCAACTGGAACTGATCCCATCCATTGTGCTCTCTTTAAATTTCTCTCCGCCATAAACTTAAAAGCGTAATTTATTTTATATATCTTAACTTCATAGCAGTTATGGTTATATGTAATTCTTTTGCGAAGCCAATAAAAGGGGGAAAAAACTAGCCATCTTGGAAGCTATATGATGTGGGAGGTGGACAACCCCTTGATTCACCTGACTTTTGGTGGAACCTTTGTTTGGAATCGAATACTTTCGCCATCTAAACCCCGCACAACAGCCAGTGGATGCGTTGAGTAATCATGGACCCTTTTCATGGGGTTTGTGCAAATTTTTGAACAATAATGTTCATAAAATTTTAAATCTCATGAATAAATTGCCATTACCTGAAGCCCTGGCGAGCATCTTCCAAGGCGAGACGTTGAAACTCCTTATACATATTTTGATTGAAGTGTTGTCGGAGAAAGAAAGACCAAAACCTGAAAAGAGTGTTCATCTCTTGCGACTGTCCAGAGCCAAGCTGTTTCCTTTCTGAAATAGTTCAAATCGTGAATTACACCGAGTAATTGGTGACAGCTACTAAAACAAAATCAGTGCATTATATCAAACTTTCCTGAGCAGATGAAAAACCGAGCATTCAGCACAGATTATCACCCAAGGTGTTGGTCACCTTGGCTCCCACACTTGATAACTGATTGGGACAGGATGCAATACATTTTTTTTTAAAGAGTCCAATTGGGTCAAATTGGAAGTGAATTCATTTTTATTCATATTCAGGGCAAGCAGTTTAAACTTGTCTAAACTAACAATTTCATTGTCGTACATCAAAATCGTTGGCACCAGCGACTAAGGTTATAGATTTCCAAGGTACCTGTGTTAGTGCTAGAACCAGTTCGCGAAAGTTAAGTGAAATGTGGTGCTCAACAAACATTCCCTAAAGCCGCAAAAGTTCGCCAAACAGGTGCTCGCCTCGGAGGCGGTTTCTTTCACACATCAAAGGAGACGAATGTTCGCCAAACACCGAGCACCCCCCCCCCCCCCCGGCCACACAAGCAGGGCGAATGTTTGCCGAATCTGGGAAGTATTGCGGGGTTGTATTTCCTTCCTAGTGTCTGGGTTGAACGAGAACGCGGACGAACTCAGTGATTCACATTCCCTGTTCCTGCCTAGTGACGCTTCGATATATCCGATATTGGAAGCTAGGTACTGATATCGACAGAATATCGACCAAAAGTATTCGATACCTACCAAAAAATATCGTCCGATATTTCAATACTTCGATAACTTCATCATTAAAATTGTTTATTATTTGTTTTGATCCCACTTTCATTTCTGTCTACTGGAAAAACAACTAACTCCGAACTAAATGCTGCATGTTTATATTCTTTCACTTACTCCGGTGTACTTCCATCAAAATGTATTCAATCCTTTCATTTTTACCCTCAGATAAAAGTTCTCATCAGATAATCAGATATCACGATAGTATAGATCATTTGGTATTTGATACAAATATCGTTTAGGGACATGGGATGTCAAGAATCTCCCTTCAGAATGAAGGTCGATTAAGGCTAAATGTCACGATGTTTTACTGTGATTCTGAAATAAGTGATGGCAGCACCATCGGGGCCAAATTTCGTTTACTCCTCAGTTGAGAACGGATCGAGATATTTTAGTTCCGCAAACGGATTTCTCTTCAAGATCACCGTAGAATTCCGGGTAATTGGTTTAGAAAGTGTGCAAAAATTTTTTGCACACAGTTCCAACAAAAATTTGTTTAAATGTTGAACATTTTCAAAAAGTGGCCTTATAGCCACTTGCAGAACCTTCATCAGAATACGAATCCGTTTGCAGAATTTTTCTATATTGATCATAGCCGTCGGATTCGCGTTTTTACGATTTGGAGGGGGGCGATCATGGGCTGGGGGGGAGGGCGGCGATCAAACGCCCCGCCGCCCGCCCGACCTTCACACATTCATGTTTTGCTAGTACGCACCCTTTGGTCACTATTCTTTTTCCTGGCCACCTAATAGGTAGCTACCATCAACCTTCCCATTTCCAACTTCTCTGTCTTGAGGTTGATCGAATTGGGCGAAATTTCCATAAAAAGCAAGACACATGAACAAATAACATATGAGACACATTCTGTGTTAATTTGATTCAGATAATGGTTTGCACTACTAAATAGTTGGTTCTAAAATTGTGATAATTTCAGTTCACTGTACATGGACTAGTTAGGTATCCAGAACAACTAGTAATAGATGGTTTGATGAGCATATTCTTGGCGTTTGACGTTGATTTCCAAATTTTGTGAACAGCTAAAGATGATGAAAAAATAATTAGTAGGTAGTTAATTCACTCTGCAATACTGTTGAAAAAGGTAAAAACACCTATTAATTAATTACCAAAAATTCAAATATCTTTGAAATTATATCAAAATAAATCTAAATAAATTTGAAACTAAAATCCCCCGTGTGTGAATTTTTTATTCCCGAATTCCCTCTTCTAAGAGTTAAATTATCAATTCTCTCTGTTTTTAAATGTCATTCTTGATTTCATGTAATTATAACGCCTAACACTAGCGAAGTGTTGAATTTTGAGGTAGTACTAGGTATACTACTAAATTACAAACATGACTGCACCGTTAGTGCACTGTAATAAATAGCCTAGAACTAGTGCTGTGGTCTAACAAGGTAAATACCATACAGATGGCAACCCTACATGTTTACCTTTTCGGATTACTCGAAAAGTTCGAGAAGAGTTCAAGGTCGCACACCTTTCTCATTCGCTAGCAATCCCGATAACATCGGGCACTGTTGACGTTCGAATACTATAGGTAGTAGTACTTGGGTACGGCGTTGGTGATTTTACCCTTCAATATTCCGCGATTGTGCAGCGATCACTACATCGTTTTTTAGGATGTCCCACAGTAAGAATTGGGCGTCCATATGGATTAATCTGGGGTAAAGGAGGACACAATCAACGGAAAAAATCTGCGAAGTGCTACTATCAGCTCCGGGGTCTTGATTTTCGTAGGGGACTATCTACATGCCCATTTGAACAATCCTGACAAATTTCATCTAATTCTTATGAAATATGTGAAAGTTATAGCTGTTTCAAGGATTTAATGTTTACGCATGCGCAGATGCTAATGTCAATTTGGAGGCCGTGATTTTCGTAGACCATCTGCACCCCAATCTCCATAATCCCTGAAAATGTCATCGAACTCAGATGGGAAATGAAGAAGTTAAGACTGTTACAAGGAATTCACGTTTTCGCTTCCGCAGTCACTAGTTACTATTAGTCCGGGAGTGATTTTCATAGGGGACCATCTACTCGCCAACCCGCACAATTCCTGAAAATTTCATCGAAATCAGACAATAACTTCGTGTAGTTCTGCCCGATACAAGGATTTCACGACAGAATCAAAGACAGTCAGACACGGAACCAAATTTGTTCAGGAAGGTCTAAAACATAGAACGCGAGGGGAAATTTTGATTTCGGAGATATTTTTTTTTCTAGAATCTTGAAAAGTTAAAACAATACTTCCACCACCTTGGTGGACTCGGAAGTAAGAAGTGCGTAGGCACCTTATCTATTTTTGCTCTGTATAATTTTTAGTTAATCATAAATAATTATTTTGTGTTCGAGTCTACTACGGTAACGGAAGTATTGTTTTCACTTTTCAACGTTAAAAAAAATATCTCCAAAATCAAAATTCCTACTCGAGTTATATATTTTAGACCTTCCTGAACAATTTTGGTTCCGTGTCTGCCTGTCTGTCATGAAATCCTTGTAACGCCCGAAACTATATGAAATTAATGTCCAATGTCGATGAAAAATTTTGAGGTAGATATATTATGCGGGTTGACGTCTAGACGATCCCCTATGAAAATCATCGTCCCAGTATCAATCAATAATATGTATAACATACTACCATAATTATGATACCCAACCATTATCTGAATCAAATTAACACAGAATGTGTCTCATAAGTTATTTGTTCATGTGTCTTGCTTTTTATGGAAATTTCGCCCAATTCGATCAACCTCAAGACAGAGAAGTTGGAAATGGGAAGGTTGATGGTAGCTACCTATTAGGTGGCCAGGAAAAAGAATAGTGACCAAAGGGTGCGTACTAGCAAAACATGAATGTGTGATGGTCGGGCGGGCGGCGGGGCGTTTGATCGCCGCCCTCCCCCCCAGCCCATGATCGCCCCCCTCCAAATCGTAAAAACGCGAATCCGACGGCTATGATCAATATAGAAAAATTTTGCAAACGGATTCGTATTCTGATGAAGGTTCTGCAAGTGGATATAAGGCCACTTTTTGAAAATGTTCAAAATTTAAACAAATTTTTGTTGGAACTGTGTGCAAAAAATTTTTGCACACTTTCTAAACCAATTACCCGGAATTCTACGGTGATCTTGAAGAGAAATCCGTTTGCGGAACTAAAATATCTCGATCCGTTCTCAACTGAGGAGTAAACGAAATTTTCTTCCTTTTGGTGCTGCCACGTGGTGGCAGATTTCACAACTAAACTCGGGACATTTAGCCTTAAGGATTCTTGAGGTCTTGCGACTCAATAGTCTCCCCCCTTGCTGCAAGCAGCGAGAGAAAAACTCCTCCTGAGAGGGATTGTAACCACAATCAATGTCCTTGCATATTTGCAAGTACCTGTGATTACCTACAGGTTGAGGCGCACGTCTAGCTCGCACTTCCGACTATGCAGGTCGGCTCCTGAGTTTTTGACAAACTGCAAAACTCACATGCCGGGATCCGTGTGCCAGGGCCACCCCATTGGCCATACCCGGGGAATACATAAGAACTTTGTTGTTATTTCGGTGGGTCGGAAATTCAGGTTTTTGACCTCAAGTGTGGATTCAGCACCCTCGAAAACCTATATACTCCAACTTTTAGCCCAATGATACTATAGCATGTGGTAGAAAAATTAATTAAAGAGATCACACGTTTGAAAAAAAGGCGGACCGCCATAAATGCACACACACTACGCCGCACACGTGTGTGAGTAGTATTTTGTAGTATCCAACAGGTCCTCCAAGGGTTCCATCTCTTCTCTGTGCATGGATGCTTTTTTCAAAGACAGTTGGCTAGCTAAGTCACGATTAGCTAGCTACGTCTTCAACTTTCCTAAATTTCTCTGATTTTTTAAAAACACTTTGTTGACGAACAGACCCCCGATTACCGTTAGCCCATACTCAGACCCCCGATTAGCCATACTCTTTTGAAAAAAATAATTTAAAAAAATTGACTGAAATACCCCATGACGTTGACGTCACGAGGAAGTGTCTCTATCCAATTTAAAATCGACAAACACTGATAGTCAATGATTTTTAATAAAACTAATTCCAAATTTCGTTTGCCCAGTCCAGAGTCGAATGGCAACACGTAAAAACAGATTTTCCTTACCTTTGAGGCAGCGGGAGTGGTATTTGTGATACACTTGAGGGGTGAAATTGTTATCTTTCAGAAGTGCATGCGATGGATGTTGGAATGTCGGCAGAGAGCTGGGAGCACTTCCTGATAAGAAGCCTTCATTGGGACTAGTTCCAGTGCTGCTTCTGAAATGTCAAAAACAAATAGTTCGAGGCAGGCATTACAAATAAAATACAAGAATTTCAAATAAATAAGAGAGGTACCTATAATTATGTTTATAATTTTTAAAAATATAATAAAATATAATATAAATATAAATAAAAAAATATAATTTAATTTTTTTTATAATTATGTTTATAATTATTAATGTATTATCATGTACTTCCATCTGTTTAAACTTTTTAAAAATAATCCACGAAAATGACATTTGAACCATTTTAGATGCTCTATAACCAGGATGAAATGAAGTTCTGGTGCATTTATTTCTTCACCCAGTATGAAGACGTAATCCATAATCAAACGAATAACAGACTAACCCAGTAGATGTGGTTCGAGGTCTGTGCTCCCTGACATCCAACACCCAGCCAACGTGATGTTCAACAGGTGGGTTCTTGCTGTGCCTGGTCTTGCGCTTGAATCCTTTCTCAGGTCTTTCAGCTTCCTTTACCACAGCGTAGAATCTTGATCCAGGAGCCCGCACGATACGCTTCTTACCGTCGCTAGCTTTCGGGACTTCAGCCACATTGCTTACACTCTATAACGAAAAGATAAAATAATTACAAAAGGAAAACCAGTAAGACATAAGCAGCTCAAGTAAACTTAGAATGAACGGGTCAAGATGAGCTTGTTGAAACCATTCAGGTTCGCGTGATGAAGCAAAATGTTTGTTCTATGTCCCAGGGAGTGAGATGTTTCATGAGTATTATTTGTAGAATAGGAATTCTAATAAGAGAAGATAATCGCACTTTCATGGAGAAATCACAAGAGTTGAGTTTTCGTTTCACATCTTCAAATTAAGGGTTTGATTAGCTCATTGGATGGTTAAACCATTCTATTATACAAATTTTATGAGGAATCCTCATACGTTATCTTTATTCACTTCTTTTTTCAAATCTGGATATTTTCGGAAATTTCTAGTTCCTCAAATAATAAATAATCGTTATTTTTTGCGGAACTTCCGTCTTTGTCCATGATTCTTTACAAAAAGCCTATATGAAAAATAAAATTATGATTCCAAACCTGCCAAGTTTCTTCAAACTTCGAAAATAAGATAAGGAAACGAAGATATCAAAAGAAACAAAAGATCTTAGACGTCCTGTAATACCCATGAAAACATATCTTGAAGTTTGAATAATATCATAGCTCCCCTCTGAGTATTGACAGATAGGCATTTGGTCGCATTCGATGCAGAAATGTATCTGTATTGTTCGAGGTTCATAGAGGTGTGAACATGACCAGGTACTGAACCTTCGAGGCCTTTCTCAATACAAACAAGAGCACGATACTACAATACCTAAAAAACTGAGGTTAAAGTGATTCACTTGCAGGTCATAATACCACACAAAGTATGGAAGTTCAAACTAATTTTGGTCCTACAGGATCTAAAAATCTTGTTTCCAAGTCGTGTTTAGGTCTCTGAACCCTTTTCCTTCCACCCACTGCTGATAATTTCTGGCCCATCATATTATATATCTTTCATTGGACTTGTTATAACAATACCTGAAGCGTTGATTCATCGTAATCCGGTCGGTTCAGTGATGGAGGAGGAGGTGGTGGTGGAGGAGCACTTTGGTGTTTCTTCGGAGTCTTAGGGAACATTTTTTCGTAATCTTCTTGGGATATTATGGTGAGAGTCCTGTGTGATGCAGGAGATATCTGCAACAAAAATATCACAGTTACTAGAAATATATTCATCACGATCTCAGATTAGCAGTCGGGCCTAAACGTTGTATGACAGTGGATCGAAATTTCAGAATATAGAATAATAAGGTTTGGTCCAGCACAACTCAGTTCGTGAACTTTTCTACACCCTATTGAGGGCAGGGTGAATGGTTGAGAGCTCGAAATGAAGAGTAAACAGTCCCATTTTCACGTGAAACTTACGACCAATCTCGACGCTAATAGTAACAGACAAGACAGACAAGAAGTGCCTGCCTAAAGTTGAAGTGGTACCTACTCTGAATTCCGAAGGGAACGATTAGGTACCTTCCTAAGCGAATTGATACGTGTTGAGTATCAGTTACTGAGTTTATGTATTATTAATGATAAAGATATCTTACCAGATTCTTCTCATCTTTCAGGAATAAGCTATCTTCATAATATTGGAGGCCCACGTCGATTGCCTGCTCCAAATCTTGGGACATTTTAACTCTTGAAGTCCAGTCTCCTGTCCTGTCGTGGCCATCGTGCTTGGCAATTCTTGAAGACTGTGACGTTTGCGTAACGATCAAGAGTTTGTTCAGCTCATTGTCGCTGATTTCAAAATCGTCGTCGTCATCCGACCTGAAATTATTCACGAAATGCCATGAGCCATACATTTCCATACAAATGATACACGGGATACTGAGTAAGTATTTATACTGGGTGAAGGTCGTGTATTAATTTTTCGTGTACCTAACAGATCAATAATTTCTTCGACTGAAGATGTAAATACATATCTCTCTCATGTAGCGAAAATAGTGAAGCATATGAAGCAAACAAGAGGAGGTAGGAGAAAAAAAATCAAAGTTGAAGAAAGGACTCCGACTAAACGTAAACATGGTGATCTTATTTTGAAGCCCACCATCTTCCTCAACGGGTAACTATCCAAGTTTATAGATATTTATTCACAGGAAATGTGTTTTTCGTCACAGTGCATCAGATACGGACGCCAAATCGTCCTGATTTGTGAATGACTCGGTTCGGTACCAGTTAAGTATGCTACCCTCACGGAAGCCGGTACCTACACTCCCAAGGCGGAGCCTATTTTATTTATAGTAGAAAAGCGTGATCGGGCAACCCTACTCCCCATAATAAAAAACGAAATTCTGGATGGCAGCCCGATCCTCTTGGATCAGTGGCGCTTTTTTTAAATCTCCCCTCAAAGGCAAAACCAAGGATACGTGCATAAGTCAACCAGTCTCAAAACTTCGTCGACCCCGCAACCGGAGCCCAAACCCAAATGATCGGATTTTTATGGAACGTGATGAAACGAAGATATGGTATCAAGCAGAATGGTGCGGGCAACCTTCTCGAGCGCAAACTGAAAGAGGAATGGAGATGTACCCTTTTATCCCGACAACCCTTTCGACGACTTTTTCGAATGCATGAAAACCACATCCTTTATGTTTTGAAACCTCATGACGACCTTCAAAGTTGAGTGAACTATAATTTTTAAAAGGTAAGATGCATGTAAGTAACGAAATTCAGTGTGCAGATAGCAGGTGCCTTGTCATCTAGCGGCTGGGATGTTGAGAGGGAGAGATTATACCACATGCCAAGCGACCAGGATAAGAAGCCAGACATCGTAGCCGTCAAGCCTGACAGGTCTTGCATTATACTGGATGTCCAGGTTGTCAATGGCAGCTTGGCCATGGAGCAGACCAGGCGGGCTAAGATAAGAAAGTAAGTTAGAGATGATTTACAGCAAGCGGTGTCGGAGCTAAAAGGAGTGGCACCCAACAACATCAGGGTGATGGCCGCAACCTTGTAATGGTGCGGGACAAGTGCCACGGAGTTGCGCGAGTTGAGCATCTCAGTAGGGGTACTCCGTGGTATCACCAACCACGTCCTGCTCGGCTCTTATTTGAACTGGGGGTCTTTTTATAGAGGCACTTCCCTTCATTCCTCTCTCCCACCCCCAACTTCCCCATCTTCCCTCAACCCTAGGGCCAGCATCAGGTGAGTCCTGGGCGTCCTCCCCATTAAATTTGATTTTTGTTTATTAATAGCGCTCTGTCTTTAAGGGGTAATTAAAAAAAAAAATTTTTAAGCACACTTTACTGGTACCCCTGGTTGAGGTGATTTGAGTCTCATGCAGTAATTTTTTTCTTTTCAAAACGAAGTAATGCTACAAATGTACGAGTACATGTAGAATTGTTTTTGAAACAATACATCAAAACTCTCAACTCAGGTAAGATTTCTGGAATATTTTTACTGAAGAAGTCACACACCATCCACCTAGTAAAGAAAGGAACCAGCGAATTCTTATTTCCATCTTAACCTTACCGGGGGTGCGCCTGATTTTTTTTTTAAATTTTTAATCGAAAGTAGACCTCATCCTGATAATTTTGACACCACCCGTTCTCTTTTTGGATGAGTAGATCTTTTTCTATGGTTTTTCGACGTTTCGAATGTTTATGACGTCACGTGTCCCTCTTGCTGGGCAGGACCCCCCAGTTCACTGTGACGTCATAAACATTCGAAACTTTGAAAAATCGTAGAAAAAGGTCTTCTCAAGCTAGAAGGTCGCGGTTGGTGTCAAAATTCTCAGAATGAGGTCTAGTTTAGATTAAAAGTAGCAATGAACAGTTTTTCCGACCCATGCACACACCCCATTTGGCTTCCAAGTCTACCTAGGTACTCCTTTCTTGGGAGTGGTCACACCCACTTGGTAGAGCACATTTTTAATGTTGATCCATAAACGGACAAATCATCTGTAGATTAAAGAACAATAAATGGAAATTAGATACAACAAAGTTTCCTTCCATTGAATACTTCTGCAGAGCTTTTGAGGCGGATAAAGCGATAAGGTTCAACAATTCTGTACCTCAGAGGTCAACTATCGTATGTCCAAAATTCTCGTTTTCGAGATTTTTGTTTTGTATGTGCATTCTTTCTATTGTATTTTGTATTCTATTGTATTGGTAGGCATGAACAGATTCTACAGAATTAATTTGAGCATGATAAAGTCATCAGAATGGGCCATAGGGATCAAAATAGGTGTGCCCACAACTTCTTTTGGCTCTGCTGTAAGATCGCCAAAATGTCACTTACGATAATCGACCTCTGAGGTACAGAATTATACTTTCGAAAGACGATAATTACCAATCTGTAAACTTGTTGCTACGTCCAACCGGCACGTCAAGCTCTTCGTCGAACTGAAAGTCTAGTTCTTCCTGCACTGGCAGTGACGGAACAGTATCTGCTCGGCTGTCCTTCCTCGTACCAGTACTTGCCGCATTACCACTGATGCTCTTTTTCCTTTTTACCTGAATCAAAAATAAAAGTCGCAATTCAAATAACAGAATCGGTAGTTTTAATCATCTTTGGAACTACTTGATAATGGGGTATTTCAGTCAAATTTTTTTATTTATTTTTTTCAAAAGAGTATGGCTCATCAGAGAAGCCAAAGAAAGTTGAAGATTTGAATGGGGTGACGTAGCTAGCCAACTGTCTTTGAAAAAAGTATCCATGCACAGAAACCCATGGAGGACCTCTTGGATACTACAAAATACTACTCACACACACGCACCGCGTAGTGTGTGTGCATTTATAGCGGCCCGCCTTTTTCATCTCTTTAATTAATTTTTCTACCACATGTTATAGTATCATTGGGCTTAAAGTTGTAGTATGTAGGTTTTCAAAGGTGCTGAATCCAAATTTGAGGTCAAAAACCTGAATTTCCGACCCACCGAAATACCCCATTTGGACGTCAATACTACTAAATAGATTCCGATTTGCTCCAGACAAGGTTATAAACTATGGGAGGACACAAGGAGCATACAATTTAATTCTTCCAACACCATGGCTACTCTTGGCACAAGTATGTAATCAATTTCCAATACGTCATATTTTTGGAAAATTTACTTGTAGTTCCAAATAGCATCAAGATACAAAACAAGAAAAACACTCATTACGCCAAATTTGCTATCACTGCTCTCACTATTCCAAATATTTCTGGGCCCATCTTGTTGCAACATCTTGCAGTCATCTATGGTTTTTTTTACCATGAGGTAGAACAGTACCATTTTGTGTCTTAGTGGAATATATTTGACTACAGTTACACTCTAAAAATCTAAATAGTGACGATCAAAAATAAAATATCAAGAATTTCAGAAGTAACATTGCATTAGTTTGCCAGAATGTAAGATATCATTCAAGGAGGTTTTTAGTAAGAATCTCGAGTACCTAGAAGGGCATCATGGTACATACCGCATTAGAGCTCGTATTAAAAAAAAAATCATCTCGTTCGAAAAATGTCAGGTCAAAAATAGCAAGACAGGCCTTAACTCAAAGTCACATTCATAATAGAACCAAAATAACTTAGGATATTGTTACTAACCTCGTGCCAATCGTCCAAAGTTACAGTTGATGGAAGTGCAGTGTTGGTGTTGCGTGACTTCGAAGATTCATTGGTGCTCATTTCTGAACCTGACATCGGTTCGTCGCCTGTAACACATGCACAATATTTAGATGCTGGAAGGACTGATGAAAGGCTGGATCTCTCTATCTGAAGATATCAATCAAATAGAAATTAAGTAATTTTCTAATGGAAAGAGGTGATAATGCTCTTCCCAACCCAATTTTGCAGATCAGGGTCGGGAAATAGGTCTGTTATACGTTTCCAACACAATTAGAATCCTAATGGAGCCTGCCTATACACCAAATTTCATGAGAATCAGTCCATGGTAACTAAGGGTGCGTTCAGAACGCGGAGGTAAGAGGGAAGCTAGGAGGCTGGATGGAGGGTCGAGGCAGAGGGGGGATGTTAAGTCATCCTCCCTCCTGGTTAGTCCGTTCAGAACAAAGAGGTCGATGAAGAGGTCAGGATAGAGGGAGGAATAACCTCATCCTCGATCAAACGGCAGCCAAATTGATTATTATCGGAAATTTAAACAGCAGATGATTCCAGAACCACCCCACAAGGGAATACACTCGAAATACGGGGAATTTCACCATTTGATGCCACAGCGGAAGAGGATGCCGGGAAGTGCTTAGCTTATTTACAAATTAAATTTAAACAAAGAAGACCTTGAAACAGAGACGGAACTTGGTAGCATAAATTACATATTCAAAAATACTGCTTACAGATTATTTCAGTAACTCAGAGTTAATAAATCTTTCATGCAGAACGCACCTTTTCTAAAGCTTGTAACGAACAACTTGTTTTACTTCATTTGTCCATTGCTGAACAAATAAATCCTTATAAAAAACAATAGCAAATAAAATAAAACAACATTTATCCAACGTAGAGGACTCTAAATTAATGAACAACATTTCGATAACGCTATATAAATGGTAAAATAAATATGATACAATTTCTACATATTTATATATAAATACGTATAAAAATAAGTTATACGTTAATAAATAAGACGTATCTTACCAAACACAAATTAATTAAATAGGTACTAGACTAATATTATATTATGTACAATGGAAAATTCCGATACTTGAATCGTAACATAATCTATCTAGACAAAATTGAAATCTAGAGGGTAACGGAACAAGGATAGGCCGCCATTGACTCATGCCATTTAGCCGGTAGGTACTCTCTCTCCCAAAAAAAAAAAAATAAAATAAATAGATAGGAAGTATCTTACTTAGCACAAATTAATTAAGTACTAAACTAATATTACATTATATAATGATAAATTTCGAATTTGAATATTATTAATATTTAATTTTGAATATTAAAGTATTGAATAAAAATATAAATTTTAGATTTTTAATCTCCTTTCTTTCTGTAACAATTTTGTTTCTTTTGTACGCAACGCGAGTAAATAAAACATTCAAAAACAATAATTCATTCAACGGAAACCTTCCATAATTTACTTTCATATTCATATTAAATAAATAAAAACAAAACTGTGGCGGTTGGGATGAGAGAGTGGAGGTGCGGCCTTGAAACAACCAATCACAGTCCAGGGAGCAGCGATGACATCGCGACATCGACCTCCCGCGATCAAAGTTTTTTGAAAACCAAAAGCATCGACCCTCCACCGTCCCTCCTAGCGCTACCGCGACCGCCTTGCTCTGAACGCCCCCATTCATTTCTTTGTACTTGTTTTCCCGCGATAGCCATCGATAGCGACGTCGACCCTCAAGCGTCCCTCTTACCTCCGCGTTCTGAACGCACCCTAAGGAAAGTGCCACACGTAAGGTGGACAGATATTGTTTTTTTTATTCGATTTTTGGTTCTACGTACTCCTAGTTCCTTGAAACTTGAACCTTCAATTTTTGTTGGGGGGGGGGGGGTTGAACACTTTATTCTTGGTCAATTTCAAAGATTCATATTAAAATGGACCTGCTTTTCAAGTTTTTCATTGGAAAATCTAGGATACATTGTATTTTCTCTACATTCTGTGATTTCAATGCCTCATTAAAATTGAACACTGGATGCATTCATAACTCAATTGGAACCAATGGTGGTTTGGTACTTTACACAAGCAATCAGCTCGATGTAGATACTGACCATGGTTTGTAGAGGGGCTGGAAGCAGCAGGAGTCTCAGTAGTCTGATTAGTTGATGCTTTGGAAGGCGCATCAGGTTTGACTTCGTCTTCATTGACCTCTGAAAAAAATAGATATAAATAACCCTCATTAGAGACAAGTTGATCCAATGAATTTTCATGACAAAATGGCGTCATTTCAGCCACGTTTCTGCGGGTCTCTTTATAAAATTGGTTAAAAACGTTTATGAAATTGTTTGAGATTCTACACGAGGTATAAACACTGCTAATGAAAAAACTAGGAATGAGAAAAAAAGTAAAATGTGAATCACTGATATATATGGAGGGATGACGCGGCGGCAAACGACCCACAGGATGAAAAGTGCGGTTCCTGGCGTCTACCTACCAAGTGTGACAGCTCCTTTACTCTACCTTCACTATGTATAGAAGCAGAGGCCGTTAGTGGGGTTACAAACTTCGCAGTAAATGGAAAACTATGCAAATAAAAAGAAAACTTGACACAATTTTTGAAAAAGGCTTGGTTAACGCTCATGTGCACACTTATACTTTTCCCCCACCAGTATACACTAGTGGCACTTCTGTTTCTGGCATCTGTCAACTATCTGGTCTTCTACCCAACTCTGCTAAGGCACTAAAACGAAAGGGTAACATCAACAGAATACACAGCTGTGCCCGTGCTCGCTACGGCACACGTCCTTCAGCGACGAGTCCTGGACTGGCTACTGCGAGGAAGTCGTGAGTTCGAATCTCGCCACGAAGGCATGTTTTCGTGGGTCCCGGGCTCAGCCCCCCCCCCCCCCCCCATTCCAACACAGGGCGGAGAGGCAATGGGAAGCCATGAGAGAAATCGTCAGAACTAATTCTGATCTTCCCTTTGGAAGACTGCTGATGACGTCTGCAATGCCAGGAATGGCAATCGGAACAAATTCATCCTGAAATTGTTGTTTATTTTACTCCACTTACTTGCATTGATCGTTAGCCCAATGTTATCTTTCAAAATCTTATATTTTTTATGACAACTCAAAACAAATAAATTATAAAATTCACGTTTCTTTCAGTACATTACCCTCAGACTAGCACTGACTAATTTTTCTTTCCCTAACAAACGTTACTAGAAATTAGTGTTGCTCAATATAACATATTATTTTTTACCTAAATATTTAAAAAATCAGTGACGATGATCACTCTCAACAACTGAACATAGATTTCCTGCGACCTGCATAGCTTTCACGGTGCACAGAGATATCTATTATTTGATTAAAGGATAGGGTTAGACGAGGGAGTGGAAGGAACTCACCACCTGGTAGCCCCAGGAGAGCTGGTCATAACCGTCAGCTCCCCCGAGTACCTGTTTGTATGAACAACACAGGTAAGGTCGAACTTTCTAGCCAAAGTTCTACCAACAAGACAGATTGGTACCCGAGTTCATAGCAGAACTCACATGCCAACTCTCCCCTTGAAGCCTTCAAGGTCCAAGACCAAGAAGTAGGGTATGCTCAATCACGACCACTACCTGGTCAATTGAGGGCCAGGCAGGTGATGCTTTGACCAAGGTCGGTGCATCGGTAGCCCTGATGCTCAGGGATAGTTGGAAAGAGAAATACTTGGGGCCCTCGTGTCGCCTGTGATAGCTCAGAACACGAGCAATAGTTTTTCAAAGAATGCGGTACTGCCGCTTAGCCTTCACCTAAGGTACGAATAAAATCACTCGCGAAGAGATTGTGGAAACCCATTTTGATGAAAAACGGAGTTAAGAAACAGTCTATTTCGAAGTTATTGTTTGTTATAGTTGGACATAACCGTCGAAATCGATTCAACTTTGTAACTTATTACTTTCGTGGAAATAAACGTTTTTCTTAACTCCGTTTTTTATTTTTATGCACATAAAGGTTAAGCCTCATAGGATACACCAGGTTGTACGCACCTCCTAATCCATTGGTGAAGGTAACTGGCACAAATTCGGGCACGTCAGGGTTGAGGTTGTCGCTGCCTCCGCTGTATGACAGGTGTGGAGGTGCCACCACTGGAAGAGGGAAGGAGTTATACCCCCGTGGTACGTGACTAGGTTGACTGTTGTGGTGCGGCATCGGAATGACAGGTTGTCCAAGGGGATGCATGGCCAGAGGGTGTGTGGAAGATATGAACACAGGATTGCCCACTGTGTCTGGTATCGGCCATCTGGTTGGGTCGTTCTTGGAGCGTACCTGCCAAACATCCAACTAAATTTAGGGGTTTTATCTGAATTCACCAATCGCCCTATGAAATTAATACCTATTAAAAAGTACGGATTGTATTTATCTTTTAGGGTGACTTGGATCTTGAAAGTTTGATACACAACAAGGTTGTGTTTCTGGGGGTCGGACTATATTAACCTTACTGATACTTGATAACATAAATGCAAAAAATAGTATCTAATTGGGGAAATATCAGTTATTTATATCTTCTTCACTAAATTCAAAAATCGATATTAGGAAAGAAAACGCTGCAAATTATTACACAATGGTTTATTATTTTTCTATATAATCGTCTATAAAGCCACCGACCATCCAACATGAAGAGAAACATCGATGGCATTTCGGTCAGCTTTAATTTGAACGGAGATTAGGCCTCTTTTGCGATTCGCACTCGTGTTTCTGATTTATCGCACGATTATTATTTTTATGGTTTATTATTTTATTATTTATTATTATTATTTTAATGGTTTATTATTTTTCTATATAATCGTCTATAAAGCCACGGAGATTAGACCTCTTTTGCGATTCACACTCGTGTTTCTGATTTATCGTACGTTTATTATTTTTATGGTTTATTGGTTTTTAATGGTTTATTATTTTTCTATACAATCGTCTATAAAGCCACCAACCATCCAACATGAAGAAAAATACTTGGAAAATGTCACCCCACGCATATTTAAGCAAAAACCTCTTTTTTGGCCGGTTATTTGCCCATAACTTCTATACGAATTAAGCGATCGGAATAGTTCGACGTTAGGACCAACTAGACCCCAAATGGAGTCTATGTGCGAAAGATCGGGTTTTTTAGACCGATTCTAAGGCCTTTTATGGCCCGGACGGCGGACGGCGGACGGCGGACGGACATTTTGCAAATTTGGCAAATTTGGATTCTACGCACCTTGAAACGTAAAGTGACAAAGTTTGAGGGGGGGTTATAAAAATTTTTTGCGATACGATCACATAGGCTTATTATTAGAAATAATAAACCAAAAGGGGAGAAAAACATCGAAAATTGGTGATGTTATTCAGTTATTTCTAATAACGAAATTCTTCAGAAGCATCTTAGCATTATTCAGTTGGTACATCGAAAAAAAAAGAAAATCAGGGTCACTTATCCATCGGGGCAGAGATACAGGGAACTATTCCCTACCCCAAGCAGAACGCCATGGTTCAAGAACTCATACGAGCTGAAACCTAGAAAATTTTACAGTGCGATAGGCAGACTCAGGAATGGTCACTGTGCAACGAGGAAGTATCTCTACAGAATTGGCAAGGCAGACTCGCCTTTGTGTCAGTTTTGCTTAGCTTGTGACGAAACTCCACAACATTAAATAATGGAATGCACTCCGATTTAATCTACCAGACTTCCCTTCCTAGAGGCCCTAACCACGAGGGCAACAAATCCTTTCAACCTAGACTCCATCTTGGACGAAGGAAGAACATATATTGTCTTATTTATGAATTTATAAAAAGTGCGAACATTTCATTATAGCTACAAAGTTGTATTTTTTATTTTATTTATTTATACTTTGATTTAATTAAAAAATGTTGTTTTTTTCCATGAATAATGTTTAAATCTATGAATAACTATGTATGTAATATAACAAAGTTCAAGGCTGTATATTGTTTCAAAGCCAATATAATAAAATAAAATAAAAATTAAAAAAAAAGTCATTCAACTCTGACCAACATTGAGGGTTAGCAGATTCATATTGCGCTAAATACCTGTTCAAGTATAAACATACTTTGGTGTTGTTGACAAGCTCCAATTGGTTT
Source organism: Apolygus lucorum (assembly GCA_009739505.2). Lineage (NCBI taxonomy): Eukaryota > Metazoa > Arthropoda > Insecta > Hemiptera > Miridae > Apolygus > Apolygus lucorum. The sequence goes on along the minus strand of CM019167.2, from coordinate 840,893 downwards.
GATGCCTTTATGGCTGATAGAATCTTGTTAAGGTCAGGAGTGAGGGACCGGACTCGGTAGAATGATGCTATCAGCGTGACTGGGATATAGCCCTCGTCGTCCATCTTCCTTCTTATGAAGAGATCCTTCACAAGATTTTCTTCCGAGAAATAGTATTCGCTAAAATAAGAATATACGTCATGTAAATTTCAAGGGGTTATACGCTTGAATGTAAGACACTCACACTGTACTGCCATGCTGTGTTCGTGGAATTTATGTCCATTTTCTACTCACATCTGTTTACGAAGGTACTCCTTCAGAGTAGGGTAATCCAGATTGTTGTAACTGGAACTGTCGTAGTAGTACGTTCCCAAGTATGGCACCATAAAATCGCCCATGCCAATGAATTTGTTTAACTGAAACGCATAATACACCGGGTACTTGAATGAGCGTAATAACATCTGTGTTCAAATCATATCCTCACGGGCCCTTTACAACATTTCAACTGGTGGCAGCTACTGTAAACCGGCGAGTTTCATGTTTGAGAAATGGCGAAACAACGTCACCCTCAAACATGCCTGTGACCACACAGCCAACAAGGTGACACAGCCAATGGTTTCTCTATTTGAAAGATTGGAGTTATTCGCTGCAATCAATCGTTAAGGATGGGGAGAAAATGTCATAAAGAGCCCTTTTAGATATAATCGAAACCTTGAAAGATAAATTTCATCATATTTTGAAATGTTCGAATAAAGGTGGAAACTTCAGCATTCGTCTAGTGAACTCCGATATTTGTGAATTTTTTAAACTTGTTTGCAGAGTGTTTTACACAGTGTAACAGTCTAAATAGAGTCAGAGCATGATTTTCAATTTTTAATAGTAGCGGACCACATCATAACGTTGTTATTTTGTATTTAAGTGCTTTAATAATTTCTTCATCCATTCAAACAAGGAGTCTCTCAGAATGGCGAAAACGCACCCTGCGGCGTATGCTGGAACTGTCTGACTTTTACTCATGTGATGACGTACCTCCTTCCTCTCAGCCAAATAGCAACCTTCCTATGTTTCAATTACGTTTATTATACCCACAAACTATTTGTCACTACAAGTCAGAGCATCTTACATATTTTTTTTTAAATATTTTTATTTCTCGTGTACGGAATTATTTATGTCAAAACCATATATTATTCTCCATCATCATGCAAAATAATAAGAGTTTGCTCAAATGACAACCTAAACGCTAAAACTTTCTAAAGTTGATATGATCTGGTTCTCAAATACAAAGGAACTGGAATTCGTAATTTTTTTCAGTTGTGATTTCAACAAGAAGTAGGTTGTATTTCTGTGATAAACATGTGGTTATTCCTACCTCAACATCAGATACTGATTTATTTATTACTGATTACTGAATTCTCCACTACAAGCATTCAAACCACAACAAAATCTCAGGAGAGAGACTAGAAAACGACCTAGGAGTATGCTGGGTGTCCCATGTTAAGGACCAGAGTGGATTCTACAACTAATTCAAGTAAGAAAAAGTCTCCTAGAAATGTTGTTTTCACCCCTTGTTTTTTTTTTTTTTTTTTTTTTTTTCATTTTAAATTTTTTCTCGTGTTTTCGACTTTATGTCACTAAAAGTACTGTAACTACCTAAATTTACCGTAAAAAAGTAAAAGTTTTGCTGTTGCGAAAAGCATCAAATTTCAAATCTTTGTAGAGCTTAAAAGTGATTATTTTTGGGGTCCTGATGGGTGAAAAAACCATTTTTGGTTGGATGAAGGATGAGAGGAGCGGTGGCGGAGTAGACCCTGGAGTCCCACAGCAAAAACGTCGATTTAGTTTTTAAAAACGCACGTTTTTACGCATTCAAACACAAATTTCTCCCGTTCATTCCATTGGAACATATTTTTTGATTATAGCGTTGGAAATCTGAAATCATTGCGCAGTTTCTGGTGGAGAGGTGCGCGAAAAACCATGCAAAAATAACACCTTAACAATCAAAAGAAAAATGGGAAATTTTGCCAATTTGAAGAAAATTACTTTACGAGTCGATTCTTCACCCATCAGGACCCCACAAATAGTTTTGTGTAGGCACTAGAAAGATGGGAAATTTGACGCCCTTTCCGAAGGTGTCCTTATTTTACATTTTAAAGTAGTAGGTAAAGGTAATTTCAGTGACGTATGGTTGAAAACACGAAAAAATCTTAAAATTGGAAAAACAAGGGGATTAAAACAAAATTGCCGAGAGACATTTTCTTACTTGAATTAGTTATAGCATCCCGAAGTTTTTCCGTCCTTAACATGGGATAACCTATATAATCCTGTGACGAGATAGGACCAAACACATTCGTATCTTGAAAATTGAGCTACTCAGCTACCAAAACCTTGCAATGATTTTTATTAAAGCACTTCAAAAGAATCTAGAGAAAAGATTCTTTCGGTTTTGACAGACTGATCACCAACTTCCTATTATCAAATTCACATGTAGGTATGAGATTGTTCCTCAGCACTATAGGAGGTATCTTCTCTGTGAGAACCCAGTGAGAACGCTCTATTTTTGACTGGCTTCTGAGTTTTGTTATTATTCCTTCTTGAACAGTGCGGGGGATCTGCTGACCTCAACGTTTGTCCGAATAGGCAGTGGCTCGACTCTTGTCTTGGGGGGAGTTGGTTCGATGACATAACACTAATTTATTATTGTTATCAGAAAATGCTGAGGAGACCATTCGGGTCCTACCGACTGTGCCACTTTGGCGAGTCATCAAAAATTAACTTCCCTCGACCGGGGATCGATCTCCTATCGCTCCGACTAAAACATATTTACACTTCTGAGTCGGAGCTCGCTACCACTGAGCTAAGGAAGCGAATGGACAGAAATGCGAAGAGGTAGCTGATCACAACACTTCCTTCACTCTCACCCTTTCTATTTAAATTCACCTTTCATCAAAACCAGTTTTTAGTCGATTCAACCAGTCAGATAGACATAATAAATTCATTTATTCAAAATTTGACACTAGTCAAAATCATAACAATGGTCTCTTGACGTTCACACCACAAATTCATTACATGAGTTGACTTGGAAGACATGCAATTTCAGAAACACCTTGTAAAGAAACAAACGGTCTCTGTTGAGAAGATGGTAGAATTGAATCGCAGGTTTTACAAACAAATGAAACGTAATTTTAAAAAAATGTGTTTTAGAAATTTCGATGTTTAAATTGGGTCTTAACAATCAAAGTACGTGAAAAATGAATTTCGTCGAAAAATGAAGTTATGGTTGTTTGCAAACGATTCAATCGAGTTTAGAGCTTATGGTGCTGCTGGATGCTTGTTTCACAGGGACACTCTTAGAGGAGTTGAGTGGTCTCCACAATTGGTTGGTTGCATTTACAATGATCGCCAATGAAATTCCACATGTCCAAGTCAGATTGATAGTATTCTCAGATTTTTGTGAGAAACTACTCCAATTATCTCAGTTGTAGTTGTTTTAATTTCCTTGACATTGAACGTTTGAATGAACTAATAAAAACAAAAAATGGAGTTAACTTACTTGCGTGTAATCAGTTGGGTAGTCAGAGTATTCAAGGTCGTTAAATCTAGGTCTCATGGACCCCCTGAGGCGCCCACCTCTTCCTCGCATGAGGTTACGCCCGCCTCGCCCACCTCTGAAAGAAGGCTGATCTCCTCTATGTTTGAAGTTACTGTTAGTGTCACCTGGATCAAAATTCAATCATTAATATACTTAATACTGTAACAATTTCACGTGGTTTTAGTTCAGAACGGAGGGTCATAGAAGGGCACCATCCTTGCAGGTCAAGTTGACCATTTCAGCAAGCCCGTAAAGAAGTACCATGGAGGAGACACCCGACTAGAGCAAGCATTCAAGGATGTTAACCCATTTCCGGCCACTGATGCGTTTTCGCATCGTCATATTCATGATTTTTTTAAATATAGAAAACAGTGGAAAATCTTTGCTAAAGAACTTTCTCTCTTTCATGCTGTATTCAAACTTTTCAGAAAAAATTTTCTTTGACGTTCAGGAGCTCAATGCAATTTTGGAAATTTTTTGAAAAGGAGGCCTTTGGCCAGAGGTATGATTATGGAGGCTCAAATTCGATTCTGGGTGACTGAGCATTCTGGGCCATGAGTTGAAACAGATTCCGGACCATAAACCAATTACCAAAAACAATGAACTGGATAAGTCATATCGATTTGGTAATCAGAGGCCTCTCACATCTCATTAAAAAGTAAAATTTATAAAATATGGAGTATTTTTGCTCTCAATTGGTGAGCAAAAAAATTATGCTTTATTTCGGCCAGAATTCTTTAAAACAGTTAATCCTCCTCTCCTCATTATTCAGTTATTTCTACCCTTGGCATGAAATGGGTTAATCCTCACAAAGGGTAGACAATTCTAAGTGAAGAGGGAGTACCTAGGGGCAAAATATCCCCAACCCGAATATGCCATAATACAGTTCATGTTGGAGAAAACAGTAGTTACATTTGCACGAATGTCCAATGTTTCTAATTCCCCACGATGATAAACAAAAGACGGACTATCAGAACACCATCGGCGGAGCTAGAAAAGCTCTCACAGAAATTCTGAAGTATTACGAGACATATCGCGTTAAATTAATCTCTTAATGCCGGACTTAGCTAATGAATTTGAAAATCTATTACTAATTCACAATATCATGTTCATATTCTCTTTATTGTACTCTTCATACTTGCAACGTAGATCTTTTCTCTTGGACTATCAGAAGACCGGTTTTTTTGATAAATTAGAAACAAGTTAACCAGACATTATTTTAAAATTTCGGTCTATTATCCCCCCACCTTCCCCTACCTCAACTAAGTCTTCAAGAGAACATGAGGAAACTGTGAATAATCCAATACCCACAATCAAGGGAATATCCACTTACTTTCAGATGATCTGGTACTCGATTTGTTCACCCGGTCCATCTTAGCTCGGCCTTTGCTCAAGTCGAACTCAAGGGGGACCCATTTCTGTCGTGAAACACCTCCTAACAAACAGAAACAACAAAATCAACTCAACTCAATCAAGCAACTTGAAACGCGTCTTTGAAGAGAAAAAATTAAAATTTGAAACTATTCTAATCATAAAATTATCATGAGCCCAATTAATAGTATTTCTCTTCCATTAAACCCTCATATAATTACAAGAAGAACCTAAACAACAATAATCAAACGTATTAGTATTAGGTACATATCAATTCAAAATAAAACTTGAAGGAACAACTTGTTCATTCGTAAAATTGATGAAAAAGACGCTTGAACAGATTCCACTGAATTGTGGTGAATAACTTATCATTATTGAAGTCAAATGAAATGGCTCCATTCACAGTAACCTAGTGCGCGGCTCATTATCAATTCAGCACGATTGCTGACGAGATCATGATCAAATCGTGAATTCTATTAAGAAAATATTAAAATATTTTTCTTCTCGTTTGCTTATCAAAAAGCCGTCTATGAACATCAACATATATAGTACCTAGTGGACTGATTACATTAATACGATGTCAGGGTAGGTAAAACCAAGAATCTTTTTATAACCAACCTTTGGTCTGCTTAATTTTTTTTCGGTCGGGATCATTCGAATCTGGAGGGTTATTGTCGTCACTTGTTGACTGCGTACCATTTTCCAGGCTCATGTCAGAAGATTCTTCTTTTTTGACAGGTTCACTTTTGGATTGATTTTCGATGTCTGTACTATCTGTAGAGGTAGAGGCTTTTCTCTGAAACAACCAGCAACATCGCATAAAACTGATTCTTTCGTAAGTTCGCATGAATTTTCTATACATTCCAATTAAACGATCTTAATTTCACGAACGGATTGTCTAGATGTTACCCATGCACTAATAATAAAGTAGCCAGATGACTCGAACAAGAAGCGAGCCAAGTTGATACACACAGATGAACCGCTCGATTGAATGAACGACGAAAAGTGAATGGATATTTATGGATATTACGAGGGGGGGAGGGGGGGGGGATTCGTTCGTGGATGCGCTAGGAGTAAAACTATTCACGAATCGTTTATTCACCTCGAGGAAGTAGGAAAATAATTTAATTCCTTCTTCCACTGCTCCATTAAATGCTCCTACAATACTGGTGAGTATTCTGTAAGCCTCACAGGTTGACTATTCGACGTCTCAAATGTGTGGCCAAGTGGAGGTACAATACCAAGTCAACTCCCATTCTGGTCAACTCAACACAACCCTTGTGTTCTTCTTCAGGTAGTGAGGATGAGAAAGATCACAAGATGAGGTAAGATATTGACGTTTGTATTGCCTATTTTTAGGATATGCAAAATAAAAACTTCTGAATTTTTTTAAATTTTTATTTCGGTTCATGATGAGCGTTGCAACAAGTAATAAATCCTTGCAACAAGGAAAACCTCCACAGTTGCCATCCAATTTCGATGACATTTTCAAAGATTGCACGGGTTGCAGTTAGGTGTGTGTCGGTCCAGGTATTTCCCTGGAACGGTTCCAACGGTGACAATGATAAAGATGTAACAGTTCCAAATTACCGAAGATCTGTGCCCGGCCCAGAGCCATGATACGATATCTTTTCAGTCTGTGGAGAAGACTGGTAAGGGAACTGGACCAGTAAGGGCTGAGTTTTTGTCACTCCATCGAACTGTTACAAGTTGATACTCGGCTTTAGTCCTGGTACAGCTGTACTGACACACCTCAAGTTGGAGTCCACGAGGTCCCCTAAGAATTACATCACCACCACCCCACCCCCTTCCCAGAATATAGAGCAGTTTCTATACATGAGTGAACGTAAAATCCTAATAGTAAGCATAGGTAACTTCTTCAGTTTCCATCGGATTTTTTTTTCAGGGCTCTGTAAATCGCCCTATATGAACCATGATTTCTTTGAGTTGACAACATATCAACACGTTCGAAAAAATGTTTTCTATTATGTTGACGATTTTATGAATTTTCACGAGAACGACTAATGAATTGTGTTGGAATGAACAGCTATCATATCAGTCCCTAAGCTACTATCCAAATTTCAACCGAATCAAGCAGATAGATCTTGAGAAACTGTTGTTTCAGTGAAATTACATCTGCGCCTGTGTACAGGATGGCAGTCCAAAAGCGATGGAATTCACAGGAACTCCTCGGGTAGTGGGGGGGGGGGGCTACACAAGGTAGTTAATACCGCCTCATGACTCAACATTCGTTCGACCAGTCCGATCTTCAGGCTCCAGTTTGGATTGTTCGATTGGCGGTTACTGATATGTTAGGTAGATACTGAATTAGAGAGAGGGTTGGTGAGAGAAACATGTCTCACTACAAATGAATCTTCGTACTGGTGATTCAGTTTTCGAAAGAAACGACTTTTCCAATCACTCGTTTATGATGACATTTTGCAAAACTGTCCGGAAGGGGTTGCTGAAGATATCGCTAACCATTAAATCAACACCTCTCCTCAGGCGGGTAGAAAACGTGAGAGTTTGTTGGCCACTAAGGGCCTATACGAGAGATGGCTTCATATCTCCGAGTTATTCGACCAATACGCAAATATGACTGGACCAGGGTTACGTTATACTCTTATGACCATAATGAACTCAGTCCCAAACTCACCAATCTAAGAACAAAACTTAAGGATTCGCTCACACTTCAAGGGATTACTTATAGATATTTTACATGTTAAGATGGTTTGTATAAATTACCTGTTGTTGAGCCACTTTTCCCAGGGATGGCCAATCTTCAATGTCAGTGAAATTGCTCGCCTGGAAATTGAGAAATATACGATGTAGATCAGCAGATTCTAAGCTAAACACTGGCTGCACTTATGGTCTACGGTTTGTTGATTTTTTCTTCATTTTATTACAGCAAACTAATTCGATGAATCCCTATACAGAAATCCTAATTGAAGCTTCACTTGATTGATTTCAAAAAGCCGTTAATTTGGAAAGATAATCTTTTTTTTCACGATATCGGACCGAATTGGTTAATGCTCTTTAACTATGATGGAATTTACATGTTCGTATATATGAGCTTTCTTCGGTGTTAGGTTGTTTCTTTTGCAAATAACAACAACAAGACATTCCGAGAATTTATAGCAACATCATCAACAAGGTTCTAATACTATTACCAATAACCAAAATTATCCAGATGAGTAGTTGGTAGGTACATATTCCAGAAAACATAATGAACCCCTACGACAACTTAATTACTACTGCTTGATAGACTAAAATCTAAACTGCAAATAACAAGAGACATACAAGTAGCTGGTTCTGTGCCCCCCCCCCCCCCCCCATTTATACGACTGTTCTGCTTTGTCACCACACTCACAAAAAGCATCCAGAAGTCCCAACTTCGTATAGAGGATAAGATGTGTGTATCGCCCACGGTGTAAAGAATAGTCAACTATTGGGACTGGAGTCATCCAAAAATATACATCTTTACGGCCTAGCTTTCGAAAAATATATTTCCATCATCAGGGCTCAATGGGAGTCAAACATGAGGAGAGGGCACCAACCAACCCACATTCTAGCGATGAACCAAAATAGGTCAAAAACTTTATAAGTAAATATACGAGAGTCAGTTGCTGTATTTACTCTGACAGTTTTTGAGCAATTTGGGTTCATCGCTAGTTGAGTGAGAACCGGATGGAGAATACGGCTTGGTTGGTGCCCTCTCCTCATGTTTGACTGCCATTGAGCCCTGATGATGGAAATACATTTTCCGAAAGCTAGGCAGTAAAGGTGTATATTTTCGATGACCCCAGACCCGATAGTTGACAAGTCCGTAAACAGAGTGTCCCAGGACCAATCAACATAAATCGATTCTACAGCTAATTTGCAACAACTTTTCCCTCCTAGCACTCACAATGCCTTTTTTCACATCGAATTTCTTCTTCCGTGAGTCTCCAGGGTTGGACAAAAAAAGGCTACGAATTGTGTTTTTTGATCCAAAACATTTTCGCATTTTTCCGCGCTCAAACACCACTTTCCCCCTCAAATTTCATAGTAAATCTAGAAAATGGGTTCCCAACGATAACCCTCTGAAACAGTTGGGGTTCTCTGAAATCAATGGTCATTATCTGGTTGAATGAACTGATCAGGAGATCAAAGAAGATAGGGCCAGTCTGCTCCCAATGCCTCAACTATGTTTAGAATCAAGTCGTTGGTGAATCCTTCTTCATTCAAGCAGCTGAGGCAATAGATAACCATGAGCGAAATCACCAGAACCAATGGGGCGGGTTTGCGCCTGATTTTTTTAATTTTTTTTTATTTTTAATCAAAAGTAGACCTCATTCTGAGAATTTTGACACCAGCTGTTCTCTTTTTGGATGAGTAGACCTTTTTCTATGATGTTTCAAAGTTTCGAATGCTTATGACGTCACGCGCCCCTCCCGCCTGGGCGGGACCCCCCCCACTGTGACGTCATAAACATTCGAAACTTAGAAAAATCATAGAAAAAGGTTTCCTCACGCTAGAAGGTCGCGGTTGGTGTCAAAATTCTCAGAATGAGGTCTAGTTTAGATTAAAATTAACAATAAACAGTTTTTTCCGACTCATGCGCACACCCCATTCAAATCACCCCTTTGGAAGACAGCTGATGACCTCTGAAACGCCAGGAAATGGCAGTCAGAAGTAAATTCAACCTGAAATGGTTGTCTACTTTACTCTTATTTTGTTTAGAGATTTGTCCTTTTCCATGAAGAAAGTGCAAAGATTAGGGGCGGAATTCATAGACAAGGCTTGAATGTGAGCGAGCACTCAATTATTTGAGTTGAGGGTCAGCCTCTACTCAACCGTCCGTATTCATAGTTGATTGAGACGGACTCAAGAGTTGTGGTCGCCTGAGGGGACGCTCAGGGGCTACTCAACTCATCTCCACCTTAAGTTGGCAGCCTTGGTGGGGATATTTCCCTGTTTCAAGGGTATTTTGGGTAAAAAGCACGGGGAAATTTCCCTCTCGTATTCTGCACTGATCGTGAGTTATAACCTTGTCACCGGTTCTCTGTGGTTATAACAGTAATGAAAAGCTTCTTATTGCATTTTCGTTACTGTGGATGTGCATGCTAATTTCTCTATTTTGTCCAACTTCCTACAAGTAACCATTAGTTTTGAGTTATTAGAAGCGGTGAATCAATCAAATTGAAGTCTGTTCAATTATATGAGGGTGCTGACATTTTTTCGGAGGTTTGTAACTTGATTCCTATCTCCGCAATTTCATCAGTTGGAATGAATTTGCTGCCATCGGATTCGACTATATTGCTCTGAAGAAGGTAAGAAATTATGATTTCCTTAAATTAGCAGTAGAAGTATGTACCTATATGTAGGTACGATACGAAAAAAAGAACCACTATTCAAAGTAATAAACACAAAAATACATTTTGGTATCCTTTTTATGAGTGTTCTTAGGCATCATTTAACCAAAATAAACCCATTGATTGTTTCAGACAAATTAACTTCTCCCGGCCGAATGAAGAAGGTTTATCCACAAGCAAATTTACGAATATTTATGACGTTTGGAACCCTTCAACACTTTTACCTACCTACTTATTTATTCACCTGTGTGAAACAATATAAAGCCCGAAATAAACTCGTACCTATATGGATGTTTCTTTATTCAACTTGTACTTTATTACCAACCCATATAATTTTCTACAAGTATTTTCTACTTAATCATTTTACTAGATCGTAAAACAAGAATGAGTTTTGAGAACGAAGGCGAGAATGTTTGACAACTTCAAGAAAGATACTCTCGTAAGATTTCACCGAGTTCGGGGAGAAAATATTGAAAAGACTGTTACAAAGAAATTCAAGTTTGCGATGATCTTCATTGGATATTTTTGACGGAAAAACTTTTCTAATCGCCTTATTTTTATTAGACAAAGAAAATAGACAGGTAGTTGACTTGCTGTACACTATTTTCAGTAGGAAAATCTGATAATAACTGTGGTTGAGGGGCACTTAAGCTACCTCCGGCCAGCACTCAGGATTTTGCCCCATTGAGTCGAGGGTGGGCCTCAACTCAACGCTGAGTTTGGTTTATGAATACCGTTGAGTGCGCCCTTAGAATTCGCACTGAGAGCTCCCTCAGGGCGCCCTCAAATCTTGTCTATGAATACAAATGAGTGCCCGCCAACCCTTATCGATGCATTTGAGGGTGCACTCAGACTTAAGTAATGACTATGAAAAAAGGCGGGCCTCCCTTAACGCACACACACTTATGCCACGCGCGTGTGTGAGAAGTATTTTGTAGTATCCAAGACGTCTTTCAAGGGTTTCCGTGCATGGATACTTTTTTCAAAGACAGTTGGCTAGCTACGTCACGATTGGCTAGCTACGTCACAACATTCAAATCTTCAACTTTCCTTAGCTTCTCTGATTTTTAAAAACATTTTCTCGACAAACAGACCCAATTACCATTATTCCTGAGCCAAACTCTTTTGAAAAAAAAATTTAAAAAATTGACTGAAATACCCCATTGAAAAACCATTACATTTACTTTCAAAACCATTAAATATTACTACAAAAATAAAATATAATATATATATAATTTAATATCAGGTATAATTTTGAACCAAAATTTGTACACCGTTATTGCAGAGACTTCCGGACTTGATTAAAATAGATACATAGCATGCAGCTAACATAGTTTGACATTTCGTTCATGAGTCGTAAAAACATGTGCACTCACTTTCATGTTAATCTTTTTTCGATCTCTCGTGGCGTGTACGACTGATGGAAGGGGCGCAGAGGTTCCCTTGCCATTTTCTGTAACAATAAAAATTAAAATGACTACCACAATACACGATAAAAATATAGTGGAGATCTTTTAGGCTTATTCCACAATTGGCGGAATATTTCTCCTATACGCAATCAGAAGCGAAAATTATGTAATTAAACTGTTGCCAGAGAAGGATTAAGAGAGGGCCACCGGGCCCTAACCTCTCCCTGATTATGGAAATACAAAGCTTAATCAATCAGTCAAACAGATTGTGCGTGGGATGGCCCCAACCCAACTGGGAAAAGTATCCCTGGGGTCTACTAAATCTAATTAATCTCCGAATTATCTACGAATCTAATTAAACCAGTGGCAGAACTAGATTTAAACTGAATCGAATGGTAAAAAAAATCTTGAAGTTATTGAAAATTAAACTATACGAGACAGAAGAGAAACACTCTCTCAGGGAAAGGGAAACATCCTTGCAAGAGGCAACATTGGGATGGAACCCAACGTTAAAGGCTCACTTTCTCCCGTGCACACAGAAATTAATGTCTGACAGAGTATAATCCTCGTAGTTCGTATGAGTTGGGGATTTTCGGCAGAACATCAAGTTTCCTCACAATGTCAAGAATGAAATTTTTTTGAACATCGCTGTTTCAAGATATTCCATCTGTGAAAATTTTGAAAGTTTTCTGAATTCTAACACTTTTATTTCAACATATCATACTAGCCACTCCAGGTCATACTTTCCTTAGAACCTGGCTTTAAAAAATTCAAAAATTATGTTAAAATTTCTATAACAACAAAAGAAATGATGACTACGTTGGCTAGCATTTTTGGACAACTGGGTCCAAAAACGTGTCTTTTAAAATGTTTTTAGAATTGTTATCTCAAACATAGTAATATAACGGTACCTATATTAAGAATCAGCATGAAAAATTATCTCATGAGAATAGTCAAACAACAATATAAAGCTGTCATAGTTCAAAAATTGATAGCTCGGAGGAGTCCAGTTATTAAAAAAAGGATCCATAAACTTGTTTTTTCGACGTTTTTAGAGTAATTATGCTGTCTTGATCACATTACTACATACTATATTTGGAATCCTATAAAAACTAATAAAATACAATACTAACTAAAAGAATACATACTATATTTGGATGAGATAAAAATCAGGTAACAGGCAAGTTCTTAGGTTGTTATATATCATGAAAGAATAAAATTGACGAACCTAAAACGAAATGGACCGGCATTTGCGGACGAGCGGCATTGAGACACCAGCGCGAATGTGTACTAAAATAATGAATGGAGAAGTAATGAAGGGATTTCGAGTTCAAAATCTGGATGGAGACACCCCATGAGGCATCTGGAAGGTTTGCTCTCGATAAATATTTGCCTGTCCCCATAGGCGCTCACACAATACCTCACTCAGCCCCCCTCCAAACAACGTGTCAGATATGGATTAGGTATTTTCTGGTATTTTTGACTTCGGGATCAATCGGGTTCAAATGAATCTCTCGCCTAAATTCATCTCCCATCTGCGTGTAAGCACCCAGATACCTCAAAAAAGCAAAATATATTCAAAATTACCAAATAAGCAAAAATATTCCTGTAACCCACGTATGAACCTATGTAGAAGAGGTTTCATACGGCATTTATTTATTAGGCACTTCAAGCAGACAACGAGCTCACGGAAGGCCAAGTTCACATTCAACTAACCTTCAACTATCGTTTTACATTCAACTTTTTAACCAGCTGGTAATACATTGATCACTACATTCTCGTACCACGAATACATTGAAACCTAATGATAAATTCATTAATATGTTAAAAATATTGTTTTTTAATGCCACTAGTTGGTTAAAATAACCTAAGCTAATATTATTTTCATAGGAAAAGTTTAGTGTTAATTTTAGGTAGTCTTATATTTCACCTCTCAATCTTCTCGGGTCGAATGTGCCTGTACAGATATTTTCTACAATTATTCCCGTTTTATATACAAAAATACAAGGTTCTCAAATAAATAAATCAAGTAAGAACAACGTTTTAAAATCTCTGTTCAACCAACTTGTATAGTACTTATCTGGAGGGTCTCCCTAATAATAATACCATAATTTAATCATGAAGAAACTAGAACGAAACACCATTTTCAAATAAGAACTGTTCAGAAAATCTCCCAAAGTCTTGAAAACAGAACTGTTTACGCAGCTTTTTGTACTTCTGTAATTACGTGCAGTTCAAAATTCAATTTAGAATCGTACTATGTGGCACTGGTCGACACCACCTTTTTCCAGAATCTAATAATTGGACAAATATCCGATCCTGTTGTAATTGCAATGGATATGATTTTCAACATCCAAATCTAAATATGAGTGGTTCTAAAAAAAATCCACGAGGTGGAAGGCCTCCGCATTCCAAAGATATCGACATTAATATTATTTATTACCGAAATTGATGTGGTATCGGGTTCTGAGAGAATTTTGCGAGGTCGAGCCGTTTGAATGCAATTGTTTCATAGCAGACATGTTAGTACAAAGATTTATATACCCGAAGATACAGAATATCCCTGGGGAATGAATTCAAGAATAATATTACTCATTATGAACGGAATCCCAAACGATTGTCAATACTTTCAGCTTGGAGGAAATTGAAAATTTTCTCAAACATAGGACGGAGTAATTTTTAAATCAAGTAAATCAATTTGGATTGATTTAGGTTGGAGAATGTTCGAAGCAGCCATTCGAATTAATCTACTTGGAAATTTTTCATATTGGCATCGCATAATGAAATAAATTCCGCCCTAGGGTATTTTATAAAATTAACAATCAACATCAAGTAGTCACACAATTCAAATGTTAATGTTTTGGCTGAGGAAGTCAAATATGGCAACTTTTCCTTGTAAATTGACATGGATGAGTCCCAAGCTTAGTGGTAGCAATATGGCGTCGCTGGTTGCCATCATTTTCTGAAGAAGGATCACACGACTTGCGATCAGAGCGGGACATACAGGATGATTTATGTTCTGAACATCTTAGACAAGTGAGAATAAATCGAACCGGCATAATTTTATATAGGTATTGCATGCAAAAATCGTGGCCACTCCTCAGTCTAGAGAACGGTTTTGTAGACATGTTTGGAGTGAGAGTCACTAATGCAATGGATCCATTTCTGCTTGGATGGTTGAGAGGAAAAGGGAATTGTATTAATGGCCATTTGTGCGAAACATTTCCAGTAAACTTCTTGATTAGGTCTACGTGATTATGTTTTTCTGTTGAGTTTTGGTTTCCAGTTTCGCCCCTTGATCTGCCACATTGTCCCTATCAGATCCAAACCAGGTGGACTGCTGAGTTGTTTTGTCGTAACTGAGACATCCTGTTGACTATGGTCGCTTTTATTCAGGGCGAGGAAGTAGAGGGAGTTTTTCAGTTTACTCATGACACTCTGAGAGTCAGACAAAATCACAAGATTAGAGCAGCTTCCCTGATATCGAGAGCTTATTGGAGAGCCTCCGTGATGGCTACGGCTATTGGAGTTTATGGTATCGTAGTTCCATAGTTATCGTAGTTCCATCGCTCCAGCGTAGAGTCAAGAACACTTCCATCGTTTACTTCAGATTCTGCACATCACTAACTGAATTAACGTCGCGTATCCTAGGAGGAAGATCTACGTGGCTCTTGGAAATTTGATCTGAGAATTATTGTATGATTGATTGTAATTGAGATTCCGTGTGAAAAGTTTGAGTAGAAATGATCGATAATTTTTAATTCATATTTTTGTAATATTACCAAGTCTTTGTAAAAATAAAATCATTACATCGTTTTCTAAACCAGGTTTCAGAGTTTTCATTTCATAGACATCTCCGTTCCAGTGTGAAGATGTCTTTGTGTGACGAGGGGCGAAACCCGAAAATGGACAGTTTGTTTTTCTCATTGAAACTCATGATAACCATGATTTGACACATCGCCCTCCACGGTATCCGCCTAGTAGCTAGATTAACACAAGCACAAGCGTATTACTTATAGAAAAGTATTTTGAATTTCTGCTCACTGATCTGTAATAAGAGAATTCGTTAACAGGAAACCTTGGAAATATTTTTATCGCTCGTAAAATAAATTGTTTGTAACTTTTATTTACAACCGATTTAATTAATAGCAAGAAGTGGTAAATTTTCAAATTTATATCTTAGGGTTGACGTCAGAAACATAAAAAAAGTTTTGCATCACTCTTGATTCAATCAAAATATGCTCGAGAAAAATTTGGGGTTGGGATTCTTGATAAGTTTATCTACGAAATTGGGACAACTTTATTTGGATTAATTCATCAATTATTATAGAAAACGGCAAAAAAAAAACTTTAAAAAATCACTTAAAATGGTCAATGAAACATTTAAAAAACCACTTCAGTAGGTACTCAGTATTATCTCCTCAAGAACAAATAAACTACTGTACTTTTCCTTAGAAAATAGACAAAAAAAATCACTCTTCCAAAAATTGTAAAAAAAGAACATAAAATTATAAACAGAAGAGGCATAACAGTTCATTTGTTCTCGCAGGAGGTAGTACGTACCTAGTAGGTATTGAAATGCCTTTTTAATTTTGCTTCCGAGTCTACCAAGGTTGCGGAAGGTTTGTTATCACTTTTCAAGGTTGAAAAAAAAAAGTTCACCAAAATCAAAATTTCCACTCGCGTTTTACGTTTTAGACCTTCCTGAACAATTTTGGTTTCGCGTCTGTCTGTCATGAAATCCTAGCCACTAGGGACGGCACGATACTCCATTCGATACGATATTTCTCAGGAAGTATCGATACCGGATATCTTTTCGATATCGATATTATAAAATATCGATACTTAGATAATATCGTATCAAAGTATCGATACCACCGATATTTCAAATTAAACCACCGATGATTCTTCAATCCAAATAAAAACCCTATTAATTGAGAAGAGGCAATATATTTTTTTAAACAATAATTTAAAATGTATTAAAAGTCAATGGCAATTAAAAATATAATAAAAGCCAATAATTTAAAATTTAATAAAAATGAATAATCATTCCATTTTATTTCAATTCCAATTCTTATTTACAAGAAATTTCTGTTCAATGAAATGATGTTTTCCTCCCACTAGAAATCGAAAGGATCGAGTAATAAATCAGTTACAATACAAATAATACTATTTATTATTCGAAAAAAGCCGTTCGCAAGTGACTGATGTCGCCATCTCCATTAATATTTTGCATCCCTCCCTCTTCTTATAAGTTCGGGAATACGGGTTTAAATTCCTTCCAAACTCACATCGGATATTGATACTATTTTGAGGCTATCGTGGCGATATATCGTTTCAATTGATACTATTCTGAGCCTATTTTGAGTGTTGTTCTAAGGCAGACAGTATAATTTACTCACCTGAAAATTTCATCGTAATCAGATGGGAAATGTAGAAGTTATGGTTGTTTCAATATCAATGGAGTATCTATCAATCCGGGGGTGATTATTTTCATAGGGGACCATCTGCACGTCAACCCGCACAATCCCTGATAAATTCATCGAAACCGGAAGACAAATGTGGAAGTTATGGCAGTGGCTAGTAGTGACGGCACGATACCACCGATATTTGTATCGATAATTTTGATGCAAAACTCAGGCCGATATATTGGTATCGATACTTAGGCCTAGAAAACCGGAGGTATCAATACTTTCTTGATGATATTATCGAAAATTTTGCCAAAGTAAATTGGTGAAAAAATACCAAATAAGTAACTACCAAGTAAGTACTATATTATGGTATAATTTTCTAGTTACTTATTTGGTATTTTTTCACCAATTTACTTTGGCAAAATTTTTGAAATTTTCAGGAATTATGAGAGTTGGGGTGGAGATGGTCCCCTATGAAAATCATGGCCCCCCCAATTGGAAGTGTTTTGAACGCATGCGCCAACTTGAAATCCTGGCAACAGCCATAATTTCTACATTTTCCAACAATATTCAGAGATTGTGCGGGTTGTCGTCTGGATGGTCCCCTATGAAGGCATTGGAAGGTGCTTAGAGATTGATGTTCTGAGATTAACTACTAGGCATCGGATCATCTATACAATCGGGTTATGGAGACGAGGAAGCTATGTGCCACACCCACTTGGCAGACTTTTTTTGACCATTTTAAGTGAGTATTTCTGTTTTTTTGCCGTTATCTAAGGAAGAAACATACTTTCAAGTGGATAACTTATTTCACATTAAGTTTGTTCTGCTGTTTCAATTTTGTAATTAGAAGCACTTTTCAAAAATCCAAACCTCAAATGTATTCAGTGCATATTTCTGATTGAATTAGGGTGATGCAAAACTTGTTTTGATGTGTGCAGTTGAGTCTGTCGTTTATAGAGTAAGAGTTAAGGTGAAATTATGATAGGTTAATGACTATCAAATTCGTTCGAATCATTTAATCATTCCCACCATATCGCACCTCGGATTAGTAGACTTTCTATACTGAGGGCCAAAATTAAGAAACATTTCCCACTTAGGAATTCGTGGTCGGCCTCATGAAGGCTATGTAAAGACTGCACAAGAAAAATACACTTTCATGCCGATTCTCAGGAGCTCGATCTATCGTCACTGACACATTTCTCTACTGGGCGTACAAGCATTGCTGAATCAACATGAACAATGAGTAGAAGTAGGTGACCGAGTATTGGTACACCAGGTCGTTGATGAGAATTCAAACAATTTCCCTATCATTGTTTATTACGATGTACTTATCCTATCTTCCTGGTGCCCACTCGCTGCACGTCCACCTGACAGAACGCCCGAGTCACTTCCTGGAGTCACCAAGTCGGTCGATGCACCCACATTATTGTCATCATTGTGTACCTACCTGCTCTATTTCGTAGGTATCATTAGGTTGCGGATCCACGTACAACCGCATTTATTTTTTTGCACAAAAATAGAAGGAGGTAAAATAGTTACAAGTCTTGGTGATACCAAAAAATGCTTCTCTATTACACCTGTTTGCTTCGAAATAACTGCACATTTATCTGTTTACCGAATAAAAATATAACTAACTATTGCTATGTGTCCATATTTTCTACAAATAAAAAACATTTCGTACTGAACGATTTTCAACATTTTCACAGGTATGCTTCTTCTTTGCTTTCTTTAAAGGGCATTTTATAAATGAATTCAAAACGTTACCCCCCCCCCCTCCCACTGGTCAAACTAAAAAATCCTAAATGCCAATAACATAGAGAGATAGAATAAGTTCGTGGGCCAAAATTTTGGGAGCCTGCTAAGGAGTCGAATGTTGAAACAAATTGTTTAGTAATGCATGCATTCCAGGAGACGTAGTATTGGATAAGCATTATATCAGTTTAAACCAGTAGGTAAGCGATAAAACTGTTTCACTCGATATAATTTATTTATTACTTTAGGCAAGAAATAGTGATCCCCCCCCCCTCAACATTATCCACCATGACATTTCTAGCGGCATGGGAGCCTCGAATTTGAAGAACATTTTAAAATCCCCCCCCCCTGCCATGGTGCCAGTCAGGCACCAAAGCGGAAGTACGTCGTCCGCAAACGCACGTTTTTCAAGCATTAACCCCCCCTCCCACCCCAAAAAAAGCAAAATTAAAAATTCAGGCGCCTTAGTGCACAACTAGATAGTTTTCCGCGTCGAACAAAAAAGAACCACGAAAATCGGTTGAGAACTAAGGCCTGGGCAGACGACACAAGATTGTGTCTCACACACACAGACATACACCTATGGTTTTTTTCGTGGATTTGAATCCATAATGGTGTAAAACGGATTAGTGGTTGTTTTTTTTACTTTACCCCAGATCAATTGCATAAGGACGCCCAAGTCTTACTGTGGGACGTCCTGAAAAGTGGGATTCTCTTAAAAATTGGCTTTTACGAGGTTCTCAAAATAAGCAATTATCAGGATTCGTGAATTAATTTTTTCACAAAGGATCATAAAAATTATAAATGTATTCGTCATATATTTCAAGATTTTTAACGCATATTTTGTCTCAGCGATTCCAAGTTAGCTTGCCTTTGTATAGCACTTAAATGCATTTAAGCAAGTAAGCATAATTGCTGGAAAAATAAACAAAAGTTACGTGGTATTTCGTTTTTGTAGGAAATTTTTAAAGCTTAGGGTAGGTGGGGGAATTTCCTCTATTTTCACTGCAAATGGTATGTCATAATATTTATTACATGGAGCATTGTACTCACTTTAGAAACGTCGAAAGAATGAATCTACACCAAAATAAAAATTTCCAGTCGCGGGAATGGATGGGTCTAATTGGTTATATTTTCACCTAATGCTGAAGTACGACGTGAATAAATAACGTAATATTTTTAGTCAAAATAAATTGCATAACTTGATAATTATTTACATCTCAGATTATTACAGCAAGAATATAATTTATTTCGGTTCTTTCGGCTCCATCCCAATTGGAGTTACGTACAATTAATACATCGATTGGATTCAATCAGAAAACAAAATCTCCTTTCACGAATCGGTGACCTACTGAACTCCACTTCAACTGGCATTTTATCTGCTTTGCAACAGGATCCACAGATTAGAAGGTCGGGCTCTTCACATTGGACAAGGTGGTTAACCCGTGTGATGTGCAGGATGGTTTAGCGATCAGTTTGAATCTTAGAGCAGATTTCTAGGATGCGAAGGATAAACTGACTGAAAACATTTTGTCCACATCGAAAATCCTTGGTGTCCCCCCAAAACTTCCACTTCTTGAAACCAACTTTGAGAGTAGAGTTAGAATTCTGAAGCGGAATTTTCGAGATTTATTAGGAACATCCAGCAGTAAAGCAAATCAAGTTTTGACGTAAGTTCTCTAAGTGGAGTGTTTCTTGTGGTGGCCTTAGAACAAATTTGATGCCCTACACCGGAATTTCCTGTTCGTGGTAGTTGCCTCTAATTCGATCTTTTTACAATCTTCAATTAGGTTTATTGCTATTCCATGACAATAATCGACATTGGGAACATTTTTCCTGTACTGTGTCCTTTACTGTTTAGGTTTTACTTTTTTCTCAACAATCTCAGAACGCTTCAACAAGTTGGTTCAGATTCTAAATAGGTATCTTACAGGTATATACTCGTATTTTGATGTTAAAAAAACCAACAGCCTAGTCGAATCTGTATCACCTTCATCAATTATGTCAATTTAGTCAAGATTTTCCACGAATAAATCATCACAAAATGTTTTAATTTTGAAAAAATCAATTAGGACAGGAGGGAGCACGGGCTTAAATGAGCAGAGGGATGACGTCCACGAAAAAAGTACTTACTGTCTGCTAAGGTAACCTGAACAAGCAGAAGAAGCTGCTCTTTCCTATTGAAAATGATACTATCAACTTGAGGTGTGAGCCTTATCTATTGATGAGGAGTTAGGTAGTTGAACATTTGAAGACACCAGTTATTCCGTTATATTGTTGATGAGGTGTTTTGAAGGAATTGAATTGTTAAAATGTTGAGACGTGACTTTCGAAGTATTACGGCAGTTGAGGAATGTGTTGCCAGAAGAAATATCTGATCAAAATCTACTGCATTTCAATATTTTCACCAATCCGTTAGATCGAATTCCAGACACCTTTTAATAAATTACCCGAAACAGATGGTGAATTGTATTACCTACTGAGGTACTTCTTTACCTTCTAATATTTGTCCGTGAAAACTAAAATTATTTGGCTTCCTAAAGTTACTAACTTGGAAAACCTTGTTGGAGGGCTGCAATACGATTGCTAATCAATTTCATTACAAAGGTATCGAAAACGGATAAGCAACATAATTTTAAATCAATTATTTGTTTCGATGTTTGTCAATTCAGAAAAAGCAATCAAGGTGATCGTGAGGATCATCAAGGTACCGATTTTATAACCCACTCTCAACCTTATCTCTAATAAGAGATATTAATTCTGTGACTCCGCGCTCCTCTACCTACTAGTGTTTCTTTTAATACTCAAAACTACACTTTCCCCATTAAAACCAAAAGATCCACCAGTCATTAAACCGGAACTTTGCTCGCCGTGTTCTCCTCGAGTATTCACAGCTTTTGGTACTTGTTTGTGGACGCTATCGGTTTTTAACGAGATCGTGACTGTTTACTGGTTTGTCTTCGAATTATTTAACGACGCGTCTGCTCCTAAGAACTCGCCAGGTACCTACTTGTAGTCATTATGGCCTCGTTTCTCACTACTTATCAGTCTCAACGAGCCCACTACAATGAAGTAAACTATTTCCTAGATCTCAAAGCTTTCGCGGAGATTTTTAGAACGTACATTTTACAAATCGAACCAACACCGGATTACATTCATATAAATGTGACACAATCCAGCAATGTTTCACGGGAATAATTATGTGGATCAAGTCTATTACTCAACCGGCGATTGAACGAACTTGAATCTTTCTTTAGACGGCAAGACACGCCTAAAATCCTGAATGCAGGGTTTCCCAGAATTAATTACCCACAATCCAGGGACTGATTCTACGATTAATTTGCAACAACTTTTGCCTTAGAACATTCTTCCCGAAACCCCTAATATACTTGAAAAAAAGTTTAAACTTGAAAGCATTTCTCTTAGGCGTTATTTTTCACGTACCTACCTACTGAAAAATGTGGATTGCGTAATGAGCAGTAAGGAAATTTAATACTCTTTCCATTAGTTTTTTTTTTCAAACTCGAATTTACGTGTAATCAAAGGTACTTGAGGTCATTTTTACAAATTAAGATGGAAAACATGAAAACAAATACTTTTTTTTTCAAGTCGGGTTCTATGGGGTTTGGAGAAAATATTTTTGCAAAAAAGTTGTAGCAAATTAGCCACAGAATCAGTCCCTGAAGTTTGGATCATTAATTGATCTGGGACACTGTATAATTCCAACTTGTTATCAACATGTGACACAAAACATGAGTTCCTGCAGTTGTAGCACGTTGGATTTCGTCACCGTAAATATATTACTTGGTTATTTAAACATTTCATGCAAGACTGGGCTTTTCCCTAACAGAATTTCTCCTTTTTCGTTGTGAAAAAATTGATCAACGTCGAGTTTGAAAACGTATTGAATAACAGCAAATAGACACCCTACAAACCACGTAACTAGTTGTTATATATTATATAATGTTATATATTTAAAATATGATTGAAAAAAGTCATAAAGAAGAGAGAACATTGAACATTTTAGGAGGGCCCTCAAGGTCGAATTTGTACTTCTGAAGAGTAGCGCAAAGAATAATCGATAGGATAGCTGTCTTACAGATTATCCTATAATCCTTAGGATAGCGTTACCTATCCTACAATCTATTGGATTGCTAAACCATATTATGGTTCTTTAAAACATCTTTAATAAAATCTTAATACATAGACATTTAGACATACATATAGGCATTTAGGCATACATATAAGCATTTTCTTTGAGCCCTGCCTGATAGATCAACATAATAAAATATGTTAAATAACACATTTTAGGAATATTTTGGTATAAAAATAACTGAACCTTGCATTCTAGGTATAAGAACATGGGAGACATCCGGAATCAGCGAAATACGCCATCAGATCAAATAAAATCCGGAGTTATGTGAGGGAGGCCTCTTAACGAACGATATTCAAGATGGCGAAAAAAAATGTAACGCAGGTAACCAACGACAGCAGGAGTACGAGCAATATCAAGACCAGATGTTCAAATTCACTCGCACAAACTCTCACTCACGAGGTGATTGGTTGGTTGGAAGATCTCGAGTTCAAAATAAAATTAAACAAATACAAAAAAATTGGAACGACTGGCGACACCTCCAGAAACGCGAAGTGGAGACGAAAAAGAGCGAGTGAGAAAAAAAGTGGGAAGAGCGAGATGGAAGATATGAGACACGAAGGTCGTCCACTACGACTCCACATCCCTACGCCAGGAAGCTGACTGGATATTTTGAACTTTATATTTTGGTTCACTGGATCAAGAAAGGCAAATAATACAGAAGAATTGATATCGCAACCACCTGAACGAACGGGAAGACGTAAAATAAAAGCGAGATGATTATCCAATTTGTTTCAAATTAGTTTTTAGTGGAGCTTCGAATTTGGGTAAATAGTTTTAGAAGAACTGCCTACAAGATGTATTACTTTTGGAATCAGGAGTTGATTTTGCAGTAAATTTGCGCTACATTATCCAACCTATGTAATTAACGCTTGTTCTAATGACATTTTCTACTTTTATGATTTTTGTTGTTTTAAACCATACATCAATTAAATTGCTATTACTCAACGTTTTGCAGCACATTCAAAGTGTAAGAACAGGTTTCAAATACCCCTCAAATAAATTTGGGTTGTCTGATTGAAATTTCTTCTTTGTACTTTTCATCAAACCACTCATTTGGTTTTCAAGTTTTTCCCCGTGCTGCATACTTAAGTACTTTGAACCGTACAATAAAAAATAGTTGGGACAAGAAAAAGCTCATACATTTAATTTCGGAATATCGATATACCTGCGAAACCGAGTTGTCCAAAACGACCAAACCTCTCTAAAATGGGGCTAAATCCCCAGTTAACAATTGAACCCAATACGGTAATATTGAACGTTTTATTAGTTAACTAGAGTTCACATTTGTGTAGATGTTGAGAAAATGAGACAAATTCTTTGGTAGGTATACTATCGATATGCTAATTTAATGCATTTTTTTGTAGCTTAACACCCAAAACGTAAGATTTCTAGCGGAAACCAGCGTTTTTCATAAAACACGAAAAACTTTGAGGCGCTCTACCTTAGCTTCAACTCCTCTCGTTAGTAAGATATTTTCAATTTGAGTGCTCAAATTAAGGGAGAAAATTTGAGTTTGACTGATGAAAATCGATTGTTTCTTGAGTGCAACTAGGTGTGTTGGACAAGACATAATCCGACCTACCAAATAATTACAAAGGAAATTTAATTTATCATTTTCCAAGTAACTTTTCTATCTCAATAGGATGGCGACACTCCTGATTAATTTTAACTGGCAATAAATTTATATCCTGGGAAAATAAAGCACTCTGGAACTACCTCAAGTGTGTGTTTTATATTTTTGTTTCACACATTCATCTCAATTATTCACGAGGTTGGGCGATGAAAATGGGTCGGAAGCACTAAAATGTCTCAGAAAATAGCATCATTTGACAAAAAATCGATTTTATCGGTCAAAATTAAAAGGAGTGTCGCTGCTCGTTGCAGTAGAATAATTCACATTGTAATGACAAATAACTTCCTTTGTCGTTGTCGCCTCGGGTCAAGTCTTATAGCACCTTAAAACGTTTTCTACCATTCTAACTCAATTTTCTCTCGTAAATAAAATGATGTGCAAACATACTAGACTTCAGTGAAGGACGTCGAAAACGTAAATGTTGGCAACCCAGTGAAAAATATGTTTTATTCTTCAAAAAACAGAACTGATGACATTTTAATATATTGCAAAACAATAAATTAAATAAGAAGCGTTCCGGATAAGAGCGGTAGGTGCAGGATGAAATATAATATATTCAACCTTGAAGGAGACAAACATATTAGAAAAGCAATAACTACACCTGACAATACGACTCTTTCAGTGAACAATTTAGAGATAGTGGCGATTGAGAAGTCTCCAGATAAGGTTCCGAGGGAGCCCCGAATGATGTGAGAGGAGTTGGGGCGATATCTGAAGAAAAATATCGCGGCCGAAAGTTCACTTCGGCAATTAACGTGAAATATGATAGATTTCTAGACCGAGAACCGCGTTTACTTCTACATTCTGCACGTAGGGTGTCAAACATTTATGGACCTGCACTTGTTTCTCACTAAAGTATGAAGAAATTAAATGTAAAACAAAATTTAAACCATTATTTACGGTAGCTCAGCAGAAAGACAAAATACTCTTTATAGTCTTATTAGAGCACATATCGTTTATCGGAAAATTTTATTTCTAGTGAAATTTCACAACAAACGTTATTACCACTTCATTTAGCTACGTTTTCGAGGATAACAAAATAATTTCAGCTCCCCTGGTGAACAATTTTTGAGTAGAAAATAAGCTAAAAATGGGATTAGAATCATTATTATTCTTCACTTTATCACTCGAAAAATGGTCTTAAAAATTCGATGAAATTTGCAAAATTCAATGTTTAATACAAGCAACACTTAATATCCATTAACCAGAAACTACTCTAATATTAAGAGCATAAATAAGTGTTGAAACCGGTACGTAGAATTGAAACTGGCTCTCAGAAATTTACATTTATTTCAAAATTCCCAACATAATGGTTATTACATTATTAGTTCCTTTAGCGCTAATGACAAATCACAGGGCCTGGTTTCCGAGAGAACATTTTTTTTTTTTTTTTTTTTTACAGCAAAAAGGATTTGATTTTAAACTCCTCTCAAAGACGGCACGCAATTGAAAAAAAAAATAATAATAATAATTAATAAATAAACGATAATGGAGAGGACGACACCGACTCGAGGTATTGCGGAAGTTGAAGGAGGTAGGGATAGGAAAGGTGGCTGAAACAAGCACCCTACAGAATGACCACCAGTTCAACTGAAGGCCCCAAATCAGAGGATTGCGGATGGTGACACCACTGAGTACACTTGCAGGAAAAATACGATGTCAAGCCTAGTTATACGAAACGATTTCCCCAGAAATCGAGGTTTTCCCCTGTTCAAACCACAGTTTCTTCCCTCATATGCACAGTAAACACCTTTTTTGTCATACCGTTGGGAAGCTGAGATCTTGAACCAGTTTTTACTGGAGTGTTACACGAAAAACAATCCAGCGATAGGGCATTTACAACCTGTTTACAAATTTGGAATTTCCCATACTCGTGAAAATTCTATGTTCAGACATTTTTTTCATCAAAAAATTTTGGTTTCAGAAGCAGGAAGGAAATTTAACGATATTTACAACGGTATCCTCAAATGAAATTACTGAATTAATTATGGAAGTCACAGCCGTTTAAGAGATCGAAGTCACAAAAAGAAAATTAAATGAGAAAAAATTTTGATTTTAAGTTGAGAAAAAAATGTTATTTTTGTTGCAAATTAGTGGTGTAATCACTCCCACATTATCTGACCCCTGCATCATAAAAAGTCCCTTAATTTTACTGTATCTTTTTTAATCCCTAAATCTGGAAATATCTTCCATTTCTATGAACTTTTGGACTGGTCCGATTAAATCTTGGATCTACTTTTCCAATTATCTTAAAAATAGAAGGTACTTAGATTTATTAACGTTATCCACGAACTACTGGATGGGACTGACAAACGTGAAAATTAATCTCGATTATTCCTCCTCAGTCAGTATTCAACAACTGTTTGATCGAATTCTAGGACGAGGTTGGGACCCGAAAATCACACGGTTTCGTCCACTGACGTCTCAGCGCCTCGTGCAAACATCGTTGGTATTCTTACGCATTGTAACATTACATATTTGGTGGGAGACGTCACCAATTGAACAATGAGCACGTCAAAAAAGATCAATTTAATTTCCACCAGTCTAAAATGTTTAGCTCTAGTTGAACTACTAAAGTGCTCATAATGAAAACGCCGCGAGTTTTCAGATCCTCTACCCTCCTGAAAGGTAGTAAAATCGCAAAATACAGATTTTCTTTTTAAAACGAAACTTGATTTTCATGATCAAGACAATCGGTTTTCTAGTTCACAAACGGTAACACGATTGAGAAGTCGTTCGCAACTAGGTTCTCGGGGCCTCAAAATAACCTTCAAATTTGAGCAGAATATCAGATCGTGAAAAATTTATTTATAAATAAAATTTGCAAAAATTTGATCAAAAACTGAAACGCAAAATTATAGAAGAAATTTTGATTAAGGAGAGCTCAAATTTGTTGACCTGCTGCACGTGCACGAGTACGTTTCTTTCAATAATGAAGAAACGAAAAAATTATTGAATGTACACCGCAACGAAATCTCCCATCGCTGCTTTTTAGCACAATGTGCACATATTTGGAATATGGGTTTATACGTGTAACTCTAACAATATACATTAAATGTTTTCAAGTTAGGATTTTGTGTTGGTGTTTCTTTTGCAAAATGAAATTTCAGTTCAGAGTGCAGTGTTCCCGGTTTCAAATCGAGTCCTGTCCAGAAGAAGATTAAGCTAATCTGGAATACATTGGAAGCAGGGAAATTATAACTAACCTGATACGTTCACTTGTTGAACCAAGTTTGTAGCACATGGTAAGTGATGAGACAAATTAAAAATACCCTCAAGTGTACTAAGCCTTTTGAACCGGATGAAGACGGGAAATTTGTCGTCTACCGTGGAATAAATCCCAATTTTTGAGCACTATATATTCAATTATAAGTACATAGTATAATATAATTACAATGTAGACTGCTATAATATAGGTATTAGATAGATCAACCCAATTAAAGTTTAGCTTCAAGCTAAATTTCAATAATTTTCGTTTTCTAGGGTACCTAAATGAACTGACAATTGAATTGATGAGAGTCTTAGCTGAATTCGACATTCAAATTGTTGTTGAAGGATATTACATTATAACTCATCATAATCATGCAACCTACCCTACCTACATAATTCGTGGAGTAGGCTCGGACCAGATGTTCCGAAGACAATATCCTATTTTATTCGGATCAGCCGAGTTATGACTAGCGAACACCCCTTGATGTTTACTCAAGAAATAATAGGAGAAAAATTGGCAGAGAGGAGGCGGAGGCGGTAGAAAAATACGCCATCGAGCCTTGACCTACCGGCGACTGCGTGTTCGGGAGCCACGTATTTTGGGACGCGTCCCGAAAATGGTACCACGCAGTTCAATCACCCAAACAAGTCAACTAGAAGGTGCTCTTTATTGGGACTTGAGACCAGTGAGTGGGAACCATCAAATAGGGGTTGATTGATCAAGACAATGGTTTACTGAAATTGCTGAATTAGTTATGTTTTTGGATTTCTATAGTTTCTTGGCCAGAGATCTCCCAAAATCCTCCACTATTTGTTTTGAACTTCATTAGGGGAATATGCGAAACTGTAAAATTTATGAACCTTACCAAAATAGATTCTGATCAGGTTAAAATCATCCAAATTGATTGATCGTTATAATCATCCAAATTGATCGTTCCTAGCCTCATTTTGCACAACAAGATTCAATGTAAAAATTGTAGCCAACAAACTATGCAAAAAATCAATATTTTTCAAAATCTTCGAGTTATTTTTTGTACTAGGGATGGAATGGAATATATAAAATCCCAACCGTACGTGTGTGTCGTCGATCGTCTGGGAAATCCGGGTTCGATTCCAGGCCGTGACATCAACATTTTTTCCAGTTTAATAAATTACGTTATTATATCATATAATTTTGTTGTTGACACTTCATGTTAAGGTATTACTGTTTTCTTCACATACCTATGATTTGTTTTTGTCTTCTTTTAGCAGGCTTTTCAGCTAGTAGTTGAATAATCTTAAAAAGAATACTTCGATACCTCAAAACACAAAGGTGCCACGTCCAATAAAAGAGTTTTCCGAAAAACGCAAAAGAAGTTTTCACCAGTGCACAATTCCTTAATACATAAATAATGCCTTAATACACTAAACTCTTTAGTTTCTTCAACAAATTTTCAAGCTATAACCGTCAAGAAGGTCAATCACAGTTTTTTGGATTTGAGTTTTTCTGAAATTGAAAAAAAAATAAAAAATTTGGAAGGTGGATGGACATACTTAGCGCCTTTGTGCTTCAAGGTATCAACTTGGTGAAAAACGCTGCAAATTATTACACAATGGTTTATTATTTTTCTATTGATCTCGTCTGCAAAGCCACCAACCATCCAACATGAAGAAAAACATCGATCGCATTTCGGTCAGCTTTAATTTGAACGGAGATTCGGCCTCTTTTGCGATTCACACTCGTGTTTCTGATTTATCGTACGTCCAAACTTTAAATTCTCGTAGTGAGCGAACGGTTTGTCCTACAGAGCTCCGGGTGGTCTCAAAAAATTCTATAGAATCTTAAATTGAAGGAAAAACAATACGTTTATATCTCAATTTTTTGAGTTAAGGCGTTTTCAAAATTTCAAAATTCATTTTGGAACCCTTAGAAGTGACCTACATGAACCAAAATCTTTGGGGCACAACTAGACCTCAAATGGAGCCTACATACCAAATTTCATCAAAATCTGTCAATGCTAAGTGGGGAAAGTGCCGCGTACGGCGTACGGACGGCCACATTTTTATTCGATTTTTGGATTCTACGTACCTTGAAACCATCAAATTTTGAGGGGGTGTTAAATTTTTTTTTCTTGGTCGATTCCAAAGGTTCATTATTGAAAATAATAAACCAAAACGCCATTCTCTCTCTCTCTCTCTTGGTAAGTTCACTAACTCTATTTATATCGATTTTATACCCAAAAACGTAGGTATAAAAATCAACATTTGAGACAAGCATTTCCAACGTTGTTCCGAATTTTAAATTTTTGGGCGATTTTGACCAACGAAATCAAGTTATCATAAAACCATAAATGGCCATAAAATACACAAGTTAAACAAATAGGGATACAATTGGCCGCAAAAATGAAAAGTTTTAGGAAGGTCTCTCGATTCCAAATTCTACATTTTGAGCAATTTTCGGTCTGTACACGTTCTTGACATTCTTCAAAGTGAGTACATGAAAATTCATTTTTCGACCGCCTTACCCTTAAAAATTGGTACTTGGTACCCTCCAATGATTCGACAATAGGCATCAAAACCCATTTTAGAAGGCACGACTTTATTTTAAGAAGATTAAGGAGATAAATTTGATCAATGACAATTTCTGTGTGGAATTTCATTTCAAGCTATCTGAATCACGCCGGTACATTTGATATTATTAATTGATTGAGGAGTCTGAAACAATTATTAAAATGGTGAAAAAATGTCAATAATAACAAAAGATAAATTGAGTTTGACAGTTGGCAATTTAGGTGGTAAAAATATTGGCCAACCACATACTCTACATGATCCTTTCTTTGAAACATGTAGAGATTTTAGAACAAAATCTTACGACAGATCTTTGGCCCAGATGGCGTCCGGAGTGATAAGATATATACGAGTTATACGTAATACCCACGATTTGGTAATATTTCTGTAGTTCTTATTGTGGATGTAAATCCGTTGAGGGCCAAAAGAGCACGACAAAATTTACTCAAATTTGAAAATTGTTGAACCAACGATATTTTTGAGAACATCAGTCGTTTGTTATGACATACGCACCTCTTTCAATTAACTGGTTCATTCCTGTTTTTTACGGTAAATTGAGTGTTTTGCCTACCCAATAAGATTAGGAAAATGTGACTAATGCCTTTCGTGATATAATTGAAGAGATTTCAGGTCTCGTGTTTTTTGTACATCATGTGATTTAGATACCTGTAGAAGACCACGTGATGGAAACGAGGCATCAAATAGGCATGCGCCTCACCAGGTACCAACCAATCTTTCAACGAGATGAGCTACAGAACATATAAATTGAAAGGAAATCGGTCTTATTTGGATCACGAAATCCAACTGTGGTTAGTAAAAGGAAACCCAACGAGTTATGTACTGGTAAATAAAAAGCTATCGAGGAAAAATACTTGCGTCTAAAAAAAGCCTCGAATCCGTCCAGGCCGAAATACAATGTGGTGCTGCCAGAGGGGGTGTCCCCAAAAACACTCCCGCTCGATTTCGAATCGAGAGAAACTCGATTATAAATCGATTATTACGATTAACGAAACGAGAAGCACCGCGACCACGAAATAGTCCTCGGAAACGCGGAAAATAATGTCGTTTATTTGGAATTTCAAGGATTTTTGACGAATTTTCAATACAAACTGGGTTGGAGGAGATCGAGGGCTGGCGGGCTGCCCGCCAATCTCCAAATAGCCCCCCCACCATCGACTCTCAGTAAGTATCGAAAATAATATCGATCCATCGATGTATCGATGAATGAGTCATTTCGACCCTGAAACAAGTGGCGCGTGGCTTCAAATTACTTTCTTTCCTTAATCCCGAGAAAATGTTATTTAGAGTGTTTTCCCGCTAATTACGTAAACCTGGGAAGAGTTTGGGAGAAGGTATCGCCACGATCATACAGAGACGCATGATTTTCGCCTAACGCATGATTTTTTTTTCTCCAAAATCCATCCGTCAATTAAAAGGTCAATAAATATTGTTTGATAACCAGCCAGTGATATCACAAAACGAGTTCTCGAATCACCTTCTAGCTTTCGCAAATTCATTGCCTCCATCAGGAATTATACATAAAGCAAGCGGCTGTAAGTGAAGCAGTGTTAGAATGAATTATTAACTAGACATTATCAATGTATCATGAAGATGCTGTTTTGATACGAATTAAATTTAGGAAAAAGATCCAGTCATAATTAATTGATTATTGGGTGTCAGTTCGCAGGGTGTCTCATAATTAATTGATGTCCTCTTAGCAATCGTTATTTTCCATAGTAAAAAAAAATTGTTCTCCTTAATCGTCTCATTTTTTTGTAAGGAATGCGAATATGTCAAAGTTGCGGGCAGCGTTATTGCGCAACGCAAATCAACTTTGTTTTTTAAAATGGAAACACCCCTTTTTTTATTGCATTAAAAATCACGCACCACACATGACAATTCATTAACAAATGTAAGACCCCTCAATTGATTTTTTATTGCGCGCAACCTGGCTTCCTGAATGCTCAAAATTGGGCTAAATTGCACCAAAGGAGATCCCCAAGTGTAGCACAAGTTCTATAATAAATTATCTGTCTCCGCTGACTCACGTGGTGGTATCCATTTTTTGATTTGACTGGAATTTTTCTAAATGTGGAACGAAAATTTGGTTGTTTTTAGAGACAAAATTGCCCTTTTGAAGATATTTTAATTAGTCGTGCTGTCAGTTTTTCGGTTGAACTTAGTTTTTACAATAACACGCTCGTATTTTTGGTTTTTAGGTGAAACAACAGGGTGTCCAGCAATTCCCCGAAAAAAAATTACCTGAGTTTTCCAGGGTCAATTTTTGACTTTTTCCAGGGTTTTAAATCAATTAAGTAAAATTTATTTATCATTATTTATTTATATGTGATAATAATTTATCAAAATAAGGTTTTTAAGGACTTTTTGAAATGAAACAGCATTAGAAATATAGTACCTTATCTCAAAAAACCAGGTAAGTACCTATCAGTCTAGGGCGATGATTTTCATCCACACTCCGCATAATCCCTAAAAATGTCATCGAAATTGGATGGAAAAAGTAGAAGTAGCCAGAAGGTGATTATTTTCATAAGAGACCATCTGCGACTCATTTCGCTCAAATCCTGAATATTAGAATAACTTCGAATAGTTTTGACCGTTAGAAAGATTTCATGACAGACACAACAGGGGCGTAGATTCTTGGACAAAGTCGAGAATTAACGCTAAACTCATCAAAAATTGTAGGTTTGAAAAAAGGAAAATCGAGAATGAACATTGAAATCATCGAAAGTAGTTGGTTTACTCGAGAGAAATGACCACTTCAAAGGCTTGTTTTCACCTTTGATTGTTCGAAAAAGTCGGGAATGAACGTTGAAATCATCGAAACTTGTTGGTTTACTCGAGAGAAATGACAAATGGGAGGGGGGGTGGGGGTGTGATTTGCAAAACCAAAGTGCGCAACATTGACATATTCAAATTCTTTACGTAAAAACAAGTGGGTTAAAAAAAATTAGTTTTCTATGGAAAATAACGATTTCAAAGGACACCTAGACAGGTGTCTTACCATTTTTCAGTACCTATACTGTTATGTTCCAATCATTCGTCGAGAAAAATGTGCCATTAAGCCCTGGTGAAGGCTATCAATGATAAGAAACTGATGTATGCCTTCGAATCAAGAAAGACTTCGAACAATGAAAATACTATCGGAACGTAAAGTCCTTCTAACGACCATTACGTTTACAGTTTCCATCACACCTCGATGAAATGTTTGCAGAGTGTGCGGGTTCTGTCATAGATAGTCTCCTAGGAAATTCATCGCTCAGAGCTCGATATCAATCTCTGCGCAGGCGGAAGCATCTAAAGCTTCACAAATCACTCTGTCACAACCTAAAAGTCACATTTCGGTCCAATAAGGAGGACATTTGGGACCCGACCTCATGACCATGGCTCTGTGGGGTTTCTGATCGAGATTGGATCATTGGTAATCACTATTGGACATTTTTCGTAGATAGATTGGGTTTGGCCCGATATACAGGGTGTCTACACTTAAGATGGGCATAACTTCAGGGTTCGACTCTACAAGGTATTTACAACAAAAAATGTCTCTTAGCAATTTTCTTTTAACCCACTCAAAATTCTTTTTTTTCACTCTCAAGTTTTTTTTCTCGCTTTTTCGACCTTACGGCACTGACATCGTCATAACTCCCTTATTTCTCCTGAAAATTCGATTCTCACTACACCGTTAGAAAGAGCGATAAATTCCTAAGCTACCTAGTGCAAAATCAAAATATTTCAGCAATAAAATAGTTTCAAAAAATCAAGTTAAAAAGCCAACTTAAAAAATTTTTCCAATCTTGACTTTATTCGACCAAAGTTTTCTCTCTAAATCCCTGCCCATTTCGATAGGCGCTCTTCGGAGAAAACATGCTCAAATTGTCGGCTTTCCAACGGTCTATCAATTTTTCTTTTCATCATTCAAATTGGAAAAGTAAATAAAGTTTGAATGCCAGAAAACGTGTGTTTTACAAGCAAATCCAGTGTTTTAAGCGGTTTATGGTTCCCCTCGATCTCAAGATGGCTTGACGATTTTAGTATCATTTCCTGTGTAATTTTTTACGCTGAATCATATGGTGAAATTTCCGAATGATTCCGACTGCTAGAAAGTGGATTTTTTAATGAAAACCTTCGTTTTTATAATTATGATATTTATTATATTATTTATTATATTTACAGTTTATATAATTATGATATTACTAAATATCATAATTACTAAATTCATTGGATGACGAGTATAACGTTCAATTCCAACCAATAAACGATAAAACGCAAGTAATTATTTCTATATATATAACAGATTTATATAATAGATCGGGGCGACTTGCGTCACTTCTGTTCATGGATTTTCTCTTGATTACTGTACTCTTTTCTTCGTCAAATAAACCTAGACCTACGATGATAACTATTCTTTCTTTTTCCTCATTACTTACAACAAGTAGGTACCCCTCGACACGAATAAGTCGTTGGAACTTCGAAGATTGCACGTTAAACATGTGAGGCTTTCTTTGCATCGACGAAATGGACGCAAGTCAGAGGGTAATCCAAATGTCTATTCAGGTAAGAGTAAGATTCAATTTGTGTAGTTGGCAGCCAATGAGAACAGCTCTCTAGGACCTAAGATCTTCAGTCCCGCTCCCCCTCCCCAGCACTATTTTGGAAAACTCTAGTTCACACGTACAATATAAAATAAAATAACACAAAACACGATCACTTTGAAGCCATAAGGAAACACAGATACAGCATTAAAATCGAATAGCTTAAAAACCAATACCATGGACGATATTTTACTGACCACATTTTCGCTGGAGTCGAGTTGTGGAAGTAGAAAAATAAGTGGCCACTGAAACCAGAACGAGCTACAGAGGTGAACAAGCGGGAAACTCGGCAGAGAGGTATCTACTTTTATCGGGTATTTTATTCCTTCACTACCCGTTCCGCTCCAACCACGCCGCGACATTTTAATAAGCTAATAAAATTATTATTAACACCCAAGCACTCCTCCACTTTCGGGAGGATTTCCGTAATAGGAAGTTGTCAACTGACCTTCATCCGTCCCAGGCTCCAAGAAATCTGGACAAACGAAGTCTTGACTCAAGGCGATTCAGAATTTATTTAAATGCTGTTCTCTGACAGATCCATCAACCAGACACGGAAGTCACCACTACGATTTGGTGGGACTCTGGAAGGAAGGAGGAATTTGGAGGTGGATCTCCATTCACGCCGAGCAACATAGCCGAGTACTTTTTCATTCTTATTTTACGAAATTTTACCTCATAGCACACTTCAAACACACTGCAAATTATTACACAATGGTTTATTATTTTACTGTATAGATAACCCGTCTACACAGGACGGGGCTCTTAATACTAGCTACAACATTATACTACCTATTACATCGCTATCTGAGAGTTTTGGGTGCCTTCATTTCGAAATTTGGTTCTTGGTTGCTAACATAGCCCAACTGAGTACAACACGAAACTCTATTCAAACAAACGAACAATGAACAGTTAAAACCAATACTTGTGGTTACCAAGTCTAAATGATGTTCTTCTTGAATTTCATTGGGATTAGAAAGTATCTTTCATTGGAAATTATTGTTAATCTTTGAATGGTCATAAACATTAAGTCTCCATTTTCCTTAGAATACTGGCCAGATACTGTGGCTCAGCAGGTTTTACGAGTTCCCCAAGACTTAACTGGCATACGTATTGTTGTAAACATACACTACCGAAGCACTTCCACGCACTTTCTCGTATTTTTCCAACTATAACGTGTGGTTTGGAGGTGAACGGTCGGCCACAGGAGTTTCTCGCCAGGCCGGCCAACCCCTAACACCATCGCAAGGCCAACGCTGGGTAAGCTTTTACAAGCACAAGCCTAGGGCCCACCTGCAAAGCATTTTACAATCTCAACTCGACTTAGAATCTTATCTCAAAGCAAATCTTCAGGGATATCACCCTCTACCAAGCAATTCATTAGGGACTCTCCCTTTCCTCTTGTAACCTGGTTTTCTGTAGATCAGAATCCATCTCCTATCAACCTACTTCGGTGAGCAGGTTTTGTGTAGACCAGAGCAATCAACCTCCATTACCACAATCACCTTCTAACCTGTTCTTGTGCAGAACAGAAGCTGACACCTCAAGTTTTGGTAAGACGGTTCAGTTAATGTTAACACCAAAATTCATAACACACATTTTAATGTACTTATTATTGAGTGCTAATTTCCTTTCATTTTCAATTTGAACAAACCAATAAATGGATTCTATTCTGAAAATTTCAGTTAAATGAACCGGCAATTAATGCCATTGATCAGAAAACTGCTGAGGGATGTCAGCAAGGTTATTTTTCACCTCTTTAGTGAGGATTTTCCTTAAAGGTGCTGTATGTAAAGTATTTGATAAACGAAAACGGAGTTAGGATATCGCCTTAACTCAGGCCAGAAATTTCCACGTCAAGTCATCTCTTTCCGTCCATTTATCGTACAACCTGACGGGATTTCGAGCTCAACATTGGCAGAAAAGTTATTGAGGATGCTAAATAGGATTTGATCAATGAGGAATTTCACTATGTAGGAATTTCCTATTTTTGACCCCAAAATCGGATTCAGCACCTCGAAAACCCCCTAAGGCAAACTTTCAGCCCGAACTTCCTAATTTACGAATAAAAAAAACAGTGTAGAAAATACGAATGTTTAAAAAAAACCGGGAAAATGACGTCATCCTGAAAGTTCATTTATGGCCGCTTGAAGCGCTGAGATCGAGAAATCTTTAGTCCCCAGATGCAAAATTTCACGAAACAGTAAAGTTCGAAATCGAAAAACTGAAGAAAAAAATAGAAAAAGCAAGATGGGGAAAATTAGGTTTCCCCTGTTTTTGTTTGATAACTTTTCTCTTAGAAAACACGATTTCGTCGTCCCAATGGGCAACACTGGGAGGAGACGGCGATCTGAACAGCCCAATCAGCGAGCGTTCCCGCTTCACGTCCGTTTTCCCGGTTAGTTTTGAAATAAAAATTTTTGACTGTCTCCCAAAAATAACAGAAGACTTATTTTCCGAAATCAGCCCGATTTTCATCTATCCCACACCATTAGCTATTCAGGAAAAATGCAAACAGAATTCGGTGAAATTCCTCATTTAGAAGATAACCACATTCTCCAGAGGTGGCTCACATACTTCAATCAACTCTGGTCATCTCGATGAGGTAGAGAATTCCGATCAGAATCCTCGTTCTCCCCAACAATGTTGATGGCTATTTTAGCAGAATGGGTCCTGATTAATCCAAAGCTAGCTAATCTGAATCCCGCAATCCACAAATGAATGAAGCAACTGCTGATTACATCTACACACGCCAGTAAGGGCTGCAAATGAAATCGTTACTTCAGAATATTCTTTCAGAGCTCGAAACCGAATAGTTTAAGTTTGTACCCGATGAATTAAGGGTTTCAATAATACTGAATAGGTGAAAAAAATGAACAGCAATGACGGGACGGGACAGTGTCTCAATCGGAATTCCACTTTGACAATGGAAAACAATAGAAGTTCTTTGCGCATCAACGCCCTTGATGATCAAGGTGGCATACCGAATATTCGAACTGAAATAAAAGCCACGGTAATTCGACTAATTTTTATGAATAAAAACGTCAACACGCAACAGTCGTTAATGATCGTGAAGGATCACCGGGAACAAAGACTGCCAGGAATTTGAAATAAAGCAATGTAGTTCAGAAAAATCCGGCTACAGCCAAACGAGAAGCCGTAAAATGGAGGTTAAAAAAAGGAGCAGTGCGATATTTATGTGGGCTTTTGTACAAATGCTTCCATGTTTTCAAGAAAATTGTAGACAGTATTGAAGCTGTATGATTGAACAATTATTCAGGAACCTTTTAAGCGGACGATGAACTGAATTAGACGTTCAATATTTTAGAAAATTGCATCACAAGCAGAAGCGTCTAGGCCTAGATGGTAGGAGGGTGCGCAGCAGCACTTGTGAAGCAGCAGGAACCAGCTGTAGGTATGCGAAAGGAGAATTTTCTAATGAATTCGAGGATTCATCTTCGTACACCAAAATGTGTGAAAGTGGGTTTTGCCGTTCACAGAAACTTCTTGCTCATGAGCCGCTTTTTGGAGTTCCCAGAATTCACCAAGGGATTCAATAGTCAAAACTCAAACCACAACCCTTAGTAATACGATAATGAGCCAAGATCAACTACGAGCAAAATTTAACCACTAGTCAGAAAGATGACGTATCAGTAGGCTGGATGTTACATTTTATTAGTTCAACGGAGATATCTCAGTGATGGCTTTCTACAAAGGTACCACATGAGCAGTATTCGATGATAGGGAGTAAATGAAATCACACGTATTCAGTAATTGTATCAATTCTAAGCATGGAACTCCCTCCACTTTCGTCGATTAATTTGAAGCAGAAACCTGTAGGTAACATCACTGTGGATGCTGCATAATCATAGCCGAATGAGAAACCACTATAGGTCTACCTCAGGAATTCCTTTGGAATTCTTCTGGAGAAGATAAAATACTCTCTCATATAACTACTAACTAATCTCTTATCGCGCAAATCCCCATGCGTATGATATCCCCCTTATTGTTTTTAAGGGAGAGAGAAAAACACAGAACACAAAAAACATTTTAGGAGTGAAAAAGTCGGACAAGGACTAGCAAAAAGAAAAATTGATTTGCCAATCTTCTGGGAGCCAAATGGCTCGTCCGTCCAGTCCGAATCCTCGGACATCTTTTCTAGGGCCTCTCAGCCTCATGGAAACCACTCGATGAATGGAGAATTGAGTTTTCACTCGTGCCCACATCATCCATCCCCTCATAGTTAATTATTTTCATGGACGAGAAGAAACGGTGCCAGAATCTGAAAGGTATAAGACCCCAGTTTAAACGAATTCACAGTTCCGTACAACAACAGTGTCATCTAATTTTGCACTTTCTAGTATAAGAGCCTGTGAGCTATTGACGAAGATCAGTCGTCTGGAATTGAATACGAAACTTCCTTATGAAATGAACTGTGCCAAACAATATTTTTCAACAGTTCATTTATTGGGAGAATTTCTCCTAAATTTATAGAAATTCCATAAAATGTCAAGTACTCGAAAGTGACGAAACAAATTGCAACACTGTTAACTATTAAGCATTTTTTGCTTGGGAATTATTTGGTGGAGAGTTGAGGAAACCACGTGTCTATTCAAGAAAAAAATCACTATGGAATAACACCTC
Source organism: Apolygus lucorum (assembly GCA_009739505.2). Classification (NCBI taxonomy): domain Eukaryota; kingdom Metazoa; phylum Arthropoda; class Insecta; order Hemiptera; family Miridae; genus Apolygus; species Apolygus lucorum. The sequence continues at coordinate 801,225 of CM019167.2, read as the reverse complement.
ATTATAGGTTGACAACTGTAAGTGGAAGGAAATTCTGTCTTAATTATAATTCTATTAAACTATGATAAGGGGTGATAAAAATTACTGGGACTACCTGTGAATCCAGAGACGACTACTGTAAGTGAAAAAGTAATACAAGAAAAGAGCTATTAAAAATCGAAGAAGAGGCCTACTGTGCTACAATACCCGACCCCACAGGGCCAATCGGACAATGCAACTTTTGGACTCCTTTGGATGGGATGTTTTGAACCACCTATCGCATTCCCTGACCTGGCACCTTCAGATTATCACCTACCTATTTACTACTCTGAGGAAGCACAAGGGTAAGACAAAAATGCCATTAATATTTTCGACTACAATTTGAGAGGTTCATAATTCTCAATGAATGCATTGAAACAAGAATACGAATATAGAGATGGCAAAGCACAAAATGGAATGAAAAAGAAACTAGAGAAGAAGTTTCAAGGAGGGGAATGAACAACAGTATTGAAAAACTGGGTGAACTGGTAAAGATCAGGGAGGTGTTGGTCGAGAATGACGTGACATTTTGAGAGTGGGCTGGAATGAGCATAGTTAGCGGCAGTTGAACGATCCTCAATGTGATGGAGAGGGACTCAACAAGAAGTGAAGAAAGGCAGAGAGGATGTAGAAGAGGAAGTAACTGCTAAGATAAAACCAGAGAAGTGACGAATAAATTTAAGTGATGAAATTAATTAGGAATGAAGGAAGGAAGGATGAAGTGAGGAATAACACACGTCGAGTCAGTAAGTGAATTGGGAAGGAAAGGATCAGAAAAAAACAGGAATGGGAAGAGTAAAAAATAATGGACACTACTGCCAACTGCAGCTAGATCCAATGCTTGGAGGTTATGGCATGAATAACATGAGCGCATGGAAGTAGGATTGGTCAACTGAGGATACCTATACTTTCGTGATGACAACACTCATGGTTTTCAATCTGCTCAGCTGATGGCAAGTCATGAAAAGGAACTTGGATGATGTCATGCAGAGTAAATAAACCACGATTATGGAAGAATATTTCTTCCATTTCAAGCCACTGATTTTCGCACAAGCTCTGTACTGTTTAACTAGAGAGGATTAGTGGGATTCAGTGCATGGAAGTAGGATTAATCTCTCACTTCCACAATGACTAGTCATGAGAAGGAACTACGAACATTGAAAATATCTATTCAAACTCGAATGAGGGGTTTGCTGACAAAGAGAGTGCACCTACTGCATGTGCCTGACCCCACACTACCAACCATACAGAGCAACTTTTGGACTCCCTTGGATGGGATGTTCTGAACCACCCATTGTATTCTCCTGTCCTGGCCCCTTCAGATTAGCACCTATTTACTGTTCTGAAGAAGCTCGTGGATGGGGAGAAATTGCCTACAGAGGTGAAGGGAGAGGTCGTGGATCAAGTGGACAAAGGAAGGCTTAAAAAAATTAGTACCCGCCTAAACCCCTGCAGAAAAGGAACATGGAACATTGAAGATAGCTATTCAAACTCGAATGAGGGGTTTGCTGACAAAGAGAGTGCACCTACTGCATGAGCCTGACCCCACACTACCAACCATACAAAGCAACTTTTGGACTCCTTTGGATAGGATGTTCTGAACCACCCATTGTATTCTCCTGTCCTGGCCCCTTCAGATTAGCACCTATTTACTGCTCTGAAGAAGCTCGTGGATGGGGAGAAATTGCCTACAGAGGTGAAGGGAGAGGTCGTGGATCAAGTGGACAAAGGAAGTAGTGGCAGAGTTCTACCAGGAAGGCTTAAAAAAATTAGTCTCGCCTAAACCCCTGCAGAAAAGGAACATAGAACATTGAAGATAGCTATTCAAACTCGAATGAGGGGTTTGCTGACAAAGAGAGTGCACCAACTGCATGACAATGACTGAACTTTCACTGCCAACCAGACAGAGGAACTTATGGACTCCTTTGGATGATATATTTTGAACCACCCATCATTCCCCAGATTACCACCTAATTACTGCTCTGGGAAGGTCAAGTGGACGAAGGAGGTGGCAGCAGAGTTCAATCAGGCTTTGAAAAATTCATATCTGCCAGCCACCAGCAATGAGAGCAATGGTGACTACATGGATACAGGTTACAGGATAATCATTTCACAATCCATGAAGTGAGGCAGAGTTTCGCGATCAAAATTGTTACTTCCAATCTCTAGTAACATCAACACGACTGAGAGCTCCTCTATGGCAATCTCTCAGAAAGTGTCGCAGCCCTTACAGATTGGGTAGCCATGAAATTTATCTGCTATCATTCAGGAACCAACTTATTTATTCTGGTGTAGACTGTTTCAACCATTTTACAGCTGTGAACACTTTCTTAATCTTTCTGCCGTTTACTGTTTAATAATATCTTACTCAAAATTCTATGATTTTTTTGGGGTTTTGTAAAAAAATAAGTTTTTAAATGTTTCTATTTGTAGTGCAGTAGTCTTTTTAGCAACTCAAGCTTCTTATCACATAAATACTGAAAAGAAAAGCCGCTGACCAAGAGTGCAGATACTGTGGAATGGAAGAGGATGATGTCTGCCACACCTTCTTCACATGCCCACAATGGGAGGATTGCAGAAGAGATCATCGGAACATTGCGTCCACACACAATCATACATGAGATGATTAGGCACAAGTCGAGCTGGGACGCAATGGCGGTATTTGTCACAGCAGTCCTCAAAGCAAAAAAGCTAGATTGAGATCAGATATCTGACTGGAGAGCAAACTAGAAGCAGCCTTCAGGCAAAAAAAGGCTCGCCAGGGTGAGTACTAAGCAGAGGGAGTGGGGTTTTAGTTGGTATGCCCAAGCAGGTGTACATCGATTTCTGGGGGAATTTTGGTCATAACTTCTTTAACCTTCCAATGGCTCACAAAAAATTCAGCTCTGTCTTTAAATATAAATTGCAATTTAAATTTAGTTACTCTGGTGACACCTTGGGACAGCTGTAAAATTCCTAACATTTTCCAAGTTGGGCGCCATTTGCCGTATTGATTTGGTGGTTTTTTTTTTTGTACATTAGTAATCCCCAATGTTTTTTGTAAAAATTATGTTCATTAAACAAGATATACAGGGTTTCAACTTCACGGGTCGATTCTACGAGTAATTTGCAACAAAAAGTGCCTCGTGGAAATTGTTTTCAAGATGCTTCGTTTCGAGTTATTTCACTTTCCAAGATTTTTTTCGCATGTTCGACCTCGTTTCACTAAAATTACTATATCTCCCTTATTTATCATGCAAATTCAAATTTGATTACACCGTTCAAAAGAAACTTTAATTTCCCATTAGATGAGCTACCACACATATTTTTAACCTCGCACCAACTTAGATTTTTCCCAGTCCAAACGTAAAACTTTTCAATTTTCGAGTTTTTTGACGAAATCCTCAACAGATTTTCCCCCCTTTTCCTGCAGAAGAAAATTAATGCGGTTTTCAGCAAAAACTTTGCAGCGGTATAATCAAAAAGTGTATTACAATGGAACTTGTGGGAGACATTTGTGTTTGAACCCGGAAAAACATGAATTTTTTCAACGAAATCGACGTTTAGAGGGGAGAATTCGGGGTTAGATGGTGGGAGAAGCAGTGGCGGAGGAGACCCCCAAATCCTCCCCTCAAAACGTCGATTTCGTTGAAAACATTCGCGTTTTCCCGCATTCAAACACAAATTTCCCACCAAGTTCCATCATAAAACTTTTTTTTTTTTATACCGCTGGAAAGCTGAGATGTTGAGGATGTTATTGCTGAAAACCGCATTGATCTTCTTCTACAGGAAAAAGGGGGAAAATCTGTTGAGGATTTCGTCAAAAAAACTCGAAAATTGTAAAGTTTTACGTTAAGACTGGGAAAAATCTAACTTGGTGCGAGGTTAAAACTATGAGTTGTAACTCATCTTTTGAACGGTGTAATCAGATTTGAATTTGCATGATAAATAAGGGAGTTATAGTAATTTTAGTGAAACAAGGTCCAACATCTTGGAAAAAAATCTTGGAGAGTGAAATAACTCGAAACGAAGAATCTAAAAAAATTCTCGAGGCACTTTTTGTTGCAAATTACTCGTAGAATCGACCCGTGAAGTTGAAACCCTGTATATCTTGATTACTGAACATAATTAATTTACAAAAACATTGGAGAGTACTAATGTACATGGCACCATTGGTGACACCAAATCAATACAATGGCGCCCAACTTGGAAAATGTTAGGAATTTTACAGCTGTCCCAAGGTGTCACCAGAGTAACTAAATTTAAATTGCAATTTATATTTAAAGACAGAGCTGAATTTTTTGTGAGCCATTGGAAGGTTGAAGAAGTTATGACCCCTGAAGTTTGGCCGTATCTTTCTCGGACACCCTGTAGTAGGGATGGGTATCGTTATAAAAGTATCGATATTTTGTATCGATACTGTATTTTATGCGAGTATCGATATCCCAAGTTTCGTTGAGCATGAGTGTCGATATTTTAAAATATCGAGTATCGATACTTTAGTGTCACAAACTATCAATATTACCCAACATTCTCAAGAAAAATAATTTTTTCAACAATTTTTATTCATTTTTTACTATCATGAGTCCAAGCAGAGTGATTTTCTCCATGATACAAAGGTTGTTTGTGCAACCAAATAGTAATGACCCAAAAGCCTCTCTACCTTCTTCATTTTTTAGCCATTGTGTTGAATATTCCACGAGAACTGTATCGATATTCGATATTTAGAAATATCGGATCCAAAGTATCGATATTCAAAAATATCGGATAGTGCAGTATTGATACTAAAATATCGAGTATCGATAACCATCCCTACCTTGTAGAGGACAAAAGATACTACTGACAAACAGACTTTTTTTCCCACATTTTCACAGCAATGTTCTTCAACTTTCTAAAAAAACCGGAACCATAACAAGGTTTCATTCAGAGGATGATAAACCACAGGGAGAAATGTCAACTTTAATGTTGACATTTGAAGCTGGAAGTTATAAGAAATTGAGTTTCCAAAAATAAAAAAGTTGCCGTTGAGGGTGTGTTCAGCCACCAGTGGTGCTACTGGTCCCAATCCCTACTCAGAACTCATGAAAAATCGTAGAAATTCAGTTTCACTGGTGATACCATGGTCCAGGTTCGGGGGGTCTCAGTCGGTCGCCGTTCGTTCCGGGTTAGTATTTCCCTAGATTACCGGCGCTCAAAGTTTAAAAGTTGCACCTAAATTTGATAGTTTCAAGGATTTTTTTAATTCATTAGCATCAGCCTGGGGAATTAAAAAATTGCAGCTGGAATCATCAAAATCAAACAATAATTGCCGTCAAAAAATGGAAAAACCTCAATTCTATAAGGTTTTTTCCATTTTTCGCCGGAAACTATTTTGATGATTCCAGCGGCAATATTTTAGACTTTCTGATTCACTGATAAACTTCGAAAATCCTTGAAAATTACAAATTTAGCTGCAATTTTCAAAGTTTGAGCGCCGGTAATTCAGGGAAATACTAACGCGGAAAGAAAAGGCGACCGACTAGACCCCCTTGACGTGAAACATGGTACCAAATATTCGACCGTAACGGAAAAATTCAGATTCAGCGGAAAATTGTCTACAGGAAAACGTGAAGTGAAGGAAACAGATCCAAAGTGGCTGATGGGTTGGAATATTTCTTTGAAAATTCGCACTCTCTCATTCAGAACGGGACTTTATCCACGATTTGAAATTGATCACTCGAATTTCTAATAATTCCACTCAAATTTAGCAATTTTCCGCGCATGATGAGGGCCTTGAAGCAGGGTGGAAACGTGTCTCGATAAAGGAGAAGTAAAACCAAGGTGGAATAGTCCATATTTCAGCAGCCACAAGGTACTTCTACTAGATAGCTGAATACTCTACATAGAAATATCTATACAAGTGTCAAAATCGGTGTTGAAAAATCGATTTTGTTGATTTTTTTTTTTTCCATGCTAGAAATGTAGAGGTTATCGGAGATGGGCGAATTCTTACTCATAAATACGATTATGAATACAAATCATATGTGCGACTTTATGATTATGAATACGAATACAATCGTATTCACACTTTGAATACGATTTTTCCCCGTATTCGTATTTTGAATACGATTTTATGATTTTTTCAATGATTTCCCCAAAAATCGAATTTTTTTAGACGATTTTCCCTGAAAATCATAATTTTTTAATGATTTTCTCCCGAACTCCGGACATATTTCTAACCAAACATTGTCAAAATTATCAATCGGAATTCGATAACTCATAAATTCTTATAGAATTTTTCACGCAGAATCGAATGAGACCAATACCAGGTCGCTACGACCGACTGAATAGAAAGTACGACGAAATTTCCGGTAAAAATCATAATTTTTTAATGATTTCCAGAGCTAATCGTTTAATAAACTACGATTTTTTGCGGAAATTTCGTCGTACTTTCAGTTCGGTTGGTCGTAGCGACCAATAAAATTCTATAAGAATTGGTGAGCGTTTCGAAATTTTATCAATTATTTTGGCAATTTCAGGGAATGAATACGACCAAAATTGCGGTAAAAATCATAATGTTTTTATGATTTGCATTGCAAATTGTAAAAAAAAATTGATTTTCAGAGGAAATGTCGTCGTAGTTTCTATATGGTGACCTGGTATTGCTCTCATTCGATTCTGCGTGAAAAATCCTATAAGATTTTATGAGCGTTTCGAATTTTGATTGATTATTTTGACAATGTTTGGTTAGAAATATGTCCAGAGTTCGGGAGAAAATCATAAAAAAGTATGATTTTCAGGAAAAATCGATTAAAAAATGCGATTTTTGGGGAAATTATAGAGAAATTATAAAATCGTATTCAAAACACAAATAAGGGGGGAAAATCGTACTCAATGTGTGAATACGATTGTATTCGTATTCATATTCATACCTGTATTCGCATTCATAATCATGAAGTCGCAGATATGATTTGTATTCATAATCGTATTTATGAATAAGATTTCGCCCATCTCTGGCAGTAGCTTCATTTTTGTCTCGAAAATTCGGTTTAAAGGGAGAATGAAAGGCGGAGGAGCGGCGCCTTATGGTGCGGCGACGCAGATTCGGGCCGCAGGGGGAGGCCACGCCGCGGAGGCCCCGAACAGGCCGTATGGTATCCGGAGCGCCGGAGCCCGTTTCCGGGGGGACCGCGTGGGCGCCACCCCGGAGACGTGCGAGACGAACAAAACCCTTGCAGAGAAAACCCTCCTCCCTCCGCCGGCGACGAGGAAGCGCTTACCCTTTTTGACGGCGCTCACCGCGATTTTCGGCATGTCGGAGGAGTCCCGGCGCGATTCGGAGCGAACTGACCGAAATTCCGCCAGCATTTGTCTCGCGGAGGTACATTATTATGAGCTACTCGAGACCACCAAGGTCGCTCGACAAAATACTTCAGCCGTTAACAGCTGACATAAAAACCATCCTCCGCTCAATTTGAAGTAGGAAACGACGACCGGGCGATATTCAACTCTCCCAACACCAAAACGACCACCCTTCGCAGCCAAAAGCCCTTAACTGACTCAATTCCCACCACGGAAGTCATTTATTACAAATTAATGATGATTTACAGCACGAAAACAACGTAAAAACAGTAATAAGCCCTTTACATGTCCTCACTAACGAGGTTGAAAATCATCCAATCAAAGTCAAAACTCAACAATCTACATTTTACACCCTCTCAGAATAAAATCTTGGTACTTCAGAACATGAATTTGAAATCGGTTGGAGTTATTTCAGTTGTCTTTCGAGTTTCGGAGAAAAAAGTACCATTTCAAGCAGAAAACATGCCTGAAGGTGCCAAAATTCGAACTTTCGTCGGTTATCGCTGAGTCAGGGTTCAAGGTTGATTTTGGTTCAACTCAGGTCACGTTGGTGTTTACTCGAATACTGATTTTTGAACTTATTTTGGACTTGAATGGTTGAGTGACTGACGGGGAGAATATTAAATATAAATGAATTTGACGTACCTGTGGCGGCGACGGGTTGGAGAACTCGTTTTTCGGGCTGTGGCGCCGGCGGCGCAGGTACAGGCGCAGCCTTTTCGGGGGCGGGTTTCTCGACGGGCCTGACGACGGCGACGGGGTTCTTGATGGCCCACGGGTTGACTTTAGGGAGCGGAGCGTCGACGAATTTTACCTTCTCCGCCTCCTTCGGAGCCTCTTTCGCTTCGGCAGGGCCGGGTTTAGGGAGCTCCTTGGGAGCCCTCGGCGGAGCCTTGTCGTGAGGTGCGGGAGCCCCGGTCTTCTCCTTGTGCGCCGGGAAGACGTCCCTCTTGGGCTTCGTCGGTCCTCCGGACGAGATCGACGGGAAGTCCTCGACGATGTTGATGGTCGGCTCCGGTTTCGGTCCGGCTCGCTCCCTCGTTTTCCCCTTCTGCGTCTCCCAGGCGCCTCCGGAGTCGCTCGCGACGGACCCGGACTCGCTCGCCGCATTGATATTCTCCTTGTTCGAGTCCGCCTTGTACTTGAGCACGGCGCTGGCGTAAGAAGGCCCCGCCGCCTCCTTGGCCGCAGCACTCTGTTCTCCCACAGCCGACATCCCTCTCGATACCAACTCTACTGATCTTCAATCGAAACCCGATCAAAATCCGCAAAAACAACCTCACCGTGTCCCACTAATAGGTTATGTCAATCTCAACTCACTCGATACGCAGAATCCCACGACCCTGCAAAACCATCAGAGCACTTTGAGTTGAAACTCTGCACGCGACTTTCGACGGAAAAACCTCTTCAAACGCTCCTCAACACAACATAAATCACATCAAGGTTCAGCTCCCCGTACGAAAACAACACGCTATCGGGACCCTCAATAACCCTGAAAACTCTGCGATGGAAAAACGCCGAGTCTTCGCAGCATCGACATTCTAAACCCCCGAAATCCCAGAGTATTACCTTCACTTGACGCACCGCCACGGAAATTACTTTAAAACATCGAATAAACAACGATTTTATGCGAGAAAATGTCCAACCCGAGCGAACGAAGGTACAACCATGTGGTCTCGACGGATGCTGTGTTTGCCCTCGAGATGCCGCTAGGCTTAACAATAACATGTGAAACCAACTGATTTTTTAATTTTTCCTCGTCATTCTTACCGCACTGCGAGAAAGACTCTCATGGATACACATTTTTAACGGTGCGAATTTAATTTATTTAATCGTAAAATTAAAGTTAAAAACGTTTAAAAGAACGTGATAAGGGAGTTTGTAAGGTTGGCAACACTTTTGAAGTCGTGGAAGTTAGGGTTAAACGTACTTCCATGTTTGTGGTCGTCACCGTGGATACTGTGAGTGTTCCTTCCATGCGGGCCTTCATGGAAAGGATTCGTGATTGGAGGCACCATGGAAGAAGTATCCTCTGTTGTACTTCCATGGGTGACTGGAGGGTTGACGGGGGCTTGAGTAGGCAACCCGCACAACAAGCCCCACTTCCTGCGCTCTGGCGGCATTTTGTGAAAAGTAACCTGTAGAATCTCATTTTTACCGCTCATTTCAAAATTTTAAGTTGCTACTTACCGGCCTCTGGAACAAAATTGGTATTGGTGACTGAATCGATCAGAATGCAGTTTTATAGTGAGGAACATCGTCTGCAGAACTTTTTACGAACGTATTGCCACAAAAATTTCGCCCTGAACAGTTGTGATTTTGGTTTATTGTTTTGAATAATGAACCTTTGGAATCGACCAAGAAAAATAAATTGTCCCCCCCCCCCCCCAAATGTGTTAGTTTACGTTTCAAGGTACATACCTAGAATCCGAAAATTGATTTTTCAAAATATCAACTACTAATTATATTAGGTAGTTACACGTAGCAACCTAATTTTGAATGAAGTAGTGGTATTAGTGATATTAATTGCAACTACATTTTGCACAGCTGTTGGTTGGAAAACCCAAAATGCGATCGTTGTAGGTTTCTTCGAGTTGTACTTACTCAATTTTGCGTCCTTTGCGAATTTTGCTTTTGTAATGAAAGCAGCCACAACTCTTTATTTTTTCGAACTGAGTGTGAAGCGTTCATTGCAAACAAGCGTTTGTAACAATTCTGGGACGATTTACTACGAATATTTCGGCCTAATCTCCGTTGATATTTTAACTGACCAAAATGCGATCGTCATTCGTTTCTTCGAGTTCTACTCAGATTTGGGTCCTTAGTGTGAGCAACCGACTAGTTGCTCACTATTTCCCCTAACAGGCACCTCCCAGCCGTAAGCCCTGATTCCCCTTTGGGAACCAGGGTCCTAGCCCTAGAGAGACCACATTAATTGGGCGTGGCCTCCTTCTTCCAAGTGCTTAACCTCCATCCACAAGCACAACAACAATCAACTGTCACCTGGAGAAAATCACCTCCATCCGAGAAACCTGTCTACCTGAAAATAGGAGAAGAAGACCAACCATCATTCCCAGTCTGGCCAACTGCAAGAAGAGATGGCAACACTGGTCAAGAGACTCATTGTTTCAACACTGCTCCTCTTATTCTAAGATATCGGTGAGGACCCTCCAGTCCTGAAGCTAACGCCTTGCCAGCAGCCTAGAAGTTGCCCCTGACTATGAAGCGCTCGTCCCATATCGCCTATATCGATACACCCCCAGTTATCATCCTCCTGCCTCCCCCAAGTCATAGGATCGTGAAGTGAAAGAACTGTACCTGTGAACTTGTTACGTCCGGCCCCCTGGAACCAACGTCATCGCCCGGATCAGCAGCATCGAGGACACGGAGGAACCAGTCCTTTCCTGGCTCTCCCCAACTGCATTGCACCACCACGCCCGGACTCGCCTCAGTAACCTGGAACGTGAGTGTATTAAAACTATAACTACCTTTCTATAATTGGCCAATTTAGAGGTAGAGGTACGCAACTCAGTGATTATAGCTATAATGAACGTTCAACTAAAAGGAACTTACCTGTATTGAACCTGTATCGCTAAAAGTACTTACCTGTATCGACCCTATTCGTAAGAGGTATTGCACCTTATTCTAGAACTATAACTAGTCATAAATAGGAAAACTTACCTTGTTTACCTTATTAGATCTCGCCGTAACGCTCCTCAGGCGATCGATCCCTGGGATCGATACATTGCCGAACTTACCTGTTAACGTGTATTGCACATTTTTACGTACCTGTATCGCCGCATTCTTCCTGAAATTAAATCTAAAACATTTGGTTAACACAATCTTCTCATTTAAACTTACCAAACAACCCTAGGTTCTGAGTAACACAGAGTATTGCAAACCGTATCGATATTAGGAACTTGCTTGAAAGAAAGAACAACAATTAACGTAACTTCATTTATTCACAGTATATCGATACACAGTAGAACCCTTCAGGTTAAATCATCCCTTCAGGCATAACAGACTTGCAAATGATATATACAACAAAAGGTACCTACTGGAACGCTACGCCTCATCTCCATACCGCTCGGGAGAACGCCGCTACCAGAAACCAGATAAGTAACATCATTTCACTTAGTCTAAGATTCCAATATTTTGCTTTGTTTTCGCTACCACTTTTAACCCCCTTTTAGGAAAGAACTAGCTAACTGAAACACGGCCCCAAAAAGCTTACAAATTGGTGGCAGCGGTGGGATAGCAAGAACCCCCTGCTTCCCCAATCCACTAGGCTGGGTCTCCCAAAAAGCTTACATTAGCAACCAGTAATCAAATTCCCTAATAATTAAAGCAACCTCAGCTCCCTATTAAATCGAATGTAATAAGTGTGAAGCGATTATCTCTTCGAAATAAACTTGTATGAGTTGTAGGTAGGTTGTGGCAATGGCAAAGCCGAGTTCTTTGCAGAAGAGTGATCAATATAGACAAATAATAAACCCTTGTGTAACCCCCCAATACTGTTGGTTTACGTTTCAAGGTACGTAGAATCCAAAAATTGAATGAAAATTTTACCGTACGCAGTTTTTCCTTAGTTACTGCAGACCGATTTTGATGAAATTTGGTATTATGGGTCCATTAGCGGGTCTAGCTGTGCCCCGAAGCTTGTCGTTGATGTCAGTCTTTTCTAAGAAGTGAAAAATAAGGGCTGAAATGATCAAAACGCCTTAGCTCAAAAACTTTAAATGCAACGGTATTGTTTTTTCTCTTATTAAAACAGTATTGAATTTTTAGAATCGATTGAGACCTCGCAGAGCTCTGTAGGACCAACCGTTCGCTTCCTTTGAGAACTTGAGGGTTGGTCTTACGATTAATCAGAAACACCAATTTTGATGGAATTTTTAGTGACTGTGCGGGTGTGCGTGTGTGTAGATGGCCCCCTTTGAAAATCATGGCCCCCAAATTGACTGTAGCCTCTGCACATGCACGATATTGACGTTTAGATGGTCCCCTATGGGAGTAGTGCATGGTACAGTAGCCTCTGCCCATGCCCAAACGGGAATTCCTTGTAACAGTCATAAATTTTACATTTTTCATCTGATTTCGATGAAATGTGTTGCAAGGTAGTTAGAAACTGATGTTTTGAGATTAGCTTGGGTATCGTAGATCATGGATTTTAAAATGCTCTTCAAATTTGAGGCTCGTATTGTAATGTGCCAGAAATTATAACTACGCCCTTCAGGCACATTTCAATTAAAATTATTAAATCTTCTCAACTCCATGACTACTACTACTTCCATGACAGCAATGATGAGACCGATGTCCGCCAGCAACACCCAGCGATGTCCACCACACGTGTACTGAGGACAGCGAGCGCGCCACCGTCGCGGCCTTCTCCATCCAATGGCCAAGATGGCCGAGGGGTTAAAATGGGCTGCCCCCTCCCTCGCGCCTCAGTCCGCTCAAGCCACGCATCTCGTAAGGTCAAAACGAACCCAACTTGTCGACTCATCCCCCGTCATTTTAACGTGAAGTGTAAGAACTGAGAATTTGTGAGTGATCCGAACTTAATAGACTTACTTTCAGTCCGCCAGTCTTCATCTCCGCAATCCGTCTAGCCAAGGCCCGGATTCCAGAATGTTGCCGCCTTTCTCCATTCAGCCGAAACGATTGTACCGAACCCAGACGACCCCCGAACCGGAGCAGTTCTGCCCCATTCCAGGCACCCCCCAACAACAAGCCTTCAGAAGGAAGAGGCCCTGGTCTATCATCTGCTACGGAGATCTTGAAAAGATCCAAGCTCGGCATAAGGGTGAGCCATTCCCTCATACGTCCACTGTAAGCGCTTACAATCTTTCACAAAATCTGGCACCAACCCCCCTTTTATCTTAAGTCCCGCCATAAAGTAACTACTTGAGAATTGGAAACTGATCTTGCTTTGGAAACTGATCTTGCTTTGAAAACTGACCTTGTACCATTCAACTCTGTAAATTTGTATACGACGATATTCATTTTAAGTCAAAGTGTCTAAGTCACTATATTAGAATTAGTAGAGTCACATTTCTTTTATATTTTCGCATTGTATATTATATTGTTGTTCCTACGAAAACGATACAATTCGACGACATTTATTGATGCAATACTTAATTTTTGACTCCTTCAGAGTATGTACTAAAATTCCGCTTCTCGGTACCAATCTTATAATTTTAACTAATAAAAACCCTTCGTGTTTGACTCTTGTTGCTTATTTCAGCTCTCTACCCTTTTCAACTCTACAAAAGGTTCAGGTAACTCGCAATTAGGATTTTGGTATTTCCCAGGGTCAATTACCGACCCAGGGTGGTGGCAGCGACCACCTAGGAATTTCAACCAGGTTCGATCAACGACCTCAAGAACCTTCAGTTCGAGGCCCTTTTCTACCTGCAGTAATCCCTAGGTCTATACACAGCTTAAATTAACTTACAACTAGAAACATAAATAGGAATAGGGTAAATAAAACTAGAACACATTTGTAATGGTGTGTTTTCCTAGTGGAGGCCGACTTAATTAGGAGTTGAAGACTCACCAAAACAATACCTTGCGCTTACGATCTAGTAATATTTCAGGGCACTTACTGTTTTTCGTGGTTCACTGGTATCGGTTGGTAGCAGTGGCGTTGGTAGCGTTGACTAGGTTTCCCTCTTGGGATAACCGAAAAATGTTACCTTCGTCTGAGTTATTCTGGTAAGTATGATTCTTTATTATTCTGGTATAATGTGTATAATTTGCTTTGATTCAATTTTAACTCTTTTTCTTGTTTCAGGTACTATGTGACTCAGCGAATGCAGGTAAGTGAATTTAAGTTACGTTATTTTCCAGGTGATTCTGCTTCTACTTTGATTAAGGTAAGTGTTTTCAGGTAAGTATTAAATTGAATTACTTTACTTTTGATTCTAATACGCTCCAGGAAAATGCTCAGGTAAGTATTCAATAATGGAACACCAATTTCAGAACAAAGGACAGAAAATTTCTATTTGAATGAAAACAGGCTTCAAAATATCAATAAAGTGGTAGAAACGAACAAATGACTTTAAAATCAAGTTACTAATTAAGAAAGGTAAGTATTCTGGTCGGAGGTTCCTGATGGGACTAACCTCAAAGTGACCACGTGGAAATGTTCCGAAACGTGAACATGAGATAACAAACGGAACGTCCTTTGGACAACGAGAACAAAAGAAACACCTAGAACCTAGGAGGAACAATATCAAAATTTGTACAAAATGACTTCTAAATTTACCGTGATGGACTAGTTGAGAGAGAGAGTTCGTTGGATGGTCCTTGGGATCGCGGGGGTCTTCCAGAATCGTCGTCAGAGTACTTCGGGAGGGCGAAATCGTGCACCGTAAGTCTCTAGCTATTTCGATGAAACTGCTTCCAATAAATCAAAAGTTCTTGGCTCTAATTCACTGACATTGACTACAAAACTGATTCACTTTCTGGTTACTCTGTTACTGACTTAAACCCTGATTGAAGTATACACTGCTGGAAGTGACCGATACAACATCGACAGGGTGAGAGGTGTCTGATCTATGCTTCGCTCAACACACGACTGACGCCTCAAGATGGCGCAGCCCCGGTCGCTTCCCCCATCACGTGACCACCCCACTCTCCCTTATTCCGCAGTACGGGCCCGTCAGGTGCTGCCTCCTGGCGGCGCGCTCACGAGCTCTACCTCCATGCCCTCCTCTTCGTATGGAAGGCTTTTCCTTATCCTGAGTTTCGGGATCCCAGCTGGCGGTGCGGACACAGGTCTTTGTGACGACCCGTCACACATTTAATAATAGTAAATCATTTATTTATTAAAACTTATCTTCATTTCAAACTTAACAGTAAATTCATTAACCAGTACTTACCGCTCTTACCTACTTTCAGCAACCTACCTATTTAAAGTTTCGACAAGCAATCTTCATTCTCATTCAATAAATAAATTTAATTATACCAAAAACCTAAAGATTACAGTATGCCGTTTGAAATACTATTTAGGGGGGGGGGACCACTATTTCTTGCCTAAAATACCAACTATATTAGATCAAGAGAAACAGTTTTATCGCTTAACAACTGGTTTAAATTGACCTGATGCTTATTCAATGGGACGCATGCATTACTTAACAATATGTATTTTATATTATCAAATGTAAGATGAGCCTTCGTGCAGTGAGCCAAAAAAAGGAAGAAAGAGAAAACATTGTACACCAGTGACGCGGGTGCTCCAAGGCCTAGAAGATTCAGATTGACCAGGATGTTTCTGACCTTTCTTCCGATGACGAGAATTGCTCAGCTGGTGAGGAAACAGTTGCTGTCTACGATTTTCCCGAGGATGACGAAGGTGATCTGACTATTCCCGAGGAAGACCACGATTCTGACGTACCTACAGAGGAATTGGACTGTCCTCCTTCTGAAAACCCCAGAGCCAGTCCCCACAAGTATTTCTAGCAGGTGGTTTTGATTCTAGGTGCAGATTCCTACTGCACTGCCTCTCAGAAATTCTGGTTCGAAAGCTCCACCAATCCGAAACAGTAATAATTGGTCTCAGGATGCAAATTCTACATCTTAAAGTTAAATTCAATAGTTTTTAAAAAATTGTCGAGTTACCTGGTTACGTGCAGTCTAATTTCCATACTTTCCTTTTAACGAGCAACCAAATTTTCAGACTTACCTGCTCACGGACCGTAAGAAAAGCTACATGCCTGGTTAAGCACAATTTAATATACTGGGAAAAAGTAGGAAAACTCAGTTACCGATCTATTCTCGAAACTAAAATTTCGGAACTGAGAGTTAAACGAATAACCACTAACGCCCCAGCCAGTAGGAAGCATGGTAGGCTTACGCTAATACTCGCAAACGATAGCTGACACAAAATAATGTCTACAGTGAAGGCACCTCGATTTTCACCAAAAACGCTGGAAATTATTACACAAAGGTTTATTATTTTTCTATAGATCAGTCGTCTGCAAAGAACACGGCTTTGCCGTTGTTACCACCAACCAACTTGAAGAAAAACATCGTGATTTGTTGGTTTACTATTCAAGGTACGAATAATCCAAAAACGCTGCAGACTACTACACAATGGTTCATTTTTCTATATAGGTCACTCGTCTGCAAAGCCACCAACCATGCAACATGAAGTAAAACATCGATCGCATTTCGGTCAGCTAAAATTTGAACGGAGATTAGGCCTCTTTTGCGATTCACACTCGTGTTTCTGATTTATCGTACGTCCAACCCTTAAATTTTCGTAGCGAACGAACGGTTTGTCCTACAGGGCTCCGCGTGGTCTCTAAAAATTCTGTACTATCTTAAATTGATGGAAAATACTTTTACATGAACATTTTTTGAGTTAGGGCGTTTTCAAAATTTCAAAATTCATTTTTGAACCCTTAGAAGTGACTTACATCAACCAAAATCTTCGGGGCACAACTAGACCCCAAATGGAGCCTACATACCAAATTTCATCAAAATCGGTCAATTCTAAGTGGCAAAAGTGCCGCGTACGGCGGACGGACGTCCAAATTTTGGTTTATAATTTTCAATAATGAACCTTTGGAATCTACCAAGAAAACAAATTGTTTGACACCCCCTCAAAATTTGTTGGTTTACGTTTCAAGGTACGTACAATCCAAAAATCTAATAAAAATTTGGCCGTCCGTCCGCCGTACGCGGCACTTTCTTCTCTTAGCATTGACCGATTTTGATGAAATTTGGTATGTAGGCTCCATTTGGGGTCTAGTTGTGCCCCGCAGATTTTGGTTGATGTTTCCACACTTATAAGGGTTGGAAAATAAATTTTGAAATTTTGAAAACGCTCGAACTCAAACATTTTTTATATAAAGGTATTGTTTTTCCATCAATTTACGATATTATATATTTTTTCGAGACCACACGGAGCCCTGTTGGACAAACCGTTCGCTCACTACGAGAATTTAAGGGTTGGACGTACGATAAATCAGAAACACGTGTGTGAATCACAAAAGAGGCCTAATCTCCGTTCAAATTAAAGCTGACCAAAATGCGATCGATGTTTTTCTTCATGTGGGATGGTTGGTGGCTTTACAGACGAGTGATCTATATAGAAAAATAATAAACCATTGTGCAATAATTTGCAGCGTTTTATTCGATTTTTGGATTCTACGTACCTTGAAACGTGAACCATCAAATTTTGAGGGGGATTAACAAATTTTTTTCTTGGTCGATTCCAAAGGTTCATTATTGAAAATAATAAACCAAAATGACTTACCTGGTTTTCCCTTCGCCAGCCATTTTTTTTTCAACCTTGAAAAGTGAAAACAAAGCTTCCGCTACCTTGATAGACTCGGAAGCAAATACCTCTCAAACAATGCGTGTTGCTCTAGAGGTTCCTGGTTGTTACTTATTGCTCCAGTGAATCCCCCTACTTTCGAAACCCTTACTCTTAAATTGTTACTTTCCTCAATAGTGAATAGTAGAAGGACAATTAAATCGTAATTCGTATTTCAACTTCTGGAAGCAGGACTTCTTTGGGATTTTCGGGCGAAGACGTTAGTACAAATAAACCAGTCCTGCGAGAAGATCCCAGACCTTCAATACTCATCGGTACTGCGGGTCATTGCATACTCGATAAAAGAGGCGCGCAGTAGCTCCCACGTTCGCTGCTGATTTGGTTTATTATTTTCAATAATGAACCTTTGGAATCGACCTTTTTTATCGAGAAAAAAAAATTTATCCCACCCTTAATAACTTGTTGGTTTACGTTTAAAGGAACGTAGAATCCGAAAATCGAATAAAAATTTGGTTGATGTCAGTCACTGTTAATACCCTTGGTAAAAACACTCATCAAAATATAAAATTACCAGTAATAATCACAAATAAAAATCATAAGGTATATCTGGTAGGGATCTATAAAATACATTTTCATGAAGAGTAATAAAATGAGCCATAAATGTAAAAGGACATGATTTTTCAAGTAAAATCTGTAAAGAGGAAATGGTATGTACCTACCTATAAAATAAATGTTCATGATTTACAATACAATTAAAACAAAGAAAAACTAATATGATTTTACAATACAATTAAAAAATATCAATACAAATTTTCAATACAAGTAAAATCTGTGAACAGGAAAATTCCTCTTTACAGATTTTACTAGTATTGATGGTAGCTCCTAAAACATGGCTCCAGGCAAAATCCAGGGAGTCCCTGGCACGAAGGGCTGCCATAAATTGAATCCTTCCTTATATTTTTGTCTTCCATGCATTTCTTGCACCCCTTTCGCTTTGTCTTCTCAATGCCCGTTACACTGGGCAAAAGTGCGGGCAGATGTACTTGGAATGATGGTGGAACGATGGTTGGTGGTGGTGGTGGCTCAGGCAAGAGTGCAGCACATATTTCCAGTTGAAAATCGTGAAGGTCGAGTTTTCCATTTCCTGTGCCATACTTTTTGAACAAAAAGTAAGCATTATTGAGCATGAGGTGGAATATGTTATACCCAATTTCTTGTACCATCGAAGCGTTTTGTGGGCAGGACTGTAGTAGGAAAGCATCTGGTCTTGTCTGTCAACACCCTTCATGAACCTGTAACCCCTTTTATCTCTAAGGGAACCCTCGGAAGGGAGCAACCTAAGAGTTTAATAGAGAAACTCCTACTTAAGGACTTCTGATATTTTGATATTTATTTTATTTTTTTGTGCGGATCAACGCTTACCTTTAGCTGTCTTGTGCGTTTTATCTGGAGTAGTACTGCCACCACCTACTTAGAAAGTAGGACTTAGTCAGGAGACTAAGTGAAATAAAATGCTCGAAATAAATGAAGTTAAAACAGCAAGTGAATTTAGGTAAACTTGTATATTGCAAAATAAAGTGAAGTTAATATGAGCAACAATGAATGAAGTTATTTGTGTTGTATACCTGGTCAGTGGGAGAAGCCAAAGAAAAGTATAAGTACTTCCGTACGTGAAATGTATTACAAGAGAGAATATATGTGTCACAAAAATAGAATTGGTATTTCTTCTAGGGAGTATCCTACCTATGTAGTCGACTTTTGTGTGGGCGTCGTTGGTCTAGTGGACAGTGTACCCGACTGCGATGATAGGATAAGAACCGTCTAGCGGGGATGGAGTTCGAGTCTGGTCGCCAGCAGAAAGTTTTCTGTCTATTAGACGATCAGCAATCTCTCATTCCAACCCAGGGCGGTGATGTTTGGGAAGCCATGAGCGAAATCATCAGAACAAATTCTGATCTCCCCTTAGGGAGACAGCTGATGACGTCCGTGCCGCCAAGAATGGCAGTCAGACGAAAATTCGACCTGAAATGGTTGCTTACTTTACTACTTTTACTTTTTTACTAGTCGACTTTTGAAAAGGAACTTATCTTCAACTAGGTATTGTGAGCCCCCGATCACAGACATAACCCAGCAGTAAAGGGGGCTGAGCGAACTCCATCCATGCTCCCTTCCTCTACCACCGAAAGCCAGCAGGTCAGAGCGGGCATAGTACCGTCCCCGCTCCAGGGCGCCACCACCATTTCAGGCGCCCACCACCAGAAGCGCTCACGTCACCTTGACGTCATCGTCTGCCAATCACGGGCCGCCGCGGATCCCTGCGCTGATGCCTGCTGCTGAAGGGTGGGGACTCCAGGAATGAAATCAACTAGTCAACGCGTGGAGCGGCGATAACTCCCCCAGTCCTTGAAGCTATCTTCCGCGCTCCCTTGCCCAAGCTAGATTTGAAAATCGAGCACCCTGTGCTATTTAGTGCTGGAAAAATCCCTCAGTAACATTCCGGTGAGAGCCCCGTCGCCCGCGAGTCTGTTATTAGAGCATCCCCCGCAATCCAACCTGGTAAGACTTCGTGACATCCAGTTTGGACAACCATCCCCCGAGATCTTCTCAACGCACTACCGACGGATTTCCTACGGGCCCCGCCGCTGTGAGTGTACAAAACTAAGTTTCTATACATTGGCCAATGATAGTTGTGTTCAAATGGTGTAGATTTAAAACCAGTAATCGTCGAGTAAAGACAATTTAGTAGTTCCAGTCAGTCAGTCAAGTCAGTAGTAAAGTTGTTATTCAGAGAAAGAGAAGGGAGAAACAAAAGCACGCATTTCATGTAAAACCATTTATTTGTATAAATTGTATTTTGTTTGCCAGGAATTTAACGTAGAGTCACATTTTCTTTATTTCATTAAAACGTTCCTATTAGCTTGTAAAATTGTATTTCTCATTTAATCACCTAAATTCCGTAACAGACAGGTTTTACGTGTGACCGCACTCTTTTCGTGCGATCACACCATTTTAGTGCAAATCACAACATTTTAGTGCGACGCATTATTTTCGTGCGTGCGCAAATTCACCGTGCACAGTATCATTTTCGGTGCACTTGTAGTTCCCTTCAGGAAGCGAATTTCAGTCCTTCAGACATAACAATATCTAGTGAATCATCAGTAATAAACCCTTCAGGTGTTATTTTTGAATTTTGAAAGCCTTCAGCTACCTCCGAGCTGTCACAGCTGTCTACCAGGTAATTATCAATAATTTCATTAAATTTAGATTACCTATTATTTATGTCAATATAGCCTCTAAACCTATATTTGGATCGGTTTCAAACGGGCTTACTCGAGAATCTTAAATTCAACGGTGAAGCCCAAGCTTACAGTATGTTATTCGTGGTGGTCACTGAAGGTGGTCACCAAGGTGGTCACTGAAGGTGGGCACCACGAGGTTTTTGTCAATCACAATTTATACAAGAAAATATTATGGAACTGTAATAATAGATTTCTTGGGTTGTATTCGTTGAATTGTTTGGTTAGAATTTGACTGAAATTCAAGAGGATTTGATTTCTCTTGTGAACAAAATGTAGAAAGGATTTTACTAGGATTTGATAATTAAACTGAACTACTGGTTTGAATTTACTGACAAATGTGAAGCTAAATGCACTACTTGAATTGGTCACCGAATTCTGTTTGCTTTTGTCCTGAATAGTTAATGGTGGGGGACAGATGAAAATTGGGTTGATTTCGGAAAATAAGTCTCCTGTTATTTTTGGGAGACAATCAAAATTTATGATTTCAAAAAATAACTGGGAAAACGGACCTCTTCGACGTGAAGCGGGAATGCTCACTGATTGGGCTGTTCAGATTGCTGTCTCCTCCCAGTGTTGCCGAAATCGTGTTATCAAAGAGGAAAGTTATCAAACAAAAACAGGGGAAACCTAATTTTCCCCATCTTGCTTTTTCCATTTTTTTCTTAAGTTTTTGGATTTCGAACTTTACTGGTGTTGTGAAATGTTGCATCTGGGGACTATAGATTTCTCGATCTCAGCGCTTCAAGCGGCCATAAATGAACTATTCCAGGATGACGTCATCCTCCCGGTTTTTTTAAATGTTCATATTTTCTACACTGTTTTGTTTATTCGTAAGATAGGAAGAACGGGCTGAAAGTTTGCCATAGGGGGTTTTTCGAGGTGCTGAATCCGATTTTGGGGTCAAAAATAGGAAATTCTGACATGTTGAAATTCCTCATTATAAAAAGGGGATTGGTTTGACTCTAAAATTACTGATATGTTGTGAATAATGTACCTTCTTACCAACAAAGTGTTGACTAACCAACTTATTGACCTAAATCTTAATCCCTTCCTTAATGGTATGAAAATTCTAGCTGTATTGTACTAGGGATTTCCCAGGTAAAAAGATACCTTGAACCTTGGGGGATCATTGACTCTACCTTTGAAATTCCTAGGGTTCGCTGCCACCACACTGGGTCGGTGATCGACCTCAGGGATAACCCAAAAGTATCTACCTGCAATATACCTGAGTCCAACAGAGTTGACAAGGATAGACTTTCTAAAATGAGAAACACGAATTTCAACACGTAGGGTTTTTATTGGTGAAATTATAAGGTTCTTACCGTGAAGCGGAATTTTGCAAAGTGCTCTGTAGGAGCTGACTTTGAAATAAATAATAAATGAAATTTGTAATTAGATATAATGACAAGATGTAAAATTGGAATATAAAAATCTTCACTTAAAATTATCCTTGACTTTTTTTTTTTCCTTCCTTCTACTTCTTCCATTACTTTACACAATGTTTCTTCAAAAATACTATTTCTCTTTACAGTTACTTTACAGGGCGTTATGTTTGAAAGGGGGGGGGGGGTATTTGCCAGATTTTGTTGAGTTTAAATGCTTACTAGGATTAGAGGGAATGGGGCTCACCCTTGCCGAGCTTGGACCAATATGAAGATCCCCGTAGCTGGTGTTGCTTCCAGGGCCTCGTCCTTGTATGCTTGTAGGGGGATGCCTGGGATCGGGGCGAACTTGCCTTGGTCCGAGTTCGATCAGCGTACCGGTTCATGTAGCGAAATGGAGATTTGGTAGCAGAGTCCTGAGTTCCGCACCTTGGCTACTTGGAATGACACAGGAAACTGACTGGCGGGTCGGCACAAGACTATTCGTGAAATGTTCCTTGGATGCACTCACAGACACTTCTCAGTTCTTTGATACCATTGTTATGTTAGAGGGGATGAGTCGTGTTAGTTGGGTTCGACTACACTCAAGAAGCATGGCTGACAGACTAAAGGGTCGGTGGTGGGGGCAGCCCCTTTTATGCCCTCGGCCATCTTGCGGTTTGGCGATGGGAGGGCCTCGACAGTGGCGTGCTCGGTGTCTTCAGCGGTTGGTGGCAGACATCATTGTTTGGTTCTGGCAGTTGCTGCATGGATGTTTGCATGGTGTTGTTATCATTTCAAGGACTAGTTGTGTCTGAGGGGTGGGGTGAACTTCAGATCCATTACAGAACAATAGAAATTATTACTTAACATTACGGGGGGGGGGGGGGGGGGTGTTAGAAAAGGGCCTCTTCTGGAATGAAGCATCAAGAAGGAAAACTTATATCTATCATTTACAAAAGAGTTGTGCACTCCTACCAGTTGAAGTCTGTGATAGGTAGGCTCGGTCATTGTCTTGTCAAAGGTCTTGAAGTTTTCGGAGGCAGTCAGAGTCGGTGAAACCAGGAGGTGGACACGTAGATTGATGGGGGGCCCCAGTCTTGGGAGGCTTGTACTCTCGGCAACCACGGTCTCTCAAGGAATGAAGGCCTCAAGTGGGATAACGGGGTCCTTCGGTTTTGGAGGGGGTAGAGCAACGCATCCGCGTGCGCGGGGAGGGGGAGCGCTGCCTGTGGCGCAACTGGTGGCGGCTGAGGCAACTCTGTGGCAGCTGGTGCTGTCAAGGGTGGCCTTGTAACAGCCATAACTTATACATATCTCTTCCGATTTCGACGAAATTTTCAAGGATTATGCGGATTGGGGTGTAGATGGTCCTCTATGGGGGTCGTGCAAGGAACTTGATTGATGTCTCGAGATTAACTACTATGCATCAGATCATCTACAGGTTGTCTTCACTCAAGTTGGGCATAACTTGAGGGTTCGATTCTACAAGGTATTTCTAAAAAAAATATGTCTATTTAAATTTTTTTCTTAACCCACTCAAAATGCGTTTTTTTCACTTCGAAGATTTTTTTCGCATTTTCAACCTTACGTCATTGAAACTGGCATAACTCCTGTTATTCACTGTAATGGTGAATTTTCGTGAACACTACGGTGACCGAGCAAGGTTATTAATTTGATTTTAAAATTCGCCACTACAATGCCCCTGCACTTATACTAGGAGTATCCAAATTTCACTTACCGTGATTTCTATGAGCAGCGGAACGAGTCAGCAGAAACGACGAAGATGGTGTTGAACAGGTATCCCTTTGGGGATTACCGAAAAATGCCTATCTTTGTCCAACTTGAGATTTAGTAAGTATTTTTCCTTTACGACTTCTTTTATCTTTTCCGTTATTGTGTAATAATTTGTACCTTTCGTATTTAATAACTTTTCTTTCTGTTTCAGGTTCTTCGAGATCTCAGCAAGTCTAAGGTAAGTACTTTCAAGTTCTGTTTCTACGTTAATGACTCTACTTTGGTTCTCACTACGATTCGCAAGGTAAGTATTCTCAGGTAAGTACCTCTTATGATTCTATTCTGCACCAGGAAATTGATCGGGGGATGTACCAATGATAACCACAAGGTAAGTAAACAAAATGAATCCTGTATAATTTCCAGGTAAGTATTCAAAGACAAGAAAAATAGTAATAATAAAGGAACAATGTAACTCGGGACTAAGATACCCTTTCTGATAATGATATTATGTTGACTTTAATTACCGAGGGCCCTGATGGGGATAACCTCCAAGGTTACAATCCACGTGGTGTTTCGGAACTAAAAAGAGAGGGAAGGTGAACATTCGCACGTGGTGTTACGGAACATGAACTTGAGCATATGATGTTACGGAACATGAAAATCTGACACGTGGTGTTTCGTAACATGAAAGAAAATGAGTCCTTTGGACGAAAGAAAATCACTAGAATCAATTACCTAGGAGGAACAATTTAAGAAAGAGAATTTTACAAGCGTTTAGATTTACCAGTACTGGGTTTTGAGAGAGAATCCGTTGGGCTTGGTCCGTTTGAGATGCTAGGGTCGGCCGTTGGTTACTTGAATCTTCAGGAGGGCGCAATCGTACACTGATAGGTTCAGCAGTTAACTTCAGGCTTCCAAATGTCCAATTTACTGATGTCACACAGACGTTTCCACACAGAGTTCCACACAGAATTTCCACACAGAGTTTCCACACAGACTTTTGTCACACAGACGTTCACACAGAGATGGGGTGAGTGGCTCGATCAAGACACGACTGAGGGGTGGGCGGTCGTTCTCCCCCAGCCGTGTCCTCTTCCTCCGGATCCTTCCCCCACCCGTTCACTTCCTGGCGCTGACCCGTCCGGTGCTGCCGCCTGGCGGCGCGCTCCCGACCTCCACCTCCATGCTTTCGGTCTCGCATGGAGGATTCCGCCGAATTTTCAACTTGGGGATCGCCGGTGGTGGAAGCCCTTGTGACGGCTCGTCACATTCACCAGCTAAATTCAAACTTGAGGATAGGTATATTTCGAAAGAGCGTAACAAGGAAAAATGAACGCTTGCGCATGCGCAGTGGCTACTATCAGTCTGTGGGCAATGATTTTCATAGGGAACCATCTACACGGCAACCCGAGCAGTCCCTCAAAATTTCATCAAAATCGGATGAGAATTGTAAAACTTATGGCTGTGGCAAGGATTTCATGACAGACACGGAACCAAAATTGTTCAGGAAAACGCGAGTGGAAATTTTGATTTTGGAGAACATTTTTTTCAACCTTGAAAAGTGAAAACAAAGCTTCCGCTACCTTGGTAGACTCCGAAGCAAAATGTGGAAGATGGGTGGACATAGATATCGATAAGAGCCCCCCCCCCCACCGCATCTGAAAGACGTTTTGTTCTTTTAGAATCGGCAATTGAATTTGATGGAACTTGGAGTTGAAGCGAAGCGGGAAACGTTGGATGGTTGGCGCCGCCGACAAGTCACGTTGGGTTGGTAGCTCTGGATGGATGCTCGTCCGAGAAGCATCCACAAGTTCCGTACGGTGATGCGCCCTAGCGGCCGCCCGCCGAAGTCCCCCTCGACTTCCAGATTGTTTCTCCCGACTCGAAGGTCCCCAGTTCCCAGTTTTCTATCCGCGATAGCCACCTCGAGTCTCTGCCCAGTGCGATCTCTCGCCGCGCTCTCCTCATCATTTTGTGCCTGAAAATCCCTCTCCCGACGGCCTCCCGGACTCGGAACCCGCTCGTCCGGACATCCGGATTCGGCTCGGACGCTCCGCTCGATCCATCCGGATCACCGTTGGTTATTTTATTCGACTTGACGCCATTTTGCGTGCGTGAGTGTCCTGTGTTTTGTGGAAGAAATAACCACTCGATTTATCCGCAGTTATACCCCCTCCCTGCCGGCCCTGTGTTTTGTTGTGCCCCTTCTCAGCCCTTCGGCTCCTCTAAATGTGTTATTTGTCGTAAAATGGTTCGACTCAATCGGAAAAAGCGTCGGTATGCTTTGAACACAGCTGGCCTTCCGCTCGGCGGATATTCCGACTTCAATTGAGAAAAATTTCGCTCGGTTCCCCGTCCGACAAAATATGATATCGACAAATAGCTCGGCCCGATCCTAGTTTGGTTATCATGGCACAAAGCAAAGATCAAAGTGAAACCTGTGATTACGATAAAGAAAAGGAACGTTTCTTGCAGGAGTTGACTCATTTTCACGAAACCAGAGGGTAAGTTGACCAGATCACCTCCTTAATCTTTATCGTATTAAATATACTTTCATTCAACACCACCGTTGAACACGATTCACCCACGAAATGGATTCCACTCGTACAAGTATAAACCCACGTTTATTCGGTAGATTTGGGTCTCACCTATACCCACCCATTCATGTGACCTGGTGGTATTTCGGTTGCCTCCTTTCCTGTTAGGATCAGGTCGGGGTTACCTGAATAATTGTTGTCACCTTGGAAAAATTGTCGTTTTTCCTGTGGCCGTTTTCATACTGACGGGTTTTTATAAATAAACGGGTACCTCGTTGAGTTGTTTGTAAGGGTTTTCCAGAGACCCGCACTGGCCCCTGTTATCACCCCATCATGATATGCCCCCTCGAGGCGGCTAACCCCTCTCCCACCTACCTGCAGCTGTTAGGGCCTTACGAGTAACTTCTTCTCTCCACTGGAATATTCATCATAAATAACCAGATAGATTCCTATTCTACCAGTAGTGAACTTTGAATTGAAATTTGTTGTAATAACTACAAACGAAGCTTGACTCGAGAAAATGAAAACAAAATTATACTCGAAAACTCTTCAGATAGGTACCTACCTCTACCTACAAAAGAATTTCGAAATTAACAGTAGAAATTAATGAACATGACCGTTTATAGCCTGAATCTAGAAGGGGAGGTGCTGTTAGGGCCTTACGAATAACTTCTTCTCTCCACTGGAATATTCATCATAAATAACCAGATAGATTCCTATTCTACCAGTAGTGAACTTTGAATTGAAATTTGTTGTAGTAACTACAAACGAAGCTTGACTCGAGAAAATGAAAACAAAATTATACTCGAAAACTCTTCAGATAGGTACCTACCTCTACCTACAGGAGAATTTCGAAATTAACAGTAGAAATTAATGAACATAACCGTTTATAGCCTGAATCTAGAAGGGGAGGTGCTGTTAGGGCCTTACGAATAATTTCTTCTCTCCACTGGAATATTCATCACAAATAACCAGATAGATTCCTATTCTACCAGTAGTGAACTTTGAATTGAAATTTGTTGTAGTAACTACAAACGAAGCTTGACTCGAGAAAATGAAAACAGAATTATACTCGAAAACTCTTCAGATAGGTACCTACCTCTACCTACAGGAGAATTTCGAAATTAACAGTAGAAATTAATGAACATAACCGTTTATAGCCTGAATCTAGAAGGGGAGGTGCTGTTAGGGCCTTACGAATAACTTCTTCTCTCCACTGGAATATTCATCACAAATAACCAGATAGATTCCTATTCTACCAGTAGTGAACTTTGAATTGAAATTTGTTGTAATAACTACAAACGAAGCTTGACTCGAGAAAATGAAAACAAAATTATACTCGAAAACTCTTCAGATAGGTACCTACCTCTACCTACAGGAGAATTTCGAAATTAACAGTAGAAATTAATGAACATAACCGTTTATAGCCTGAATCTAGAAGGGGAGGTGCTGTTAGGGCCTTACTAATAGCTTCTACTTTCCACTGGAATATTCATCATAAATAACTAAGTAGGTACCTATTGTAGATAGAATAGGTACTATATCTTTGAATAGAATATTTTTGTAATACCTACTTGGCAACAAGTTTGTCTCGAGAAAATTCAAAAAACATAATGCCAGAACACTCTTCACGTAGGTACCTACCTCTACCATCAGGAGAAATTCGGAATTTGTGGTAAACATTAATAAAAATAACAGTATGCAGCCTTGAAAGAGGTAAGCAAACTGTTCTCGCTTGTCACTCCAGATTCACAATAAGTACCTAATAAAATTTAAATTTAGGAAATCAAGCTCAAATTTTTGTGCTCGTTCAAAATGTTTTGGGAGTTTGAAAATTGCTATTATCTCCTGAATCAACCTATGACTTTTAGGTTGTAAATGCTGCAACTAAATGAAAAGAGTTAGAATGATGTGGTTTTACCAAAACCATGTTTAGATGAGAGAGCTGAACATGGCTGATACCGAGCAAATAGTAATAGGTCGACAGTAGAGGAACTCCCTCCGTTTATTCTCTTCCAAAGTTGCATTCATCAAATTTTCATACACTGGATTTACAAGAGATCATATTAGATTACCTACCTACTATATTTTTTAGAGGGAGAAAAAACACTTTATTGAACATTATACCTACTATTAGTTATTACTTATTAGTCATACTAGATTTATGCTTGGGGAGGTGAGAAATTGGTATGGATAAATATCATGAAGGGGGTCTCAGTCGGTCGCCGTTCGTTTTTAGTATTTAGCGAAATTGAAGGCGCAAAAACTTACAAAGTTGTACCTAAATTTGAAATTTTAAAGCATTTTATAAATTCATTAGTGCATTGAAAAATTAGGGAATTGAAAAATTGAAATATTGCCGCCGGAATCATCAAAATCGAAAGAAAAATGGGAAAAACTAGGTATTGATTAAACGGTTTTCCCCAAGTTTTTCCCATATTTCTCTGGCAATTATTGTTCGATTTTGATGATTCCAGCGGCAATATTTCAGTTTTTCAATTCCCTAGGGCCGTGCACTAATGGATTTTTAAAATTTAAAATTCAGGTACTACTTTTTAAGTTTTTGCGCCTTCAATTTCATGAAATACGGACCCGGAACGGCGACTGACTGAGACCCCCATCGCCTCCAAAATTCCTTGCGCCTATATTAAAATGTGCTTATCGTGCCATCATACCAAATTCGCATTTATAGGAGCTATGTTATTATTTTTAGCCCTTGTAGGAGTAGCTTGTGAATTATTTGCAATAACCCGAAAAACTGCTTCTTTCCCTCTGTCTAATCTTTTTTTGCCCTATCAAACTTCTGTGTGAATCGTTCAGTCAAACCAGAATCATGGCTTCACCAAAAACGTTGATTGTGCAAATATGCTAGGTATCTATCATTGCGTAGAGCTGTAGATTTTGAGCTCTCAACGTCCTGGAGTTGTTCGTACATTTCCAGTTAATCGATAGCCAGCCCTGAATACCACGTACTAACTTGAGTATTTTTCGTTGCAGAAGACTGCATTAAAAAAAAACCGTGAGAGGGCATAACAATTAGATTCAAGTATATCCAGAAGATCGAGGTGAACGAAGAGACGCTTCCAGAAATTTTGTCTCCTTGCTTCCAAAGCTGCTATCACTCAGTAACAAATAATGTCCAAATCTTGCGGTTGTACGAGATTCATATTCAAGAGATCGTCCTTTGTCCGCTTGAAATTCACAGTTCTTTCCCTGGAAAAATGTGTGTATAATAGCAGGAAGAACTAATCAGGAGTTGACGATTTCAAGCCCGATAATTTTGACAATAATCAAGGTAAATTTGGTCAATGTAATGGGATACTAAGTGTCATAGAAGTTGGATAAAATGAAGCAATACGAGTTCATATTCAGACCGTGTGTTCACATTGGCCAGCCATAGAGTCATACGTCGCATTATGTACTGAAGTTATAGGTGCACTAGCGTTTGTGGTTTTCGCAAAACACTATAGAGGCATGAGTGTTTCTCATAGCTGAGATATCGACACCTAAAAATAGTGAAGATCTGACAGGCTATTAATATCTACTAGAAAACCCCTCTCCCTAAATTCAAGATTGGATCCTTGAAACTTTGTCTGATCTTTCGTATTGTTTTTCACTGGCATCGAAGTGAGCTCTTACTGCTACATCATCCTATTTTCACAATAACCTTCTGAGTAACAACTGCTATAATCTATCAATAAGATGATACATTTATGGTGGCTTGGACGAGCAGAGGAGCTAGTGTAGAGGGTGCGTAGCTTCGAGATAAGAGTGGTTATTATCATCTTTAAATGTTGTCAGTGACCTGAGACACGTTTTGTTTTGAACCATCGGAAAATCTTCCTTGTGTGAATAAGTGTATCTTCTCGTTAGTATTGTTCAAACTGAAGTCACGTTGCCAATCAAAACCTTCAAAATCTTCCTTAGTTTCATAATATTGTAGTGACTGGCTCGTAGAAACAGAATTGGAGACAGCGGATGTGTTAGGTCAGTTGCCCAGGGCTATTGCCCACAACAGGTACTGTTCGCAGATAGGAAGAATGCGGTTGGCCAATTCCCGAAGGGTATACCTGCTAACATAGACGACTAGGTACCTGTTCCAAAATCTTAGGTAGCCTGTTGAGTCAGGCTGGGGAAAGGGCCGAGCCTCAGTAATCATAATCCAGACATCGAGTAACTCGAGTCATAATAAGGTAGAGAGCCCCCCCACTCAGCCAATTGTTAGGAAGGATTATTATCTCGAATGTGAGTTCACTTGCCCTTCTGTTTACCCCTCAGGTACTAGGAAGCGTGATTTTATTTTTGAATGAATGAATGTACATTCTCTTAATTGATAAGACTTTCCCAAGAGTAAGGAACCTGTTTTATTTTATATTAGTAATCTGTATTTGTTTTGTTTTGCCTGTAATAAATCAATCCTTTCACTTCATCATCGGTCTGAAGTCAACAACCCTCGGTCTCATTTTCACTGGCTTGAGTGGCAGGTAGAAGAAGGACGATGTTTTTGGGATTGTAATACACATGGACACCTCAACAAACCATCCGCATTCTTTCAATCTGCAAACAGTATACGTTGTTGTGGCGTTTTTGAGGACAAGTGACCTAAAGCATTCCCTAAACCTGACTCTCGCGCGGTGACCATCCAGAGTACTGATGTACCAATTGAATTACATACAGTACAGGATACCTTGTACAGTACAGGATTTTGGAGGTAGAAGTGTTTCATGAGAACTTGAATATTTTGGCAGAATCATTGCAATGAGACAATAGGGACGATTCAATCGAACTCGGGGATACTGGAAAGGGTAAAAGACACCAACGTTACTGGGACTTGTTTAGTCAAATGTTCTGATGGCATGCATGTACGGAAGACACTTCCTCAGGATTCTTGCCTGGAGCATTGGAGAGAGAATTGACACCCCTGGCTTGATGACGACTTGGCCTGGCTTCGAAACCAGGACTGAGAATAGGAAAAAGCTCTACCCCAACTTACAAGTGGCCCTTGTAATTTTCAAATTGCGCTACAATGTACATGCCGCTGCACAGTCCAGGAGATACGGTATACTATTTCTGGCCATAACGAATAGTGAGCATGGGTATGTGTCCAAAATTGCCGAGCCAGTGACTGGTCAGTGCCATTTTGTTTTCTTTGAAAATTACACCAGGTTATAACTTATTAGCAACCTATTTTTTTAACGTATTATTGTGATTTCGTTATAGTAAAAGTTAGGTACTTCACTAACTGTACATTTCTGAACGTTAGAACGCCACTTGTCGCTCTCGGGTAGTTTTCAGTAATGTCACTGAACGGATCAACGCGAGAACAACTTCACTCTCCACGCTTTCTTCAGTTTAGCAACTGAGTTGGTCTTAAACGTCGAGCAACTGGACAGCTTCTTCGTTGACGTGAACATGTAACCGCTTGTGATGGATAATGCCTTGTATTTTGATGACTTCTTTTACAATTGGTATACAGAGGTCTTTAAATAATTCAACATTTCTTGTGTTCCGGTTTGCTTCTACAATACTCCTCAGTACATCGTTTTGGAACCGCTGTATTAATAACATCACGGTTACTTCGAGCTGTGCATCCCCACATGTGCACCCCATAAGTCCAAACTGGCTCGAGGACTTGATGGTAGGTATAGTGATAATTGTGTCGACATTTTTGAGCAGTTCATTTTTTCTGAATTTGAGAACCAATTCCGCCTTCTTGTTCTTGAGGTTTAGCATCTAGGGTCATGTCCAGATATTTGGTTCATTGGCATGTGGGATTGCTTTGCTGTTGGGGTAAACCGGAACACAGGATCACGCTTGCGATTGGTGAAATCGACATGCATTGATTTCATTAATCTTAATCCTCCAGTTTGATGCCCAGTCTTGGAGTTCCTTAATATGCCTTCTTAATTTAGGGATTTTAGCTTGGTTCTTTCACCAACTCAAGCACAGCTGTGTCTTCTGCAAATGATGCCTCTGTGTATCCTTCTCGTTGTGGCAAGTCTAGTTAAGAGAAAGTACAGGACCGTGTTATCAAGATTTCTGATGTCTTCCAAACCTGCATGCTGGTGATTCACACTGACAAGCCGTGCAAAGCGTAGTATGGAGGTGAGAATGTGTCTCACTGCCAGGAAAAATGGTTCCAACTTTTTTGAGTTGTACCAAAGGTTTGTTCGTTCCTACTGCCCCTTTCTTGTACGTGGCATTGAAGTTTGCTAATCTACTGAGAGTTCTCTTTCTCCTACTTTTTGATTTACATATCCCATACGTACACAACATTGTTGAACCGCTGGATTTCGCTGTTGGGCCAAATCAACTATTTTTCAAGTCCAGTTTGCGACGCAATTCGTCATTCTTATTTTCGATCGTGCAGGTTTTTACCAACATCTTCCTCCAATCTTGAGAGGTATTCCTAGTTTCCAGCCACCATAATATCTACTTGATTTTGGTTTATTCTGAAAGCATCCACCTCTTTTTTAAATTTCTCCCTTCCGCACCAACCTTCTCTTCCATTGTAGATAGGTAACCAATATACAACTCATTTTGTCAAATAGGTCTCAGGTCCATTTTTTTTTTCTATTTAAAAAAAATGGAGATCCAAAGTTGATTTGCGACTTTCTGAAGCACTTTCTTAACGAATCTCCATCTTCATAATTCTCCTGTTATTCAAAAGTGATTTCCATTACCTCACATGACATTTCAA
Source organism: Apolygus lucorum (assembly GCA_009739505.2). Lineage (NCBI taxonomy): Eukaryota > Metazoa > Arthropoda > Insecta > Hemiptera > Miridae > Apolygus > Apolygus lucorum. The sequence continues at coordinate 767,965 of CM019167.2, read as the reverse complement.
TATTTCTAATTGTTCGATAATTTTCGTCGCATTATTTCACTTGGAAACCATCTCGTAACCATAGGTCGGTCAAGTGACAACTGTCTTCTTTTTTCAAAAATATCAAATTTTCTCCATTTCCACACTTGTAATTTTTCTAATTCATACTTAGTTATTATTATCAATTGTTATTATTGTTTAGTTAGTTATTATTATTAATTATTAATTTAATTTAGCATCCTTAAAGAGATATTCCGGCGGAATAACAAGTAATTAGAAATATATCTGAGCCGCACTAAGATTAATGTATTCCAGTTGAGAAATGAGGGCCACTATAAGTACCATTAAAACACAATTTCAACAAACGTGGAATTAAGGCTTAAGAGTATACAAGATTTTGACACACACGTACAACAATTCGGGAATTGAGATCATATCAAAACACCTCTGAGTTTGCCGAAAACTATACATCCTGTTTCTTTAGAAACCCTTTTTATTTTAGCGTTCCTAATGTGTTTTCTCTGGATTTCAGGACCCCTTCAAGGAGGCCTCCTCAAGTCAACGGTCATGAGGTTGATCTTTACAAATTGTACACCCTCGTTACCAACCGAGGGGGATGGGTCAAGGTGAGATTTTTTATTTTATTTTGAAAGATTTTTTAAAAAATTACGCGGTAGGCCCTTTTCTTACGAAGCATAGACTCCAAGCACATAATATACCTCTACATAATATAGTTGTATCATGCAAATTTACTGAAAAAAACTTGGGCGTGAAAAATAATTTTCAAGCTTTTACATGGGAAACGCGTTCGATAATTTTCAGGGTTATCCAAAACTATTTCCCGTAAGATACTTGTATGCGATTACTGGTCTACCAAGTGGGTAGCGAAAATGTTCCCTCCAGAGCTGGAGTTCATCTGAAACCTGATACAGCAGCTTTCAGTTTACCTCAATCTGAAGAATTTTATGAGAAAATTTTACGTTTTTCGAGGAAGCAACTACTAGTTGATTAATCGATAGGCCTACGTCGTCGGCCATCATGTTTTTAAACAATCTGTGATTATGATTGAATATAGCATCTGTAGTCGTAGCGACACACTTTTCCGAAATACTCGGTAGAAGCCGACATGACATGACATCCCCGGCATGATACGACATTGAATTCGTTCATTTACAGCCGAAAGAACGTAGACTCAAAGAAATAATAAAAGATTCATCAGTTATCATTCAAGTATTCTAGTGTATATAGTCCATCAATTACTCTTACATACTTTTACAAAATCAAAGAAAAAACTAAATGCCCGAATGAGGGTAGAAACATTCTATAAAAAATCAATTTCTGTGAACTATTTTCGACATTTTGGGTCTGGTACTAGGATGGCCAATTCTCCTCGGTATGTCTTTTCCCATTAAATAAATTACGATCCGAAGAAGCTACACTGCCTACCCACTTGGCTAATGAGTAATCTTCCACCGTTATTAGTACCATGTTCTTCTTTCATCATCATTCTTTTTCTGATTTAAACCTTCCTTGTTTATTTCAACACCACTTTGGATCACCTATTTTTGGTACCCCTGTTAACTTCAATAAGTTTTATTTCAAATCCATACTCAAAATTTCACTTTGATTCTATCGGAGGTACAAATTCTGCGTTACGTTTGCCTGTTCAAAAGCCATTGGTTCGATAGCTCACCAAGTATTGGGTGTCACTATTCATAAAAGCTGACAGTCAAGTTCTACAGAGTTTTCATAGCCTAACACTTCTCACTAATGACGTTCAAAAAGTCGTACGATAATCCTCCATTCGATGCAGATGTGAAAATACACAGTACGGAGTCCCTCGTCAGCACTAAACTCCTGAATTTCTATTACTGTGGTAGAATTTTCAAATGGCAATTTAAAACTTCATCCAGGAAATTCTACCGTTCAAAGTATACGTTACTTCCCCATAGTTTAGATATCAACAAGTGCGAATTTCAAAATTTCTTGAACAGGGTGGAATTTTCAAAAATTCAAGACATTGCATGTTGAATTTTGATTTTCCTCACCTCATCAGTTCCTACCATATTTATTTATTTTTTACATTTGATTTTGTCTTTTCATACCACGACTATTAAGTGATTTCTTTATAACGTTGAACTGTGGATATTAAATTATAAATTTGGCCACTCTTCAACAGCTCGAAGTTCTACTACTCTTTTTGTGCATGTTGCTATACAGTTTTTGTGTTAACGTTAACTACTGTACCTGGAGGAAGAAATTTATAGTCCTGATGGTTTTATGACTCTAATCCGGCTGTGTGTTTCCCTCTGAAAATTAACAACATTTCAGTTTCCTTCGTAAAATGTACTATAAAAAGTCTGTCAAGTGGGTGTTGCACGTAGCTTCCTCGTATCCAAAACCCTATCGATTGTATAGATCAGGGGTCTCCAAACTGCGGCCCGAGGCCCACATCCGGCCCGTGGAAGATTTTGTCCGGCCCGCGGAGAGCCACTAGCATACTTGAAAACTCCTTTTAGAGAACATATTTTTTATCGCAAATTAAATTTAGTTTATCTACATTGATATGGTCATCGGCTAACTACTCATAACATTGTTGTAGGCTTATTGTTATTGTTTTTGTGATAAGTTGGATAAAGAAACACGGAATTGTAATGAGTAAAGACATCTATAATATGCAGAAAATTCAACTTCAGTATATAATAACTAACTAATTATTGAAATTAATCCAACTAACATTTCATACATTTTAAATAAAAACATAACTTATAAAAAGCATAATGACATATGAAATACAGTTTGTAGTTGTGGTAAAAGAGATTTAAGATGCTCATCAGTTAATTTAGATCTGTAAATGTTTTTTGTGTACTTCATTTTGGAGAAGGTCTTCTCACACAAATAAGTAGTATCACAAATAGAAAACAGTCCACAAGCAAATTTATGCAAATGATCAAATTGTGTCAGTGGAAGACTTATAAAATTCCAACAAAGATGAGTTTTGATATTTGTTCTTAATTATATCACTGCACTGTAGATCAATCATTTCCATTTGAAGTTACGGGGCTAGGGTTTCAATGTCAGTATCAAAAGGATTCTGAAAAATTTTAATTTGATTCGCAATGGCATCAAAGTCCGAGAAACGAGTATCAAAATTTATTTTCAAAGCACTCAGAGTTACTCCTCATGGCTCGTACTCTACGACTAATCTAGAAATTACAGATAGTGAATGGAAAATTAATAATATGCAGTGTTGCCGTTTTGCGGACTTTATTCCGATTTGAAGCCTTTTTTTATTTAAATGTTGCGTACTTTTTCGGTCTTTTTTTCATCAGTGGACTATTTCACTTTTTACCACCGGCAACAATGATAATATGGTTTTAGCCCTCGGAACTTACTGGAGTAATCAGTATGGCCCTAAGGCTGGAAAGTTTGGAGACCCCTGGTATAGATAATGATGCAATGGAGCTAATCTCAAAACTACGCGCCAACCCGCACGATCTCTAAAAGTTTTCATCGAAATCGGACAATAACTTCGTATAGTTTTGTACGTCACAAGGATTTTATGACACACAAGGAACCGAAATTGCTCAGGAACCTTCCATTACCTTGTTGGACTCGGAAGCAAAAAAACGGTAGCTATCTTTCACTAAAGTCACTGAAAGTTTTTCATGTTAAGTATGAAGTGGATAAACATTTTTTATATAACTTGTGTAAAGTAAACAACGTACAACATCCTATTATATAACAACAGTTGAAGTATAAAATTACAAAAGACAGTAAGTATAACATTATACCAAAAGCTTCGATCCAAGACCCTTGTACCTGTTCTGGGTGGTGTATCTAAATTTGTCTACTGTGGTTGTTTATCTTGATTATTAATATTAACGATTTCGTCTCAAATTTCGTTACTTAAGCTATCATAGGGAGCGAACGGTTGGTCCTACAAAGCTCCGGGTGGTCTCATACGACTCTAAAAATTCAATACTATTTTAAATTGGTGGGAAAACAATACTTTTATATACAATTTTTTTGAGCTAGAGCGTTTTCATAATTTCAACCCTTAGAAGTGACTGACACCAACCAAAAGCTTCGGGGCACAACTAGACCCCAAATGGGGCCTACATACCAAATTTTATTAAAATCTGTCCATGGTAACTAAGGAAGTGCCACGGACGGCAAGATTTTTATTCGATTTTTGGATTCTACGTACCTTCAAACGTAAACCATCAAATTTTGAGGGGGCTAACAATTTTTTTCTTGGACGATTTCAAAGTTTATAAGCCGCAATTTGATCGTTTCAACCGTTTTGATTCAGGCAATGTATAAGAGATATACTTAGCGTATATCACCTTGCAGCGAGTAGTTACCCTAAAAAACTCAAGTTTAACTGTGAACCAAAATAAAACTGAGAAGTTTTACAGTTATCCTAAACGGGATTCAGCCTACTGCTATTTTCCCGACTGACGCAATCAAACAACTAACTAAATAGCCGAACAATCAAATTATGTAGTCGATTACCCCAAACCAAGTATTAGCGGTTATCACGTTTGCGTATCCGCTCGGATAAAATTCGTTTGTGACCATCATCAAAAACAGCTGAACAAAAACATTTTCGATTCCGATGCTCGAGTCTGCCTGAGACGTTCGTTGAAATGGGCATGGCCTCGTAGAGTCAAGTTTTTGACCTACCTAACCTGGAAACTTCTGGATCATTTCCAAATATTTGCTCTCTTGGTAAACGCTCACAAGAGCAACAAAATATCGTGACTAATTAGTCTTAAATTAATTCCACTTTGTTAATTATTTTATTCACAATACGGTTTTAAAATTATTTCAAGAAGGGGTTCGTTATTCAGAGAGAAGGGTGACGGAGAGGATCGAAGATGTGCTGTAAACGAAAGACGCACTATCAGCGAAACAGCACTTATCAACTTCCGATCGAAAACTTCGAAATAGGCAGGAAATCGAGGCAGTAAAATAAAAAACCGCTTTTTCGTGGAGAATCACATTCCCTCTCGATGAAACTGAAGCCAAAAGAAGCAGAATCAGATACTCGACTATCTGCACTCAGGGGGGTTATGGGGTCGTTATGTCCCGAATTTTTTTCTGGTGATTCTACTTCGAAGTACAATTTCTCTGCGCTCAAGAAATGGCTTTCACAGTCACATAAAAAGAAATTATGGTACATGTCGTGTACTGTCTATTTTCATTTATTTTACATTTGCATCATTTGCATCAATCTCTTAGCATTATAAAATGGGACGAAGGTCTAAAAGGACTCCTACGGAGGGTTGGGCAAAGAATAAATCAGAATTACGAGTGTGAATCGGAAATCAAATCCTATTCATGAAACTGAATCGCCAGGTGATCAATTTAGAGTTTTTGAAACTTGTTCAAGCTAGGCTTTATGACACTCAGCTGAGCTTTCTTATCAACCAAGAGCCAAATTTCGTTACAAATCTCGGGTAGTGATGTTATTGCTGGTCGGAACTTTTGGTCAAAATAAACTTGATTGGTTGAAGCTATTATTGGAAAAAGCTGAGTTCTTTCCTAGACGAGGGAGATCCATTGAAGGGAATAATAAACCGTTGCGTAATAATTTACAGCGTTTTTTTATTTGCTGATAATTCTAAATTTGCTGATTTTAAGTTAATTGAACGAGAAAAAAATTACCTTTTTTGTATTTGCTCTGGAGCAATTGAGAATATTGAGAAAAATAATAAAAACGTTTTGTTTCAGACAGAGTGAAATACTTTGAACTCTCTCCATGTACAGCGTGTTTATAAGCATAATATACGTGTGTTTATAAGTATATTGCTTCGGTTCTGGCATATCCAGCGTGGGTGGTCTGTCTAACAATAAATGGGTTGATCTCAACACTGAATCTACAATGTAGTGTGGGATTATTGGCATATTTTGGTTGTACCTACTAATGCTTATGCCGTAGGCTTCCAGTTCTCGTAGATTGTCCTTTGTATGTTTAGGAACGGAATACTGCCTTTGCTGATGTGTAGGCACAGTTGGGGTTACAATATTTTGTAAACAGAAAAACGTATAAACCCTTCAGCTACTGGCGAGTCAGTCCTGAGAAATCTGCACAAGTACAGCTTAAGCTGTATGTGTATGCTTCACTTTCAGTCTTGCGGAGTTATAGTCCGATTCGTTTTAGGGAGGGATCATCCTGTCGCGACCTAAAACTAGGTACGTCGGTAATGATGCTGATACTACTTCAAAAGTATCAGCAAACCAAGGCGAAAGGAAGGCCACAGGTCACATAACAGATACCCTCGTTGAAAAGATGTGCGGACGAGAAAGTTTACCCCCAAACCTGAGGGGATTCTCAAGACAGTACGTCTCAAATCCGAGGACCGAGAGCAGAAAAAAACGATGTAGATAATGAAACTTGCGGCCGATCGCGAGAAATAAATTTATATCAGGGAAAATTCACGTTTGCGCTTACGCTAGTAGGTACTGGATCCACAGTGATGCAATTGATAGAGAGCTGACTGGTGTAATAGGCACCCACAATCCCCGAAAATTCCATCAAATCGGAAGAATCAGAGTTTCGTCCTAACTGGAGACGGACAGTGTTGAAAACGCCTCATACATTTTTTTAAGCGATTTAAGTTCCAGTAGCGCGTAACGTCTAATCCACTACTAAAGGAGTTTATTTGACCTTCCTAATTAGTGTTTTATACCGTCGTTTATGCTTCAACGGTCACTGCTTACGAGGAACTGTTGTTTGGAGAGAACTCTGTTCCTACCCTTTATCGCTCAAGCAGCTGATCTGATTTCTTTCCAATCATGCCTGAGGCCCCCAACCTGCTCTGAACCAATTTGTATGAACCTCGAGTTAGTTAGAAGTTATTATTTTTTTATGGAGTTGGAGATCTCGTGGCATTGTATCTTTGTGTTGGCACTTCTGTATCTACTCCACAATTTTTAGGGATTTTTTGCGGTTTCCTCTTGCTTCTGACTTGATCATAAATTGGTTATTGTAGGGCCTGGAGAAGGACGCACATCCATTCCATGAAATACCTGTGAGTTTGGCTTCCCAATCTTCCCTGAGACAGCAAATTGTGAGGGAATTTCAGATGTTCATTATACAAGTGAAGGAGACGAGGTCGTAATTACAATGAGAACCTTCCGGGAGTTCCTGCAAGGCGGTCGTTTTTTCCCGAGGGAGGTGTGAGGTCTCCTAGAGGCTCGGGTCAGACTGGGGAAGCGTCGTTACCCTCGTATATACCGACGATCAAAGGGAAATACGAGTGTATGAGCTGCTTAGCGTGGAGGGAGGACTCGACTTGGAAGGCCCGCCAGGACGGGCGCCCTCTGCCGTCTGTTCCTTCGAATCTCACATTTCTCAAGGACCACCTTCCGCTTCCACAACTGACGGATCTCGGGCGGCCTCGTCCTCTGATCTTATCGGGCCTGTAGTGGCATAGTCCAGGATCCTCAACTGCGGAGAACACCCTTCATTTCAATCGAGTTGCCCATGACTGAGCGTGGGGCGGGCCGGGCTACATGGCCGGCGTGTATCCCATAGGTACGGCCATTTAATTTGTTGTTTCTATTTTTTCTTGTTTGATCAAATCTTGTTTCCTGCAAATAAAACTGGATTAGATTGGATCTCCCGTGGCTTTACCTACACCCAAAGATGTCTGGTACTTCACTGGTAGGTACCACTACCAGTGAAGTACTAGCAGGGGCATGGCGTCCATAAGGCCACTCTGGGTCTAGCCCTGGCAAAATTTCCCTCTCTAATTTCACCTCAAAGTTGAAAAAACTCGCTTCGAAAAGTGTTCTCCCCAAGTAAAAAAAACCCTAGGAGAAAGATTTTTTCCTCAAAACTCACTGATCCATGAAAGCATGGATCTTTTACAAGTGTAAAATAATTTTACACTGACATGAATGTAATTATTATGCCAAATATCCATTGTGGAAGTAGATAGAAGAACTAGGATGGAAGTTGGTCACCAGAGGCTGTACCCAAAACCAGCACCATGGACCTAGAGAGAAGAAGGAGGATGGAATCGATAGTATGGAAATCACATCGATGGAATCGATATCTGGGAAAATAACATGTTGCTAAGGAAACTCTGGGGCAAGAACATTTCTGCCTCAGAGTTGTTATGGTTACATGGTTTGTTATTAGTTTTTTGCTCGTCCGCGCATGCGCAGTTGTGTAAAAATGCAGGCCTCGTCCGTTTACCCCCTCCCTTTTCGGCCCCAGCCGGGGAGGACGCAATCGATTTTCATGACGAGTCGCAAATCGATTATTTCAAGACAAGATTAAAGTGGATGGATGGATGCTTTGTTGAAACATCCATGGAAGTTCCGTGTAAGGCATGGACTTATGGACAATAAGTCCATGGTGTAAGGCATAGAGTGGAGGATTCCCTTGGAGGAAAACGATTTAATTCCTTTTATCAGTTGTCTTATCTCGCTTGGCAAGTCGCATAACATTTTAATTACATTAAAATCACAACAACCTGATTTACCTAAACTGGGGGTTCTCACGAATATGAATAGAAAACCTATCAATGAATTATTATTCTCCATTGATTTTAGTGTTTTCATTTCCGTTAATGTGATTTGAGTTCGCTTCATGATCTATATTAGCTGTGTTTTTTGGGAGAACCTAGGTAGGTACCTACGTTTTCACGGTTCATCCTAGATTTGCTATGGGACGTCAAACAGATAAGTTAACTTCTACCTTCTCATAATGTAGGCCTAGCTACACCGCACATTATGAATTGCTTGGAGTTCGGAAAGATTGATATCCTTCCATTACTTTTCTGGGGACTTCTTGTTCAATGAAAAAGTTGTTGGCAATGCTAGACTATCACCGTAGGAAATCGCACAACTCGTTTTTAGCGCATATCTCTATACATTTTTGACTAAATTTGATCCCCGAATATTTCAATCCCTGGAAAGAAGTTGAGGTGTGATTGTTCCCCCTCTGTCGCAAAAGTAGGTATGTGTGATCCTATGGTCAAGTTTTTGTATTTTCTGATTTGGTGCCCCACCACTTTCGAATGTCACCCAACGCCCCTGAGTACTAGACATCTTTGGGTGAGGCCAAACGTCGCGACAACTTCGACAGGAGGAACTTTAATTCCGAAATTTTGAGTTAAAATCAACATTACGTGAATTCCGCCTTCAGTACTGTGCTTCTGATTTCCCTTCCCGATCGAAGTAACTTGAAGTAGTGAATTGTTTAGAAATAAACGAACATGCTTTGCGTCGGCTGAGGACAGTCTCTCTTGTAATCGAACATCGCCAATGCGCTGATAGCGAATCTCGGTTCTGACGCTGGGCAATAGGTATTATCAGCCTGCTCTACCCATTCACCAAAGGTTACTTCATGTGAGTATTAGCTTCTTCAAGTGAACAAGGGGTAACGTGAATGGAATATTTGTCTACGGCGAATATTTATCCTCTTCTCTCCGTCCACGTGCCTGCGCCGACAGAATCGTTTTAGACTTCCTTCAAGATGAAATTTATCAGGCTGCATTCAAGACTATTTTGTTCTTAGATGTTTTGGTGTGGTACACATGAAAAGCAACACCCTGCAAAACGACTTGTGTTATTTTTTTATAAATGGGAATGATTAAAATCTCAATTGTAACGTTGATTGCTGAAAGTGTGACGCTGATAACAGTCATGACGTTGGGTAGTACCATCCTAGTAGGTTTTTTAAAAATGGAAATACCACCATATCCAGATTAGTAATAGTGATTCAATTGATTGATTGAGCATATTTAACTATCCCAATTAGGGAAATGTAGATAGGTGGTGTGTGAGCCTTGGTACGATTTGCGGATTCTGTTCCTGAGGACGTGTTGTTCTGTCCACGAGGAAGACGAGAATTTATCCTGTTGGAAGCTCTACTCGTCAAACATACTTGAATTGGAACCGTACGGTTGTAGAATATGCTTCCAATGTTGGTACAAATACTCACACCTCACTGAAGAAAAACTAGTTATTTATTGTTGTAGTTCGAGGAAGACGATGAGTTATCTTGTTGAAAGTGCAGGCAGAATAGTCGAAGATTGTTGTGTCTTCAACGGGAGATTCAAGGATAAGAGTGTTCTCCGCTATCTTTTCATCTTGATAAGACCTCTCGTAGTCGAGCAGATGGTATGTCTATCGACTATTTTATTTGAACTGTTGGGTTCTTTCGAATTCGACAAAATGGGAAGTTGAGGCCTGGGGAAATAGTTGTCCCCCAGATAGCGGCTCCCATTATTTTGTTCTATGGAAATCGGCGGCCGGCGTTGGAGATATAATTTTTTCGGCCTTGAGCCCGGCAGGACCGGCTCACCTGCCATTTGCCGATGTCTGCTTCTCAAAAAGATTTTAGGAGGCGGTGATCGTGTCCAACACGATTTTTACCATGAGATATTTTCACAATTCTATCGCTCGTTTCACTCGTTCCGCAAATGGCATGATCAAACTACCTACGTTTACTTTCACAGTCTTGAGTTATAAAAATCTAATGTATAAAGATCTCAATGGTTCGTGAGAGCCTTTCATGATGATTATTCAGCCTTTCTGATCATTGCGGGAAGGTTAGTATCATAACAGTTGAACAAACTGGATCTTGGAGGGTTGTTGGAGACAAGATGATTTTTTTTTTGTATTATGTCGCCATTGACTTTAGGGATGGTCGGGCTCCGTTGGTTTCGTGAAATAGGTTGGAATAAATCGGGAGACCAAGTGAAACTGCAAGAAACAAAACTGATTGATTTAGTTTTACGAGTTATTTCACATTTTTACAATCGGAAACTTGAAAACTTAATTTTGGTTGACGACATTGAGTCGAATACATTGTTTCTCACATCTGGTGAAGTTGAATAGAGGTCCTTGAATAGATAAAGAACTCTAGATGGTTTAGTTGCGAAATCGCTGTAATTGATGTTTCCTACGTTTATGGGATTCACAAACATGATGTTGAAGGGACTTCACTGCTTTTGGATTTCTCGAAGCCTGAACAACCATAACCTTTCACATTGTTAAGGCTTATTGTTTGAATAAGGACGTCTTTTATTTTAATATTGCCCTCTCAGCTCTATAACAAACTGATTGAATGATTCAATTTACGTTTTTGAATGAAAGCATTGGGAAAACCACTGAATAAACGGTTTTTCTCATTTTTCTCTGGCAATTATTGTTTAATTATGATGATTCCGGAGGCACTATTTCAGTTTTTCAATTCCCTAGGGCCTTGTACTACTGAATTTCTAAACTCCTTTAAAATTTAGGTACAACTTTGTAAGTTTTTGCGCCTTCAATTTCGTGAAATACTGACCCGGAACGAGGAACGAGGCAACCGACTGGGACCCCCTTAACAATGTTTTTTCCAATAAAAATAATATGTTTTTTCATCTGATCCGCCGCAAGATGGATTTCAAAGGTATCCGCAACTGATTTTGACTAAAAAAAAAAAATGAAAATGACGGTCCTTGATGTTGCTGTTGAACCTCCGTTTTGCTTTCGAAGTGGCGACCCCGGTTTTTCAACGCCTAGGTCGCAACCGGTCGTTGATGTACTGGGTTGATCGGAAACATTCAATTGTCCGTCGCACATACGATTAACTCTCATCGACTTGAGGACAGTTTCAGATTTCGATTTAGGGTAAACCATACAGTGGACCGGTTAAGGACTTTCATGTTTTTCAAACTCATTTTGTGCGTTATTTTCAACTCTAAGGGTTCTGAATATTCTAAGATATTCCCCAGGATCTCCTCTAAACAATCACATATGCTTTTCTTCATTTCCAATATGTTATATATGTCATATCCCTGTGAAAGGTCGAAAAATATAGTAATGGGACACACCATTCTATTATGAGACATTTCAATTCAGTTATGAGACACCTTGAAATACAGCCCCTTTGTGTTAAAAATGAAAGTTTTACCACCGTTATGTTCTATCAATAAAAGAAAACAACTTGGTACCTAACTATTGAAAAACAAATAAGGTCTCGGATAACAGAAATAATATTTTATTGACAAATTGAACTATTTGAAGCCCGAATAAAACATTGAACAAAGATCTGAATGGAAGTTTTCACATAATTGGATTAGTAGGTAAATTAAATACACATTTTCAGCTTCTACCTTTTCATTCTTGAAGAACAGGCTTCCAAAAGATCTGCCATTGACATCATATCATCGCTCTCTATCTATCTCTATCAGACGATGCGTTGAAAATAATATCGTCTTCGTCACTCTGTACTTCTATATAGAAGATGTATTGCCACATGTAAAGATGGTACCTAGTCCTCCTCGTCAGGAACGTGGTCCTTGTGGAACTGAGGGACTCACCTAAGAATAATAATAATAATAGTTTTATTTGCCGTATAACAAAAAAATTGCAGTGACAATAGTCAACATTTGTAAAGCCTAATATCAACAATAAAACAATGTGAATATTAACAATAAAACAGTGAAGCAACAAAACAGTGATAAAAGGAGAGGGAAAATGCGAAATTTGAAATGTAAAATGAGAAAACAAAAAAAAAATAAAAAGCCACCCATGCACAAAGGCAGCTAAGCCCGGCCAGGGGATACCCAGCCGGGCCCGGACCCACCCACCATGGCGGTTCCCGACCTATGCCCATAGGGGCAATGGCAGAAAATCAGACAAGGGGGCCGCCCCCGGGCCGACCAGGACACCCCGACCGGGACAAACAGCCAAACGCCCATGAACATGGGTGACTAGAGTGGAAAAGCAAAATGACTAGTAATTGATTATAATTAGTGACTAGATAAATATTAAAAGAATACATGAGGTAAACACAAAGAACCACTCACAAAACAATATAACATACAACATTAATATTCAAAAATCCCCATCCTAATATCACAGCAAAATTTACAAGAATCACAAGTGTATCACAAAGTTAAAGGCTAAACATAGATTACTATAAGCTGAACTGACTGAGTACTTTTATTAATATTCCTCAGGCAGCAGCATAAGTCATAAATAAATTGACAAAAAAACTTAATAATAAATAAAACATAAATTCAGGACTAAAATCTATTATTGCACTGCTTACTCATCATATCGAAATACTCGTCAAAATTGAAAGGTGCCATAGATGTTAGGAGTTTTTTGCAAATATTTTTAAATCTATTTAAACTTGAGGCTTTTATGTCTTCAGGAAGGACGTTATAAAATTTTAGACACCACCAGCCCATTGAGTTTCGGGCTGCACTAATCCTACACTGGGGCACAAATGTGCGCCGCGAGTACTGTATGAGTGGGAGGGCTTCGCAAAAGTTTCGGGGTGTTTGGCGACATACATCAGGCACTCATATATGTATTGGCCTGGAAGAGTGAGAACCCCCAAATCCACGAATATACTCTTGCAATCAGCGCGATAGCCAGCTCGAGCAACAGCACGAATGGCTCTGCGCTGACTAGCAAACACAACTGCAGCAGACGGCGAGTGACCCCAACTGAGTAAGCAATATTTCATCCTACTATGGAATATGGCATGATATGCACAGACTACGGAGTTTCTTGGCAAGTGGTCGTGTAGTCTTCGCAATAAAAAGGTAATGCTATTCAGCGATTTCACTAGTTTCTCGCAATGTATCCCCCAATGAGGAATTTCACCGATTTCTGTTTGCATTTTTCCTGAATAGTTAATGGTGTGGGATAGATGAAAATCGGGCTGATTTCGGAAAATAAGTCTCCTGTTATTTTTGGGAAACAATCAAAATTTTTTATTTCAAAACTAACCGGAAAAACAGACGTGCAGCGGGAACGCTCGCTGATTGGGCTGTTCGGATCGCCGTCTCCTCCCAGTGTTGCCCATTGGGACGACGAAATCGTTTTTTCTAAGAGAAAAGTTATCAAACAAAAACAGAGTAAACCTAATTTTCCCCATCTCGCTTTTTCTATTTTTTTCTTCAGTTTTTCGATTTCGAACTTTACTGTTTCATGAAATTTTGCATCTGGGGACTATGGATTTCTCGATATCAGCGCTTCAAGCGGCCATAAATGAACTATTCCAGCATGACGTCATTTTCCCGGTTTTTTCAAACATTCGTATTTTCTACACTGTTTTTTATTCGTAAATTAGGAAGTTCGGGCTGAAAGATTGCGTTAGGGGGTTTTTAGAGGTGCTGAATCCGATTTTGGGGTCAAAAATAGGAAATTCCGACATGGTGAAATTCCTCATTCAGTTTTGGATCCAAATAACTCCCAGTACACTTATATTGTTGGGGTTTTCATTAAAATCTGAGAGGTCCCTCAAGCCAAAAAACGCTGCAAATTATTACACAATGGTTTATTATTTTTCTATATAGATCACTCGTCTACAAAATCACCAACCATCCAATATGAAAAAAAAGTCAAAATCACCAACCATCGATCGAATTACGGTCAGCTCTTATTTGAACGGAGATTAGGCCTCTTTTGCGATTCACACTCGTGTTTTGATTTATATATATATTTCAATTTAAACCCTTAAATTTTTGTAGGGAGCGAACGGTTTGTCCTACAGAGCTCCGGGTGGTCTCAAAAAATTCTAAAAATTCTATAGAATCCAAAATTGAAGGAAAAACAATACCTTTATATCGAAATTTTTTGAGTTAGGGCGTTTTCAAAATTTCAAAATTGATTTTGGAACCCTTAGGAGTGACCTAAATCAACCAAAAGCTTCGGGGCACAACTAGACCCCAAATGGAGCCTACATACCAAATTTCATCAAAATCGGTCAATGCTAAGTGGCAAAAGTGCCGCGTACGGCGGACGGACGGCCAAATTTTTATTCGATTTTTGGATTCTACGTACCTTGAAACGTAAACCATCAAATTTTGAGGGGGTGTTAAAATTTTTTTTTCTTGGTCGATTCCAAAGGTTCATTATTGAAAATAATAAACCAAAACATACATTGCGTTTTGCCATCATTTACAACTAATTCATTCATGGTAAACCATTCAGTTATAACCCTGACAGTATCCAAGCTTTTCAGTTTCAAGGTAGATGCATCTCTATCGCTAGGCAATGATGTAGAATCATCCGCAAATAGAATATTGAAATTTTCACAGTATTGCGGGAAATCATTGATAAATATTAAGAATAAAGTAGGCCCAAGCACACTGCCCTGGATCACAGATAAATTACCCAAACTTTTGTATTTTGAGAGGACATTTTTCAAGCGCACAGCCTGAGAACGTTCAGAAAGATAAAATCCAATAAACGTCACAGCCTCGCGAGAAAATTTATATTTCTTAAGCTTGCCCAGTAACAATTCGTGAGAAACATTTTGCGACATCAACGCAAACTGCCGAAGCAAAGTTTTTTACTAAGAAGTCGTCCAAAATATGGGTCGTTAGTGACAAAATAGCATCATCAGTGGACCGTGACGATCGGAATCCAAACTGACTGTCTGCAAAAAGACGATTTTCCTCAAAGAAAAAACTAATTTGTTTATTGATGGCTTTTTCGAAAATTTTAGATAAAACTGGCATTTTGGATATAGGACGAAAATGGTTCACGTACTCAACGCTACCTTTTTTATGGAGTGGGATGACTTCTGCTATTTTTAGGACTGAG
This sequence comes from Apolygus lucorum, assembly GCA_009739505.2. Lineage (NCBI taxonomy): Eukaryota > Metazoa > Arthropoda > Insecta > Hemiptera > Miridae > Apolygus > Apolygus lucorum. The sequence continues at coordinate 752,410 of CM019167.2, read as the reverse complement.
GGGAAACTAGAGGAGTTTTTAGATTCGTTAATCAGATGAGTTAAAGGGTACACTAAGGCCAGAGATCCATATTTGATCATCTTGGAACTTAGCCCTAAATAATCACAGCCATTACTATTTTGTAGTTTTGAGACAATCTCGAATATTTCATGAGGCTTTACGGAATCAAATTGGAATGATGGCGCACCTTCAGGAACTTTAAAATTTAGAGGATCTCCACTCGCTGCAGCCAGCTGACTAACGGTATTTTTAGCAATTTCGCAGAAAAAATCGTTGAAATAGTCCGGAGAAAAATTTGACTGATCAGTCCCAGAGCGCAAGTTACGATTTGGAACTAACATGGAACTTCCGCTTGCAACTACTGCACTGTTATTTGTTTTTACGGATTGTTTTGCATTTATCACAGAGATTCGCAAAGCGTTTTAAATATTTTTCAGACAACTTCTCCTCACGTTTTTCTATTTTCCTCTTCTTCGCTCTTCTTTCTCTTTTTCTCGAATCTGCTTTTCTTCAATCTTCCTTTTCAACGATTGTTGGTATTCATCGGACGTAACAGCATAGCTCAGTCTTTCAACGTTCCTTTTCCCTTTCTGACTTGGCCGAGGGACATTTGTCAAGAATGATCTAATATTTTAATCGTCACCACTACTATCCCCGTCAGGAATAGAGTCAACTGCAGCATCTTGAACAGACCGTCCGTCCACCTTTGAAGATTCAACCTCAAGAATGGGGCTCGGAACTTTTGAAGGAATTTTTTCTCCTCTACAATCTTCTTGTGTGATATGCGTTCTAGTTATTATTATATTTGAAAAATCATATGGTCTAATTCTCTTGCCTGATTTTAATGTTCATGAAATTATTATTGTGCCCATTTTCTGTCGAATAAGTGGGGACTACGTTCAATGCTACTTGCAGGAGTGTTTTTACCATCCATTTCTTCTGGGACATCTACTACTAGCTCCTCTTCTTAACGTACGGATTCAACTACAGCGATGGGGTCCGCGATATTTACTTGAACTTTTGGAGGGACTTTCCCTTCCCCAGATTCTTGTTCTATTGCACTTGTACCACCCAAGAAATTCTTTATTCTAAGTAATGCTTTAAAAGGACTACTTTCGTCTTTCTTTGTCTCCAATGTCTGCCAGGTATTTTTTCCAACCAATTCCACAAAGGTATCGAGTTTTAAAATTTGAGTGGCAGATTGCAGGCATGAAGAAGACTGCGGTTCATCGCTTGAAGAGGAAGTATTCGGAGAGGTATCCTCACCCAAGCATTTGGTAAAATCTATATTATCAGGTGTGAATGGAATCAACCCTGATGCTTTGAATCCATTGACCAAAATTTCAGGTTTTTCGAAAATTGCTAAAGCTTCAAATTATTCTGAAGCAAAAGTTTGCTTGTTAACAATCTGTTCCTCATTTTCGTTGCGCCATTCTCGAACCGTTTGTTTCCATGCGCATTTCAATGGACGGAACACAGATACGTCGGCGGGCTGTAGGATGCGCGTCGCATTTGGTTATAGTGCTATTAATTCAATGTCTAATGACCTACAAAGCTCACATAGGTCCAAAGAAAGATGGGACTTATGACCATCCACAAATAAAATCATGTTCCAGAGGATCAAAACAGTTAATGATGAAATTCATGAAAACTTCAGATATCATCCATCTATTGTCGCTTTTGTCGAACCGCTAACTTTGTGGGATGGAGAGCGCGACTCTATCCGGTTTCCTTTTATATGGATAAACTATGAACGGATTACAAGGTTTCCCTGATGCACTAAAATAGTACAAACGACTTTCTTTAGATGAACTGGTCTCTACAGAAAACACATTTTTAGAGCCTTTTTGTGCAAGAACTGTTCCCGTTTCAGGGCATAAACTAAACCCCGACTCATCCGCACTGAAGCATGTAGAAGGGTTATTTAAAGCACCAAGAAGATTTTTCTTGGATAGATACTAGTGAATCCCCCCAAACCAGCCCCTTATGTTTGTCTCGCTTACTGATGCACTTGCTGCAGTTACACATTCACTGACTCGTGTAACTATAATAGGGTGCCGTTTTAATAAAGCCTTGGCCATCCAACCCCTGGTAAATTATTGTTAAAAGGATTTTTCCGGGGGTTTTTATCAAGGGAATTCTTTATGCTTAGCCTCACATCTTCCAACTGTGTTAATCGCAAAACAGGCTTAATCTCCGTTCAAATCTTATCTGTCTAAAATGCGATAGCTGTTCGTTTCCTCGACTTTTACTCAGTTTTACGTACTTAGCAACCAGTAATCAAATGTCCTAATGAAGGCACCCACAACTCTTTATTTCTTCAAGTAAAACTTGGTTGTGAATCGAAAATATGGTCGGTAGGTAGTGACGATGGCAAAGATGTGATCTATACAGAAAAATAATAAACCTATGTGTAATAGTTTGTAGCCTTTTTCAAATAATATCTATTTCGCATCGACAAACCCATATAGCCATAGCATTTCTATTATATTCAAGTATATCATAGTACAGTTAACGTAGTTATCGAACTTGTTGCCTAGTTTGATCTGTTTATAGGTCGGTTATGAGACGTACTTTAGCAGTGAGGAATCGATGTCTTCATATTCTTTTTGTATAGCTCCTTTTGTTTCTGCGTCCGCTACTGCATTGCCTTCAATATTGTGGTGGGCTTTGATCCAAATGAGAAGAAATTTGCATCCTTTTCCTCGAACCTTCCAACTATACCAAGTACTTCGGCTTCTACGGGAGATCTTGGGGATTGGGCTTACGTTTTGGAGTTTTCAGACCTCACTTTGAGAATCGGTTATTACAACGAGCCCTCTTTCGTTGTGTGGAGATGATAAAAGATAGACCCTCTAACTACCTGTAAAAGATTCCATCTCCATATTACGAGGAGATGATATTGTGGGTTTACCAAGTCAGATTGAGAATTTTCCAAATCAAGTTGAGAACTTTCCAAATCAATTTGAGAATTAATTGAGAACTCAGAACGTTTTTTTGGCAGAGGTGTATTTTGTAGAAGAAACGAAAAAAATGGGTAATGCAAGATGAAACTTCATTCATTTTTTCATGTTCATATTAAAATTATGGAAAAGTGCAACAATTGAAGTACCTACATAAATTAAAATACATATTTTATGAAAACATTTAACATGAAATCAACATTTTTAGTGAAATGGAATTCCAGCAGCTGATTTGGGAATTTGTATCATCACCCAATTTGAGCAGTCACTGGTCCTAATAATGCCGAGTCCTTCGGACATCTGACAGGATGTGTTGTTGCCCTTCACATCCACTCAGTACATTTCTGACATATATGGTTTTTGAAACAGCCTATTTCAATTTCTGCACTTTTTCTAATTTTAATATGAACTTGAAAACGTGTGTCCTCCACACACCTACGTCAAAAAAGACTGTCAAGTGGGTGTGGCACATAGCTTCCTCGTATCCACAACCCGATTGTATAGATGATCCGATGCATAGTACCCAATCTCAAAACATCAACCTTGCTCTGCCCTGATAGAGGACCATGTACAACCCAACCCGCTCAAGCCCTGAAAATTTCATAGAAATCGGATAAGAAATGTAGAAGTTATGGCCGTGGCAAGGATTTCATGACAGACAGACAGACAGACACGGAACCAAAATTGTTTAAGGTCTGAAACATAAAACGCGAGTGGAAATTTTGGAGAACATTTTTTTTCAACCTTGAAAGGTGAAAACAAAGCTTCCGCTATTGGTAGACTCAGAAGCAAAAATGCTGAGTTCTCAACTTGATTCGGAAAATTCTCAAATTGATTTGGAAAATTCTCAATTTGGTTTGGAGAATTCTCAATCTGAGTTGAAAAACCCATAGCCCATAGCTAAACCCTACTGGATTGATCTGTACTTCCTTGTTTGTGATAGTCTGTGCGTCCGTCGTAGGTAGAAACAAAACACCTCCTCTCAACTATCCAGAGATGTGTTGTTGGACAAACAATGAACCAGTAGATAGACAGCCACTGCAAAATCGGTAGTTATTAGGTACTTGTGAGGTATTTGAGAACCCAAAAATGCAGTAAGAATTCTGGAAAACCTAGGTTCTTGGTGGTCACTACTTCCTTAAGGTGAATACGGTCAAAATCATCAGCAGATGGTGAGGTTTTATATCGCAATGTAGGGCCAGAAAAGGATGTAAATAGGCACTTGCGTCCGGTTCTCGACGTAAATAGGTATCCATGTAGTAGTACATTTCTTTGTTCAATGTGGCGAATAGAATTTTCATTCTTAAAAACTCATTTAGTTTTAATTGAGTTTTAGTGAGTTTTAATTGACACTGTTTGTGTCAGCCCGGTTTGCTTGTCATCATGACAGTTGGGCTCTACCTACTTGACACTATTCTTGAATAGTGTCAAGACCCCTCAGAGTCTGTTTCAGCTGTTCGCTATCTGTTCTCTACTAACGATTACATACTTGATTGCTTCAACCCTAAAATGATATTGTGTATAAAGTTTACTCATCGCTAGTTAGCTTTTAGAGATTATTCCAAAACTAGCCTTCTGTCTGGGCCCTCCTCTTAGCAGTGCTCTCCCTAGTTAGTTCTGCATCTGCAACAAGTCAATATAAACTCCTATGTTATCTACGCTCACAACTTCAGTCAAAAAAACCAAAAGAAAGACCACGACTGAACCTACTTCAAGTAAGAATTAGAAGGAAAACTAACAAAA
>CM019167.2:540609-747604 GCA_009739505.2 Apolygus lucorum | reverse complement strand
TCAAGTAAGAATTAGAAGGAAAAACTAAAAAACCGGTGCACATCAAGACTTGACTTTTTCAAAAGACTTGAATTTCTCTTTTTGAAACATTTTTGAGTCATTTGGAAATTCGGAAGGAAATTATTTTTAGTAGTACCGACGTTGAGCAATCGTAATTAACTGCTTTTTTACTTAGGGAAAGGGATATTGATGCTCATTAAATTGGATTAGTCTAATTTAAATTTTTTTAGTGTTTTGGGGCTGTGGATTGGAAGTCAGATTGCATAATTACTATTGTATTATCATCACTCGTATATTAATATTTTGGCGGAATTCACGTTCAATAATGCAATAATCCATGATGGAGAACATTGTGTGGTTTCATTTCATCCTTTTAGAATATAAATTATTGTGTTTAGGGCGAATGTGTAAAATTTACTCAAGCGTTGGGCAAAACACGATATCCTCCTAGGGTTAAATGAATATTATCACCATCATTCTGTTTACAAAGGTACCAAGAAATTTGGTAAATAGACTGACCTTGCTGGACTGTTGAATAAAACGCTGCTAATATTATACAATGGTTATTATTTTTCTATATAGATCACTCGTCTATCCAACTCAGATCTGATCCAACATGAAGAAAAACATCGATCGCATTTCGGTCAGCTTAATTTGAACGGAGATAGGCCTCTTTTGAGATTCACACTCATGTTTATGATTTATATACGTAAAACCTTAAAATTCTCGTAGGGAGCGAACGGTTTGTCCTACAGAGCTCCGCGTGATCTCAAAAAATTCTAAAAATTCTATAGAATCTTGAATTGAAGGAAAAACAATACCTTTATATCAAAATTTTTTGAGTTACCTAGGCGTTTTCAAAATTCATTTTTCGACCCTTAGAAGTGACCTACATCAACCAAAAATCCGGGGCAAAACTAGACCCCAAATGGAGCCTACATACCAAATTTCATCAAAATCGGTCAATGCTAAGTGGCAAAAGTGCCCGCATACGGGGGATGGACGGCCAAATTTTTATTCGATTTTTGGATTCTACGTACCTTGAAACGTAAACCATCAAATTGTGAGGGGGTGTTGAAAAAAAAAAAAATTTTTGGTCGATTCCAAATGTTCATTGTTTGAAAATTATTAACCAAAATGGCGCTCCCTCATGACCAGCTGATCGGGTCAGCTGAGAAGGTTGGATTTGATACCAATTATAATCGATTATTGACAATCGGAGATAAAAGCTATACGTGTAAATCAAAATGGATTTTCATGGCAAAAATTTACCAAACTTGAGGTTGTCGCAGTTTTGGCGGAATATTTGAGAACATTCGCTGAAATGTTCCTGTGATAGCGAGAAAGTAGGTGGTTCTGGGTGGGTGAGCTGGTTCTGAGGCGCAGCGCTTCTGTTTACAAACCTTTCTTCCTCAGCCGCTCGGCTCGGTCGTCCTGGACGGCCCCCGCGGTTGAGTCACTCGCAGGCTCCGCTCCGAGTGACCTGTTAGGCCCGGATTGATCCCCCGCGTCTCGGGATGGGAGGCCGACTCGGAGGAAAAGCGCGGGAAGGCGCCGGGGAATCCCGTCGCCCGCTCTGCTCCACCTCCAGCGTTTGGGGCGCCCCCCTCGCCCCGCAGATCTCCCCGACCCGGACAACTTCGATTCGAGGGGGTCGGAGGTGTTGTGTCTACTCACCGGCAAGTGCCCCCCCCCCCCCCCCCGCGCCACAAGTGAGGCGGAATAGAAAAACGCCGTCAAATTATTACATAACGGCTTATTATTTTTCTGTACAGATCACTCGCCTGAGAAGAACACAGCTTTGCCATTGCCACTGCCTACCTACCATATTGCCCCTTCACAATCAAGTTAAATTTGAAGAATTAGAATTAGGAAGTTGTGGGCCTTCTTGATTACTGGTTGCTAAGGACGCAAAACTGAGTGCAACTCGAAGAAACGAACTAAGGGTCGGTTTATCAGTCACCAAAGTTAACGGAGGTTTACGTATCCCTCTGTTAACTTTAACGATGGGATAAATTATGGATACTATAAAGGTGCTGTTTATCAGTGCGAAATTAACCCACTGGTAACTATTAACTGGCTGTTAGGCCGAATAATCGATTATTTATCCAGCTTATCAAGAAGGCTGTGAAAATCTTACAATAAAATCTAGCGTCCTCCACATAATAAAATCGTTTTCGCAGTGTGTTTTGCGTCAGAAAAGAAGAAAGAAGAAATTAGAAGAGGAAGAAGCAATGTGCTTTGTTTTGGTGTTTTCCTTTCTCGATCTCTGGTACCTATTTCCTTCTTGGCACGGCAGAACCTATTGTTTTTTGTTGAAAATTGTCTGGTCATGACAAGATCCCAGCCACCGAGCCACTATGCCCAGAAAGGCTATGCAGAAGAAAAGGCGTCATACAAATCTGGGGATGAACGAAACCTCGTCCAAAAAATCAAAATGAAAATGAAATGCATGCTGTAAATGAGGGCATCTGACCATGGAAGACACCTTACTATGTCAAAACATGGAAAATTAGACAACCTGGTCTTACTGACCAATATAAAGCTGGTATTACTGTCCAAAATGAGACGAGCTGGTCTTAATCACTAAAATGAAACATGCTGGTCTTACTGACCAATATACAAGCTGGTCTTTCTGGCCATAATGGGACGAGCTAAATAACTGATTTAGGAAAAACTAGTTGAAATCTCTGGAAATCTGGGCGAATCTGCATAAAATCTTGCTATTTGTATACTACTTGTACTGCAATGAAACAAACTAGCTAACAGACTTTAAAAATCTTGCCTAGGATATTTTGCCCCAATCTAAACAAAGACTGTCCCACTGAGAATTTGCCACTAGGCTAAACTACCTGGATCTCTGTACAAACTGTACTAAATGCATGAAACACTAAGGAGGATAAGTTGCAAATCCTGAGAAAAAGTGACACAAACTGCTGCAGACAACCTGTCTTACTGAGAGTATCTAACCGATAGTCATCACATACTGAGCGAACTGCTCGACACCCTGTACTGAGCAAACTGCTCGAGACTCCATACTGAGCGAACTGTTGGGGAAATCCCATACTCGATATCCTTCAACCTGTATCCTAATACTGTCTGATATTGTCAATCTATCACAATGAAAGCCAAACCAAACTGTACAAACTGTACTAAATGCATGAAACACCACGGAGGATAAGTTGCCAGTCCTGAGCAAAAGTGACGCAAACTGTGGCAGGCAACCTGACTTATTGAGAGTGTCTAACCGCTCGACTTGAGATAAACCCCCTCACACGAAGTAAGTAAACCTCACACTGAGCATACAATCAAGACCATGTTGACCATGCCAGCGCGACTCATCTTGCTCTTGGCCACCACTCCTCGCCTGTGCAACTCCTTAATGTTGAGACAATAATGTTGACAACTATTACTGTGGCTTCTCTTGACAAGACATAAAACGTAAGGAAACAACTGTCCAATCTGATATACAACTGCATGAACTATGCTTTAACCAAAATGAATCAGAAGCATCTGACTCATCTGCACTGAGAACTAGTGACTGGCCATCTTCTGCTGGATCAAGTGCACGATGAATACGATCATGCGGAACGACTATCAATTGATACTATTTCATATCGGCTATTTGGTAGAATTTTCGTATTTTGAAGGCCTCTTTTACTTCGGGTCAAATTTATTTGATTGATTGTGCTCTTCGTTTTTCAGAAGCACTAAATCAACTACTGCTACTAACACACAACACTCAACGTTCTTTGGTCTCAACACTCGTTAACCAGTTCTTTGAAACACGCATTTGTCTCTCAACTTGCCAATTGGCCCAACTAGCTCCAATTGCAATGAACTGCAACTCATTCTGAGCCTGAGCACAAAAATCTTTGAAACCATTATTAGCTAACGATCTACTTTGATCAACAACTAATAAAGAGGGAGCTAAAACAAACACATCGTGAAAACCATCAAGTTTTCGAGAGTGAGCATCAAAAGAAGTGAATTTTGTGAATCCGTCTACAAAACAAATAGATATTCATTGACGTTATTCTTCCCACTGAGTTTTCCAGTTATGTCCAAGTGCACACTATGACAAGGAAATACTACTCTTTGGAATACTTCCGAAAAAACATGAAGATGATTACTCAACGTTGATGAACCTAGCAGCTGGAGTAACCTAGGGTAGTGTTCTTGGACCGGTTTTGTACCTTCTGTACACAAGGGATCTTCCAGAACCAACAGAAGCAACCACAGCAACCTTATTTGTAGACGATTCAGCAATCCTAGCAGTAGGAAACTGTATCCTTAAATGGACCAAATTGTGGAGAATTGAACTGAATGAAACGAAGTCAATGCATATAAACTTGTCACATCGGAAAGTAAACCCTACTATTCCTGTTTAAGTAAATTCTTCAGCTATACCATGTGCAACTACAGCTAAGTACTGTATGACCTTGGGTAACAAACTGAAATGGAAAGAACATGTGAAGAAAAGAAATCAACCCTGTGCACAACAAAGTGCCACTCTACAAGCAACTGATAAAACCAGGATGGTTCCCATATGAAGATGCACCAAAAAAGAGCAACGTTAAAATCATTCAAACGATGCAGAACAAAATACTCAGGAGTCTAGTTAATGCCTCCTGGTACATCCGAACAAATATGTACCTGCACCGCGACATCAAAGTTGAGAAAGTGAATGAGGTCATAAAAAGATGAGCTGTGGACCACGAAATCGGCTCGGCTCACAACGTCCGTCCAAACGTCGAAGGTGTTGAATCTGCCTGGAGAACAGCCTACTTGGAAGCTATCTGGGACCCATGAAGGAGACAGGCAGAGTCGTTACGCTGGATTTTCTATACAAAACACCCAATCTCATCTCCTAAGTGTCACAGATTTCTTCGTCTAATTCAGAATCATAGAATTTTTAAAAAGTTGAACAGCAAACGAACACTCTGCCAAGTTCATAGAAAACACTGCGTTGAAAAACTGCTCAAACTTTTGTAAATTGAGATGAGTTTGGTCTATCAGTTTGGGAAATTTAAATTTTAATTAAACCATAACTATTCCTGAAATTTTCCAGCAAAGCAAATTTCACATCTTCTGAAATGTTGGTTCGATTGATGTCATTCGATTCAGCACTGAAATTACTTCGATTAATGATCTTTCACATGACCTCATTTCACCAATACCTAACAGCGCAATTTTCCAGAAAATTATTACCTATTAACTTCTTTCCTAGGCCCTCAGAACCGTATCAGTTGCGTTTGGAAGATTTCATGGTTTACTGTAAGGGACTGTAAAGGGTTTACTGTAAAGGGAAATAGTCGGAAAAAATCCATCAACTCCCACATTGACTTGGGTTGTCGTACCTCGGATTATTTTGACCATTCATGCGTTGCAACAAGCCTATAACTTTGGAAAGTACATTCTAGACCAGGGGTGCTCAAACGGTCGATCGCGATCGACTGGTCGATTCGCTAGTGCTTTTTGGGTAGATCTCGAGAAGAAAAAAAATTTTAATTAGTAGGTAGGTAACTAAACTACAAAAATGTATTGCGTAATAAAATAACACTGCTTGCGGCAAGAGGTGGCTTTATCAAAGGAACGCGCGGCACTTTTCAAAGAAAAGCCGTGTTGTTTCTAGACTAGACAGTACACAGTACAGTCTAGTCTAGAAACACGGTCGAGTTGCTGGAACAGCGGTTCAACCGCTAAGTTGGGCAGATTGTAAGTAAATTGCAACTTATGACAGACCAACTGAAAAGAAAGGATCTGAAACATTTTCCGTCTTTGAAAGCAAGGATTCCTCAGTTGAATATGATACGTATGAGGCTGAACTATAAAATATTTTGGGACAATTCGAAATGCGTTTTTATGATTGCAGTAAATTGGAAAATATAGCATCATTTATGAGTTATTCTTTTTCATGTAAAAACATTGAGGAGTTAGTTACTGAAATAGCAAGTCAGTTTAATATGAACTCATGTTCTGTTGAAAATGAGTTGGTGCAGATTATATCAGATATACATCTCAAAGCTACAGCATCTGATACAAATTTCTGGTGTTTTATATCTCTAGATAAATATCCAAATGTAAGGCAAATCGCCCTTCAACTGACGGCATTTTTTGGGTCAACTTACTTTTGCGAGTCTGCATTTTCTGAAATAAAGATAATTAAGTCAAAATATCGCAATCGACTAACTGACGATCATCATGCTTGCGATTAGCACTCAGTGGTTACGTACCATCTTATGAAAAGTATGCTGAGGACATGCAGTGCCACCACGCTTCAACATCCAAAGCCTCTCTTTAGTTAAGTTTAACACCATATGTTACTCTTTTGTTTTGTAACAACCAATAAACTCGCAATTTTGAATAACTATGAGTTTTTCATTGATATTGTTGAGAAGAACCTAACTAAACCTAACCCAAACCTTGACTAAAATAATGTACCTATATTGTGCAGAAAGCTAATATCTATATATGCTACGGTACGCCCTACCTTGGTAGGTAGGGTGTATCATGTATGTACGACAACCCTGCATCCATCACACACACTTGCAGTCTCTCAGAGTCGATCGTAAGTAGTCTAAAAATATTGAGGTAGATCGCCAGCAGTTCAAGTTTGAGCACCCCTGTTCTAGACCTATGCTCCCCTTTATCGTTTCAAAAATGAGTTAAAACGTGTTTCTTTAGTTAGAATGCAGCGTTGCCCTTTACAAGGAAGACAATGTCAATACTTACAACTGTAATATACAAATAAATGAGCGAAAGCTTCTCTTAAAATTGATACTTTCGGAAATTTTTTGTTTTTCATTGATGAAGAAGGAAATTGTGAAAATGACACATTTCACCTGGAAACGCAGGTTTTCTAGGTTTCTATAAACTCCAAAACTGTCCAAATAACCAATGTAACTTGGGGAAACGATCGAAAGTTCGATTCGTCGTCTTCAAATAGACGGGAGAAAGCGAGAATATTCTAAAGAAAAAACAAAATGGTCAGTCAGCAAAACACCCTCGTCGAATCGAAATGGAACGACCCTGAAGTCACTTAACGATTCCACTTGTTTGCGCTTTTATGGTATTTTTTATTGTCTGGTTCGTTTCGGTAGGATTTTTGACTTGTTTGAGCTTTTTTGGGCAGTAAAGTTCGAAAAAGAGCTGTAAAAAGAAGGGTGACGACGGGGACAAAAGACGTGTCTGAACGAAAATCTCGGCGAAATCTCGAGAATTTCGTGGCGGGAATGAAATTGAGGCAGTCAAATTCGAAAAAACGCTTTGTATAGCGAAGGGTGGAGAATCACGTTCTCGATAAAACATGGCTTAGGACGCAGAATCAGCAACAAATAATCTACTTGAACACGAGGGGGTTTATGAGCAGAGATTTTTCACGGGATCGAATCGTTCTCACACGACTCAACTACAACAGTGACCTGCATTATTACCTATATATACTATATTATAATATGATATAGTTAATAGTGCAAGGTCAATAATGGTATGGTATATATCACGAGTATGGTATATATATATCGTGGTATGGTATATATCGTATATACCATATATCCAATAAGCTTCGTCACCAGAATCCAAAGAACCTTTGAAATTATCAGTTGCAGGGTGGAAGCACCAGTATCAGACACTATAAGCTGAGATTCTCAGGTCTCTTAAATTCTGCGAGTCGTGATTTCATCAGACATTTGTCGGAGGGGGGCATAATTAGGTGCCCCAACTCCTTGACAACTCGCCAAGACTTGGAAATCGGAGTCTTATGTTTTTCGGATTTAACATGGTTTTTCCAAAACCATGTTTTTCCACTAGTGTCAGTCACGGAGACTTTTAAATCGCGCCAGTATCAGAGGCCCTCCATCTCCAGAAACAGACACTTCAATCTAACTCCAAAAAAAGCCCTTTCACTACGTATATTTTATTTGAATAGGTACTTAGATTTTGTACAAAAATAGAAGAAAAAAATCATCTCATAAATTCCAATGTTTCTGCTGCAGTCCCGATTTTGTAATCACTGAATTGAACCAAAGCCGAATATCCGACATTGAGTACCAGTATCAGACAGGGTCTGATACTGAACACTGGTGCTGTGATTGGGATAGCTATGTAAGTGAAAGGCGTGAGTTTTGAGACTTGTTAGTTTTGAGAACATTTTTAAAATACACGTGAAAAACCACAAAATGACGATTGGCCGAAATGACCAGTATCACACACCTCCTGTCTGATTCTGAAATTGGCCCCTTTTGGAACCTAGTTTCAGGAACCCTCATAATATTGTCATTCCGACCAAATTTTCTTAATCTACCAATACTGTCGGACACTAATGTGAATATTAGAACGAAAAAATATAAATGGGAAGGGAAAAATCAATAACACGTTAATAACATTCTCTGTGCTCGTAGTTTCACTTTTCACTACAGTCCATTAGATCAGTGTCTGAAACTGGTGCCTTCCCTACCTACCATTAAAAAAATTGTCTCATCACAATAGATGCAGTTAAACACCTAAAAAAAACCTTGCAACCTTTTGGTATATTATTTTCTATTATAAACCTTTGGAATCGAGCAAGAAAATTTGCCCCCCCCCCCCTCAAAATTTTTTGCTTTACGGCTCAAGGTTCATCCAAAAGTCGAATAAGTAAATTTCCGTCCGCCCGCCGCACAGTGGGGCCAAATGGCCAAAAAGCGGAAAAAAGTCATTATCTTTTGAACGAGTTACTGTATCGTCTTGGGAATGGTTCCATTCGATTCCGAATACGAAAATACATTAGAAAACTATGTTTTCTGACGTTTAAATTTATTATTTAGAACTAAATCTTGAATTTTGAAAAAAAATAATGTTACTCAAAGTGGAAAAGCGTGTGAAAAAAACAGAAAAGCGGTTTTACAGGCGATGGGTGTGTGTTATTTTGTTTTTTTCTTCGTTTCAGAGGTTATAGGATACGATAAAGATGATTGAATTGAGGTTTCTTTATATATGTATGTAAATATATATGTGTAAATATATATTTATCCATTCAATTTTGACAAAATTTTGAGTGATAAAAACCTCTGAAAATTGGATATTAAGCGATCGAATTTTGGAACGAATCCAAATTAAACGTTTGCTAAATCTGAATAAGAGATTTTCAACGATGACATGTTCTCGGTATGTCACGACAGTACGAACTAACCACATTACTGCGAATGACAATCCGAAGAACCTGGTTTGTTCAAACAGAACCTTGTTGACTCTTAGCAGAAATATTTTACGAAAACGTCGCTATTTACATAATTCTGTTTTCCATTAAAAAATGTCTGCCAAATGGGTGTGGCACATAGCTTCCCAGTATCCATAACCCGATTGTATAGATGATCCGACCATTGTAGCCTTAACTTGACTCCGTTACTCTGTGATTGTAGCTAACAGCCCACATAGGGGACATTCTGCATGTCAACATTCACAATCCCTGGAAATTTTATCGATTTCGAGAGGAAAATGTAGAAGTTACAGCCCTTAGAAGGGTTTTACTCTGAAGCTGCGGTGACGGTAGAGAAGGCGTTCTTGGTGTACCTTTAATCACATTTTAACCCACTACATCTAAATTCGGTGAAATACGGCTATGAAATTTTTACAGCTTCTTGATAATGGTCAGATTTTCAAGAAAAAAAATGAGCCAAACCGAAGGAAGGCGAAGCTCGGTTTTTCCACTCCTCTAAAGTTGTATTTCGTTATAAAAACCCAAATCTGAAGCTAATGTTCAAGCTAAAATGTTATGAAAAAATAATTAATATTTTTTAGAGATACTACACATATATATCCAACATTATATAATTTTATGCAAATTTTTTGAAACACATAGAACGTGTTAGGAAATTTTCAAATGCCACTCTCAAAGTGCTTAAAATCTCGAAATATCAGGTTTGAGCCCCCATTTAGCAGTGAAAACAATTTTTAAACATTGAAGGTCCTTCACACCCTGATTCTACAGGTAATAGACTTTGAGAAAACCACATTACATTTCTTTTTTAGTCACTTTGCAAAAATGGAGTTGTTTCCACTCCGGCCCCACTGTGCGCCGTGCGCGCCACTTTCCTTAGTTCCCAAGGACCGATTTTGATGAAATTTTGTATATGGGCTCTATTTAGGGACTAGTTAAGCACCGAAGCTCTTTGTTAGTCTCGGTCACCTCTAACGGGTAAATAATAGGGTTAGTAATTTTCAAAATGCCCTAGAGTGAACACTCTCGATATAAAAGTATTGTTTCTACCGATTTAAAATATTTATACGAAGGAGACCATCTAGAGCTCTGTAGGACCAACCGTTCGCTCCCTATGACGACTTAAGAATTGGACTTACGATAAATCAGAAACACGAGTGTGAATCGCAAGATTGTTTACTGGCGGAAATAGGCCTAATATCCGATCTAATTTCAGCTGATAAAATTCGTTGACATGATTTAGCTGGTCGTTTCTTCGAATAGAGTTTCATGTCACTCAGTCGGGCTTCCCTAGCAACCAAGAATAAATTTCGTAATGGAGGCACCCACAGCTCTTGTATATCGATGTTAATGCTAGTTGTTAGTCCTCACGAAAAAGCCAAGTTCCAGGCAGACGGGTGATCTATACAGTAAAATTTGAGCTTGAAACGTGACTTGATCAATCACAAATTTCACGACCCATTTCCCTAATTTCGATTAAAAAAGGGGTAGTTTGGAGCTGGTTCCAAGACGAATTCGAACCAGTATGTATTTATTCAATCAAATTACAATCAGTAGGAGTCTATGGGACGCGGAAAATCATCATCACAATCGGGAACAACAGCTCACTGTTGATTTTGCCAATTCAAAACCCCTGTCAAAATAATTTTGAGATAATTATTATCTCCTCCAACCCAGATCAATTGCATGAGGACTTCCGCACTACAGATAGAGTTCTAATTACTGGGTCATACTGACTTGAACAGTTTCTTCAAACTTGTTCGTACCTTAAAAGTGAAATATTTTCAAACTAAAGACTCAAGAACTTGGTTGGTCGTTTACTCGCAAGTCGTTTCTGTGTAACAATACCAAAGATTGGAATTGACATCTGATTCCCTATTAAATGCGCTCAATCGCCGAGTGCCTCTATTTTTTACGACGAGTAATTTTCTTGCAGCAAGCAATAGATATCAAACTTCATTCGACAACGCTCGAGCGACCTACCGTGTCGTCACAGGATCGCTTGAGCCATCAACACGCCCTACAGTATCCTCGCAATTTTACTATCCAGATAAAACCGGCATAAAACACCTTCATTGACTAGTTATCAAAGTAGTGTTCTCGAGTGCATGCGGTGATCTCATCTACTGCCTAATAAAAATCGAACCCAGGCTTGTCAGACGCATTTAACTATGACATAACCACTGCGACAAAGAAGTACCTTTTTACGGGCGGAAGCTGTGATAATTTTTATGCGTCTATCGTCTGGGGCAATTGTTGTGGTTCGTCCCACCAGGTGTAACGTGCTGACTTCGTGTAACCTTCTGAATGATCGTAGTCCTTAGAACGAAACCCAAAGGTATAACAAAAACACACACACACACACACAAACACTTTTGAAAAGAGTGTTGGGTTTATAGCGAATATTTTTCACCAGAATCTAACAAAAGTAACGTGAGATAACTGATGAGTATTTGTTTCTACTTTGTTGAGGTTCAAAATTTGGTTTATTATTTTCAATAATGAACCTTCGGAATCGACAAGAAAAAAAAATTCACCCCCCCCCCCCCACTAAATTTGTTGGTTTACGTTTCAAGGTACGTAGAATCCGAAAATCGAATAAAAATTTTCCGTCCGTCCGCCTTACGCAGCAAATTCCTTAGTTCCCGTGGACCGATTTTGATGAAATTTGGTATGGGCTCCATTTAGGATCCAGTTGTGCCCCGAAGCTTTTGGTTGATGCCAGTCACTTCTAAAGGTTGAAAAATAAGGGTTGAAATTTTGAAAACGCCCTAGCTCAAAAAAGGTCTATATAAAGGTATTGTTTTTCCATCAATTAAAGATAGTACAGAATTTTTAGAGACCACGCGGAGCCCTGTAGGACCAACCGTTCGCTCCCTATGAGAACTTAAGAGGTGGACTTACGATAAATCAGAAACACGAGTGTGAATCGTAGAAGAGGCCTAATCTCCGTACAAATTTTAGCCGACCAAAATACGATAGCTGTAGGTATGTGGAAGGTAGGTAGTATCTATGGTTGGTGACAATGGCAATGTCGAGTTCTTTGCAGGCGAGTCATCTTTTTTTTTCTCAATATTTTTTATTTCACCAAGTAACTTATTAACAATATTATTTTGAAAATATGGGGAAATATTCAAAACTCAGACGTACGTTGGTACGTTCCAGTCTTCTGATGATATCACTTGAATCAAGGAGTTGGACAGCTTCCTCGTTGATGTGACATCTGTAGGTGTCTCACAGCTTTTCGCTTTATAGCATCGTTTATTGTTTCGATCTGGAGCTCATGATGGAGACGTTCGTTTCGAAAGTACCATGACAACCGTTCTTAGCACATTGTTCTGAAATCTTTGGATTTGACTGAGCCGTACAGTCCCAAAGCTGAGCTCCTTAAGTCCAGACTGGTTTAAGGACTTAGTTGTACACTGTAAGCTTGTTCTGGATTGACAACTTTGACAGTCTCCCCATTAGCCAATGCATTGTTCTGAATTTTCAGAAGGAGTTCTTCCTTATTGTTTTTGACATTGGCTTTCCATATAATTTTGGAGTCTTGTGTCATCCCTAGGTATTTGGCTTCATTAGCATTCGGAATAAATTTTCCCATGAAATGTACCGGAATATACTCGATTCTCTTGTTAGTGAAATCGACATGTACCGACTTAGTTTCATTTATTTTGATTCTCCATTTTGCTGTCCTCTTTTGTATGCTATTGATGTTGCTATTGGATATTGATTGATAACTTGTTGGTGGATTCAGTTGACGAGTCATCTATTTAGAAAAATAATAAACCTTTGTGTAATAATCTGCACCGTTTTTTCTCCCTAAAATGAAAAATTGAAAAAGTGTCATTTAGCTTCTTCGTATCAATTACATGATACATAATTTGATTAGTGGTTGCTAAGGACGCAAAACTGAGCACAAGTCGATGAAACGAACTACGATCGCATTTTGGTGAGCTAAAATTCGAACGGAGATTAGGCCTCTTTGCGATTCACGCTCGTGTTTCTGATTTACCGCAAGTCCA
Organism: Apolygus lucorum; assembly: GCA_009739505.2. Classification (NCBI taxonomy): domain Eukaryota; kingdom Metazoa; phylum Arthropoda; class Insecta; order Hemiptera; family Miridae; genus Apolygus; species Apolygus lucorum. Next base: position 734,383 of record CM019167.2, on the reverse strand, counting down.
ACCCTCAAGATCGCGTAGGGAGCGAACGGTTTGTCCTACAGATACAACAGAGCCCTGGGTGGTCTCTTCCGATTCTAAAAACACAATTCTATTTGAAATTGGTGAAAAAACAATACCTTTATTTCTTAATTTTTTGAGCTAGTTCGTTTTGAAACTTTCAGCCCTTATTTTTCAACCCTTAGAAGCGACTGCCATTAACCAAAAGCATAACTAGACCCCAAATGGAGTCGATGTACCAAATTTCATCAAAATCGGTTTACTTATGGTAAGTGCCGCGGACGGACGGCATAGTATTTTTTATTCGATTTTTGGATTCTACGTACCTTGAAACGTAAACCAACATATTTTGTGGCGAGTGGGTTAACATTTTTTTCTTGGTCGATCCCAAGGGTTCATTAGTGAAAATAACAAACCAAAATAGTCTTGTCACTTGTACCTATATACAAAAAAATACATGAGCTTATTCAGAAACCACACTCTGCACAAGATATGGTTCTAGCTGATGTAGAAAGGTGCGTATTCCTAGTTTGAGTTCCACTGCTGAATTGGTCAGTCATCATGGTGACAAAATTCAACAACTCAGTAACCCGAAAGGTGACCCCTTCCTACTAGTAATTTCTGATTTCATTGGATCTTTAATTGGTAAACTTTAAAGACCAGTAGAATCCGAAAATGGACACCGTCGAGAATCATCATTATTTGCCTCCATTGATCAGCCAATCAAAGGGAAGAGTCAACGCAATGATGCTTATCATCGATTTTCCCTCCCTTTGACCCAAAAATTTATGAAGTCAAAGATCAAAAATCGTGACAAGTAAAAATTCACGAATATCCAGGAATTAATGAACGTGAACAAACAACTGGATACGAAAATATTGTCATCGCAACAATTTTTCGAAAAGTTTCCAACGCAACTTGATTGTGCTACTTCTACAAAATTACGACATTTATTACATTTGGTTTCTCTGTGAGAAACAATAATTCGATGGCTACAAATTTTTTTGGAGATATTGGAAACGACAGCCCCCAACATACCCTTCAAGTTTGAAAGAAATCGGACGATCAAGTAGTAAGCATGAATGAAACTGTTACCGATCTGGGTGCGATAAAATTCATGTGACCATCACCCGATCTGCCCTGTCCTTGAAAAATTAATTGATGTCGGACTATAAGTAGTTTAGTTCAATATTAATTAGCATAGTTTCGTCCACTACAAGGATTCGCCGACACAATGACAGACTCAGAATCAGAATTGTCCAGTGTAAAATGTTTAGTAATAAGTGCATTGTAGGGGACGTCCCATTGGATGATGAGAGTAGTAAACTAGTAAACAATAGAACCTAAATCAACTTCCTTCTTGTGGTCAACTCTCTTTCTCCATGCGAGATACCTCTTCGAACAATTCGTCCTCACATCTTTCAATTTTTTTCATCCGATGGGTTCTATCAATTATTGTAACTCTGTCAAAAATCTACTCAAAATTGAGTAGTAGTTGAAAGATGACATCCAGATGATTTCCCGTTACCTACAGTGAATTCAGACCATACAACGAAAGCAGACCTTATTTCATCAGAGTGTAGAAATGTTCTTGATCACGTTGATGTTTGTTGCTTCAAATAAATATCAACACGATTGTGTATCACGATCGAATTAGAATACATAAGGAAGCTAAGAACCACAACCACGAATCAGACTTTTTGGTTTATTATTTTCAATACTGAACCTTTGGAATCGACCAAGAAAAAAAAATTTTAACACCCCCTCAAAATTTGATGGTTTACGTTTCAAGGTACGTAGAATCCAAAAATCGAATAAAAATTTGGCCGTCCGTCCGCCGTACGCGGCACTTTTGCCACTTAGCATTGACCGATTTTGATGAAATTTGGTATGTAGGCTCCATTTTGGGTCTAATTGTGCCCCGAAGATTTTGGTTGATGTAGGTCACTTCTAAGGGTTCCAAAATCAATTTTGAAATTTAGAAAACGCCCTAACTCAAAAAATTTCGATGTAAAGGTATTTTTTTTCTTTCAATTTAAGATTCTATAGAATTTTTAGAATTTTTTGAGACCACCCGGAGCTCTGTAGGACAAACCGTTCGCTCACTACGAGAATTTAATGTTGGGACGTACGATAAATCAGAAACACGAGTGTGAATCGCAAAAGAGGCCTAATCTCCGTTCAAATTAAAGCTGACCGAAATGCGATCGATGTTTTTCTTCATGTTGGATGGTTGGTGGCTTTGCAGACGAGTGATCTATATAGAAAAATAAAAAATAATAAACCATTGTGTAATAATTTGCAGCGTTTTTCTTATACTTTTTCGAATAACTTGGCATGCAATCTTCCTTATATGGACAGAAATTCCTGAATTCGTCGTCTATACATTCATGTAAAATAATGTGGCCATAGAATCTCCAACTTAGTTGTTTTTTCGTTTGAAAACCGATTATTCTTCTTTTAGTGTAATTCTCAAAGTAAGGGTTAATTTTGTACGGTAAAATTATCGATCCCATTACTTTTCAATTGCAAACTTGAAATTGAAACGTGCCGAAGTCATCATGATACTAAAACCAATTAAACCTCCTGAAGAAAACTTCTTATAGACCGATATCACTAGTGCTTGTACTCTCAAAACTCTTTGGAAAAAAAAATCTGTATTCCAAAGTTCCCTGCAGTTGAATGAAGGTGTTCATAAAGAATAGATACGAAGAACAACTACCAGTTCCAAACGTCGTATACTTCCCTCCAAGGAATCTTGAAAAGGTTATAGTGTATTCACTTGACCTAATCTATACAATAATCTTTATACCAATATAGTTGGCTATGATTCACTGATTATTTATATCTACTGTTCATTATGGTCATTCATTATAAGACACGCTTCTGTCTAGAAATGTGTAATTCTAGTAACAGATCCAATATTCGTAGACTATACTCACCACACACCTTGCATCAGATTTAATCAGTTTCTCACACCTTCATATCACCAGGTAATTTTGTTATTCAGAAGATGAACTTCGGTTTAAAAAACCGGAGAGCAATTCACGATTAGTTATGTTGTGATCAACTGCCAGTGAGGGGTCTGACATACAATAGTGAATCTCTATTATGGGGAATGTATTGCAATCTTTTGTAGGAAATTCAAGAACTTTGTTTAATATTTTTTGGTAGAAGATGTTCTTAATGATAATTATAAGAACACGTAGTGTGGAGTTACCCTCTCAATAAGGTCGTTTGGTCAATCAAAATGATTAGTACTCAGGAATTCGATTGAGAATCACGATTAAGTAGGGAAAGTATTACGATCTTCCGAAGGGAGTAGTCAAGAACTTCAAATTAAAGTTATTGGTAGAAGATATTCTTCGTGATAATTTTAGTAACAATTGGTGGGGAGTTAGTACCTACCAACTATTTTTTTTAAGTGAAATTTTTAAAGTGAAATCGAAACATGAAAACGTTTCGTGATACACTCCTCGCAGTGAAGACTTTTATAGAGATATCAGAAAAACAATTACTAATAAATAGGTAAGCCAGTCTTGATGTGATGATAATCACTTATTAATCATTAGCATGTCAGCTCGCTTCGCTCGCTCATCCAGACGGGTGGTTAGGTCTCTGGACTTGCTCAACCACGCGGTTTGTACTTGTCGGTTGTAATTTCTTCTTTCGCGAGAGTTATCACCACCCAGCTCTTGAGAGTTTTGTGCAGTACAACATGCACTATATTGCGAACTCCCTTGGCAATACCTGGTAGAAATTGATTCTGACGTCGGAAACTCCCCTTTGAAAAGTAAAGACCACAATGAAATATTCACGTTAAAATCAATAATGCTCATTGAAGATCATCCCGTTTCCACATCAAGCACCATGAACTTACAGAATTTGGCAATTTCGTATGAGCTATTTGGAAGTAACTGCTCCTCTAATCTATATACATAAAACGCCAACCGTACGTATGTACGTAAGCACAGTGGGGTTGGAGGAGTCGTGGGAATGGAGGGAGTCAGCGGAACCGGAGACGGTAGGAGTTGGGGGCGGGAGGAGTCGGGGGCGGAGGAGTTGGGGGCAGGAGGAGTCGGAGAAGTTGGAGGCGGGAGGAGTTGGGGGCGGGAAGAGTTGGAGAAGTTGGGGACGGAGGAGTCCAACAATCCAAGGTGAAAAAAGGATTTTGAAGTGGTCATTTCTCTCGAGTAAACCAACAAGTTTCGACGATTTCAACGTTCAAATTCGACTTTTTCAAACAATCGGAGATGAAAACAAGCTTTTGAAGTGGTCATTTCTCTCGAGTAATCCAACAAGTTTCAACGATTTCAACGTTCAAATTCGACTTTTTGTAGCCGCAAATAGTTGTAGTTCTCACGCCGCCGCCGTATAGTTCGTAAGAATCGAAAAGTTATGTTTTGAAAATACTGGGTTTTGTATAGCTAGTTGGTTCGTTAAGGGCTTCGGAAACCGCCCGTTTTGGTGAAGAACTCGGGAATCCTCAGGTGGAGGTGGGCCATCTACAAATTTTCGGCATGCTGACTTTCGAAATGTCTTTTGAGACCACCCTTAGAGCGGCCTGATATTTTGATTTCTTTCTTCCATAATCGTGCCTGCAGTACTGCTTATGGTTAACGCAACGACGAAGTTTGAGATGTTCGCCAGTTGCTTCCTCACATCGCTCGCCTCTCATTTTCAGTCCAAAAACAGTGAATTGAACTTCTCAGAAACAAATGGGTATACACCTTTATCACATCATAGACACAAAAGCTGACAAAGTAGAAAACAAACTGGCGTGTTATCTCTTATCTGTTATTCATCGTTTTCTTCGAAAATGTTGGATAAAAATATATGTGGGAAATTTCAAAATTTGCTGGACTCTTCCAGCTCCAAAAGTTCTAGGAAAGCGGGAACTGCCCTAGTTGCAACCCCTATTCGGCTGCCTTCCCTAGAGGAAGTTGCTAACAACTGTTTCTTGAGTCTATTTCTACGAGGACCATCGACCTCTCACTGAAACTACCTCGTTTATTCATGTACCGAAACGCTGGAAGGTTTCACAAAAGCAAATTACCGCCATATTGCAAGAAGAGCGAATTTCCAGAGAACCGTTTTCATTCATTCTTTAGCCATTTCTGACGTTTTATTTATGGTAACGCCCTTATAAGAAACGTTGCGCTGTTTCCGAATATCCCTAATAAAGTTGTATGTCAATATGTTTGGGATGGTAATTTCTATTAAAAACCTCGATAAATGCGTTTTTCAATTATTATTTTTAATTGGCTTGGCTCCATAGAGTTGCCGAATAAATCCAGTGGATTTCTAAAGAGAGCACTTTCAAAATTGTCCAATAAATAATTTGAGGACGAACTTATTAGCTTTATTCTTTTTCAAAAATTCGGTGGAACTTCATTGGTGTTAGTTTTGCTTCCCCAAAACTGAGCGGGGATAATATATTTTATTATCTGTATTTTATTGTCCTTTTGTTTCATTTCTTTCTTCGGTACTCAACTCATGTATTTATTTCGATACAGGCTAAAGTATTGATATCAGCACTCGATGCCAAAAATACTTGATATCGGAAGGAAATATTCGACACTTGACTGATATCGGAGATCCCTACCCCTGATTCTGATTTGGCGAACCAAAAAAAGAGGCTAATGCATGTTCAACCACGAGAGAAATAGTTGAAATGTGTTATTCTTATCATAAATATCGTGGTAATAAGTTAGCTATCAATCCTTTTATTCTTCGACGACCTCGAATATCGAGCCATAACATTTTATCATCGTTCGATAACAAACTAGATACAAGCGTGTGTAAAAATTTCTTTCTCAGATATAGGTAGGAATATCAAATCAATTTTTGCATTACCTATTAGATAAGTATTTTATAGTATATTGTTTATTCGTATCTAACTGCATGTCTTGGCTTCGTCGCGATATTGTTTCTTTGTTATAGCTTGAATTGGAAACACATTAATGTTTCGCGGTGTTCGACTCTCAAAATCTACTTGGCAACCCTATATTTTCGTTACATTAGTTGCATAATGAATTTTGGTATTTTTATATTTGTCTTTAAAAATAATTAGGTGGCTAACGCCTTTAAAAGTTCTATGGGTTGATTCTGGTTACAGAAAACTTCGACCTTCATCAATTTCTAATCGATTGGCGATTCTTTCAAACCTTACTAGACTACCTTGAGCATGAAACGACTGCCAATTTGGGTGGACAACTTCATCTCTCATCACAATACGACTGCATCGAAGTTGGTGCATCTTTTCTAGTCCAAGATAGATGTATATCTTCACGATTATGTTGACCGTTATCTGAATTATCATACAAACTCTGTTGTTGAGAAATGCGCCCTGACTTTTTCTAGGTCAATTTATAGGAAGCATTTCTTCAGTTGCTGATATCGTGGCTGCGAGAATTTTTTACCGTCTTGTACCTAACATAAGAATATATCTCCCCCCCCCACGCCATATGGCTATTCCGCCATGCGGCCTCTTGCCCAATATATTTTGGATGTCTTCGACCCTCTGGTGTCGTCAAAAGAGAAAACTTTGTCTTATGTCCTCAAGTTGACTGTCTAATGATTGAGATCATATGATATCTAATGTTCAAAAAAATAATTAGAGCATAATGCAATGGACTTGAGAGTTCATTCCCCCACCCAGCACAGAACGTTGTTCTTTGGAACGGGGTAGTTCCTGTCAACATAAAGTTATTGCATTTTGCAAATAGTTTATTTATTTGTAAATACCGTTTCGCCCATCTCTAATTCACACTGGTGTTTTTGATTTATCGTAAGACCTACGAAGTTCTCGTAAGGAGCGAACGGTTGGACCTACAGAGCTCCGGGTGGTCTCTAAAAATGCAATACTATTAGTGAAAAAACATTACCTTTGAATCAAAAGTTTTTGAGTTAGGGCGTTTTCAAATTTTCAACCCTTAGAAGTTCAACATCAACGCTACGGGGCACAACTAGACCCCAGATGGAACCCATGTTCAAAATGTCATCAAAATCTGTCCATGGGATCGATGTAAGGAAAGTGCCGCGTACGGCGGAAGGACGGCGACATTTTTATTCGTTTTTCGGATTCTACGTAGTACCTTGAAACGCAAGTGGAAATTTTGATTTTGGAGGAGTTTTTTTTCAACCTTGAAAAGTGAAAACAATGTTTCCGCTACCGTGGAGGACTCGGAAGCAAAATATAAAGTAGATAGATGGATAGATATGTTTATTTTCGCCATTTTGTACACTTTTACAATAATTTAATTGCATGAAGGGATGCGATTTGCTCAGATTTCCTACCCGACGTGGCTTGGCCCGTGTTGTAGGGTAGGATCTTTGCAAAATCGCTCCATATCGGTAAATAAATTGATGTCTACTATCCATTACAGTAATAAGTTAATTACTAAACAATACATGATTGGTCAGAAAAAAAGGACGCATTTTGATAATCTCTAACACATACTAACTTACTTTAATATTCTTCAATATCTCTAAGCTTTAATAGTCTCCTATACATACATGCTGTTTAATAGCCTTTCGCATCTAAAGACCCCTTCTGAAACCAGCCAACTTAACACTTGCTTATTGTATTTTGGTCTAGTGAACTTCTGGGGACTTTTCATGCTACAAACAATTTCTCCATGTAACAAAATTTGTTACATTTAATGTAGATCGGGCTGTGCGTTCTCAGAGTCAGTCTAGGTCTAGACCTATTACATTCCCTGCGGCGGCATATCTAGTATCGTATTTCGGATCCCTTCGAGAAACTTCAATTATGTTGGGTGTCCTAAAGAATTGCAATGGTAGATTTTTCAGATAAAGTTGTCTAATAGTAAATACCTTAGCAACATCAAATAGGTCTACGAAAGAGGTCCTACGCGGTAATGACAACATCATTTTTATGATAATTTTACGCCGAACATGTAACTTATTTACATGGGTGGAATAAGTTCCTCCCCAAGCTATTATGCCATACTGCATACAGATTGCAACATGGTATAATATATAAGTTTTATTGTTTGGTTGGGGAGCGTGTCTAACATTGTAGAATATATCTATCCTAATCTTATCATGTGTATAGTCTATATGGGGCTTCCACTTAAGCTCTTCATCCAGAACTAGCCCTAGATACTTATGCCTTGCAACTCTTTCTATCGATTCGCATGAGCATGTTTGATCTTCTACACAAGAATGCAAAGACTTATTTCCTCCGTAAACTATCAGTTTGGTCTTGTTAGCATTCAATGTGAGATAACTCTTGAGAAACCATTTCCCTACTTGATTTTGTGATATTATGCTGTTTGTGCTTGCACAGAGACTACTATCAATCTAAACAATCCCTAAAATTTTCGTCAAATGATGAAACATGTAAAAGTTATGGCTCATATGCTACTATTGATCCGAGGATGGTGATTTTCGTAGGGGACCATCCACACTCCAACCCACACAATCATTGAAAATTGATGACAGACACGGAACCAAAATTGTTCAGGTAGGCGTGAAACGTAAAACGCGAGAGGAAATTTGGAGAACATATTGCTTCCGAGTCTACCAAGGTAGCGGAAGCTTTGTTTTCACTTTTCAAGGACGAAAAAAAAAGTTCTCCAAAATCAAAATTTTCACTCGCGTTTTGCGTTTTAGACCTTTCTGAACAATTTTGGTTCCGTGTCTGTCTGTGTGTCTGTCATGAATTCCTTGTAACGCGCATACGAAGTTATTGTCCGATTTCGATGAAATTTTCAGGGATTGTGCGGGTTGGTGTGTAGACGGTCCCCTATCAAAATCATCATCCTCGGACTAATAGAAGCGACTGCGCATGCGCAAACGTGAATTCCTTGTAACGGCCATAACTTCCACATTTTCCATCCGATTTCAATGAAATGTTCAGGGATGTTACAGATTAGTGATTAGATGGTCCCCTATGAAAATCATCACCTTCGGACTGATAGTAGTCACTGCGCATGCGCAAACGTGAATTTCCTTGTAACGGCCGTAACTTCCACATTTTCCATCCGATTTCAATGAAATTTTCAGGGATGTTACAGATTAGTGTTTAGATGGTCCCCTATGAAAATCATCACCCCCGAACTGATGGTAGCCGATACGCATGCGCGAACGTGAATTGCTTGTAACAGCCATAACTTCCACAATTTCTACCCGATTTCGATGACATTTTCAGGGATTACGCGGATTAGGTTGTAGATGGTCCCCAATGAAAATCAAGGCCTTAACATTTACAGTAGCCTCTGCGCATGCGCAATCGTAAAATCCTTGTAACAGCCGTAACAGTTGCGTCTGAGGTGAGGATCTCAGCCATTCAACCAACCCCTTTGTAGATCAGTGAGCAAAGTACCTACTAGACTCACACCCAGGAGTCCCAGGTTCGACTCTCAATCTTGTTAAGAAATTCTTTGATTCCAATCATTACCGCACTTACATTTTTCGTTCGAATTTGATGAAATTTTCTAGGATTGTCCAGATTAGCGTGTAGATGGTCCCCTATGAGGGTAGTGAAAGGTACTTAGAGATTGGTGTTTTCAGATTAACTACTATGCATCGGATCATCTATATAATCGGGTTATGGATACGAGAAAACTATGTGCCACACCCACTTGGCAGACGTTTTTTTTTTAAATTCTGAAAAGTGAAAACCATGGTTCCGCTTCCTTGGTAGTCTGGTCTATGGTATGAAATTTACAGAAAGCTATTCCAATCATTCAGCTTCTCCCTTCATTCTGTAAACGTGTACTGAATAAATTGATGGTTACATAACTGTCGGTTTTTTTTAGTAAAAACGGTGTTGATGAAATTGTATTTATTAAAAATTTAGCTCTTAATATTAGGATTGGATTTTTTGGTGGGGCGGCGCGGCGTGTAGGGCAGTGGCGAGGCGAGGGCAGGATAATGACAGATGGTGAGGCCGCTCGCACTCGGAAAGGTTGGGCCTCGCTCGCTGCCGCTTGTACGATTTCCTGGGAGCAATGTGCGGCGTTGCCAACCCGTGCCGCCCGCCCTGTTGCCGCCCCGTGCGCCCGCTCAATCCTCACCCATTGTCTGTCATCTTTTTCCACGTTCTCTCCGAGCCTACGCCTCCTTCCTTTTTCGTTACCTTTCTCGGCGTTTTTTTCTCCACCCCACTCTTCGTCCCTCTCTCCCGTAATTCTAGTTCGTTCCTCCTATTCGTCTTTGTTTTGCTGGTTCTTCTTTGCGGTGTCCTTCGCGTTTTCTCCGCTGGTATTGGTATTTTTTGTTTCCACGTTATCGGTTATTTATTGCTATCTCGGCGGGCGGTAGTTCAACTTTGCCGGGGGCGCCGCTTCGTGTCATCGATGTCGGTCAAAAATACATCCAGTTCCTCACGTTTCCCCGACGTTTTTTGTCTGTCGCAGATTTCAATCGACCGATTTGCCCACAAAAGCGGTGACGTGACCCTTGAAATGTATTTTGGTTTATTATTTTCAATAATGAACCTTTGGAATCGACCATGAAAAAAATTTGTTTAACACCCCCTCAAAATTTGATGGTTTACGTTTCAAGGTACGTAGAATCAAAAAATCGAATGAAAATTTGGCCGTCCGTCCTCCGTCCGCGGCACTTTCCCCACTTAGCATTGACCGATTTTGATGAAATTTGGTATGTAAGCTCCATTTGGGGTCTAGTTGTGCCCCGAAGATTTTGGTTGATGTAGGTCACTTCTAAGGGTTCCTAAATCAATTTTGAAAACGCCCTAACTCAAAAAATTTCGATACAAAGGTATTTTTTTTCCTTCAATTTAAGATTCTATAGAATTTTTTGAGACCACGCGAAGCTCTGTAGGACAAACCGTTCGCTCTCTACGAGAATTTAAGTGTTGGACTTACGATAAATCAGAAACACGAGTGTGAATCGCAAAAGAGGCCGAATCTCCGTTCAAATTTCAGCTGACCGAAATGCGATCGATGTTTTTCTTCATGTTGGATGGTTGGTGGCTTTGCAGACGAGTGATCTATATAGGAAAATAGAAAAATAATAAACCATTGTGTAATAATTTGCAGCGTTTTATTCGATTTCTGGATTCTACGTACATTGAAACGTAAACCATCAAATTTTGAGGGGGTGTTGAAGAAAAAATTTTCTTGGTAGATTCCGTCCGCCGTACGCGGATTTCCCCACTTAGCATTGACCGATGAAATTTGGTATGTAGGCTCCATTTAGGGTCTAGTTGTACCCCGAAGAATTTGGTTGATGTAGGTCACTTCTAAGGGTTGAAAAATAAGGTTATTTTAGTTAAAAAGGGTTATTTTAGTTATTTAGTTGAATAAATTTCAGCTGACCGAAATGCGATCGATGTTTTTCTTCAAGTTGGATGGTTGGTGGCTTTGCAGACGAGTGATCTATAGGTATAGGAAAATAGAAAAATAATAAACCATTGTGTGATAATTTGCAGCGTTTTTTGGAAGTATTTATGAGCAAGTTTGCTCTCGAGTTTAACAATTTTACTCTTCTCACTCTTCAGTGATTATCCAACATCTAAAAATTTCACTCGCATTTCGCGTTTTAGATCTTCTTGAACAGTTCAAGTTCGTGTCCGACGGTATGAATGTTTAACATTCAACTCGGCATTCAACAACAATTCAACATCGGCATTCATGACATCTGGTGTATAGTTTTTCAAAATTTAAATAGTAAGAACGTGATCTGATGGATCTCGCTTTACTATGTAATTTTCTCTATATGAGATAATATAGGCAATGGGTTATTGTTAAATTTGGATCAGTTATAGCAGGAAGCGCTGCGAATTATTCAAAGGTTAATTATTTTTATGTATAGATCACTCGCCCGCAATGAACACAGATATGCCATTGCCACTACCTTCCAACCATATTTTCGCTTCGTACTCAATGGGGGGTGCGCCTTGATTTTTTTTAGATTTTTAATCGAAAGTAGACTACATCCTGAGAATTTCGACACCAACCGCGACCTTCTAGCGTGAGTAGATCTATTTCTATGATTTTTCAAAGGTTCGACCGTTTATGACGTCACGCGCCCCTCTCGCCTGGGCGGGACCCCCCAGCCCACTGTGACGTCATAAACGGTCGAAACTTTAAAAATTCATAGAGAAAGATTTACACACGCTAGAAGGTCGCGGTTGGTACCGAAATTCTCAGAATGAGGTCTACCTTAGATTAAAAATAACAATAATCAGTTTGTCCTACCCAGGCGCACACCCTATTCGAGTTGTGGGTCCCTTCATTAGGTTGCATTTGTCGGCAACCCATTATCTTCTGCAATTTTCCCGATAGGTTCAGAGAAAAGTTTCATTTTAAGGAAAGTATAAAATTCCGTTCCTGCAGCTCGATTCGTATCGCCGTCCGTCGTACGCGGGACTTCCCTTAATTACCATGGGCCAGTTTTGATGAAATTTGGTATATTTATGGGCTCCATTTGGGGTCTAGTTGTGCTTCGAAGCTTTCGGTTGATGTTAGTCGCATGTTGGAGCAGTGAAAAATAGGACTTAAATCTTCAAAACGCCATAGCTTAAAAACTATTGATAGAAAGGAGTGGTTTTTTCACCAATTTTAAATAGAATTGAATTCTTAGAATCGAATGAGACCATCCAGAGCTCTGTAGGACCAACCGTTCGCTCCCTATGAAAACTTGAGGGTTGGGCTTACGATACATCATAAAAACGAGTGTGAAACGTAAGCGAGAGAGAGATAGAATCTCCGTTCAAATTTTTGCTAACCAAAATAGGATCGTTGGTTCGTTTCTTCGAGTTGTACACAGTTTTGCAATCTAATGTGTTTTAAATCGGATTCCTTTGCAGTGGGTGGAGGATATGGGGAGGAATGTTCGGTTCGGGTTTTCTCTTGGAATATTTTCTGGATTCATCACTGATCGCGAACAGCTAACATATCTCTACTACATTACTATGTATTTTGTCTCCAAGTAGTTGTGATTTGTAAGATTTAGAGCATTAAGAGCAGGAATGAGACCTGGCCGATCCCCATTTCCCCTCGAATCGTTGTTACCTAATTAAATTCTGTTCGTCAAGACGGGTTGAAGGAGGGACAGATGACTTTGGAGGGCGTATTGATCCTGATGGAGGAGTGTGTGTCAAGGATGAGTGTTCTTGTGTGTTGGTGAGTGTTGGTGGGACATGTGGCGAGGCCCGGCGTAGGTACGAGTACTATGCGCGTCTATGTATAGCCATGATGTGTACAGAAGACAGCCACACGTGAGGGTCTCCCCGTTGCCCCGACAAAGTCTCAGGAACATCTCTAGAGGACGTATCGACAAGTATAAGCTCTTCAAGTATCCAGAAACAACTCAAACTCCAACCGTATCCAAGTGTTTTGGAATCAGGAAGTTCCCCTACACAGTTGGTGGCATTCAATACCTACTGCTCCAATTAGGGATGGAACATCGAACAGAAAACATCGATGTCGATAACATCGTTAGGTGAAAAATCGATGTTTTTAAAAAGCGGGAAATTTAATTCATTCGTCAATCAATTAGATTCAAGGGAGAAAACCTGATGAGGCTGCTCTTCCTCCGTTCATACAATGTGGCTATTTCTTCTTTTGACGTGCTTTTCTTTCACTGGATAATCTACTCCATTATAATTTTTTTCATTCGTGATAAATTATCAGATTTTTATGCACTTCATGTCGATATCTCATACCTTCCCCATTTCCATTATTGGTTCAAGAATAAAGCTTTTTTCTATTGTTTTCCAGTAATTATATTGTTATATAAAGTGATGATTGTGTTGAATCATCAAAAATTAACGTCCCTCTACCGGGGATTGACCTCCTATCGTTCCGACCAAACTATTTACACTTCTGAGTCGGAGCTCGCTATCACTGAGCTGAGGAAGTGAATGGACAGAAATGCGAAGAGTTAGCTGATCACAACAATTGAAAAGTAGGAGATTTTCTTCAAATTTCAAGTAAATTCAATGAAGTTATCTGGTCTGAAATTGTATTTTGTCTGGTTCCCTTGCGGTACCTAGTAGGTCAAATTTATCAGACCATCTCGTCGACATATCGTTATCATCGGACCAAAACATCGATGTTTGAAAAACATTGAGTGTAAAACATCGATGTTAAAAACATCGATATTGCGAGCAGAACATCAATGTTTCGATATTATCGATATCGATGTCTCATCCTTAGCTCCAATCCAATTCCTTATGTGTTACTGTCACTACAGCTGTACTGGCCAAGTAAAACGACGAGTACAGCTGTAGTAGGTAACAGTAACACATTGACAACGAGGGAAAAAATTCACAGTTATTTTTTTCAAAAGTGAGGTATTATATTCAATTTATTCTTAATCTTTCGGCGTCGCGCCTTTCCCGAGCGGTCTTCACTCCAATCCGCACAATCCCTGAAAATGTCATCGAATTCGGAAGGAAAAAGTAGGTAGAATTTACGGCTGTTACAAGGAATTCATGTTTGCGCATGCGTGGTGGCTACTATAGGTAGAGGTGTGTCGGTCAGGAGTGAACGTATTGAAAAGACCTTATCTTCAAAATGACCTTGTCTGAACTGAACGGGTTGTCAAAATGAACACGGTCATTCGTTCATCAACCAACAATCGAGTTTTCCGGTTAAATTACGAGAACAACGGCAGAAGGCCAGCAAAATAAATTAATTGCCCGCAATATGGATGTATAATGTATATTTATATACATGCATGTCTATACATGGATCATTAATGTGTGAAAATGACAAGGAAGTATCAACAGAAAGAGTAGATGGAAGTGGTTTTCTAAGCAAAACCTTCCATCATCCAAGTGAAGAATGGACTGAGGACTAAAAAGACAAAACACACTCAAAGACTGATTCATACGATTCGAATCGATATTTCATTTGTTTTTGTCTTTTAGCTCATTTGATTCATTCAAATCGCCTACTCATTATAACCTATTCCGACTCGTTCGGTTTTTCGAGTCACGAACTGGATCCCAACGTTTTGACTCGTTCGGTTTACAGACTCGCTCGTTTTTGAGACTTCTGACCGGTTGGTTGTTTGTCTTGTGAGTGAACGAGTGAACGGATTCAAAAGACCTGGTCTCTGTAATGAGTGACCGTTTGGGATTCGAATCCGCCTAATGACCTTGTCTTACACACATCTAACTATAGGTTTGGGCTGTTGATTCGTGTTGAAACAGGTGCTGTAATTACTTGGTGTTTTACAGCTGTACCGCTCGCTGTACTGGATGCAATACGTGCAACACACGGGCAACAAGGAAGGAGGGGGGGGGGGCGGTTGTTTAGGAGATTGATGGACGCAGATTCGACTTGGTGCATATTGAGTTGGTGCAGATGGTCAAAATAGGAGTGCTGCTGCCCCCCCCCCCCCCCAGGCAACCTGTTGCGGCGCCTAATGAATGAAGAGTCCCTTGGTTGCCCTGGAGATGGGGGAACGCGGTTCTTGGCGTCTGCGCCGCCCATTCGTCCCCTTCTTGATTCCGGCCTCCTCTGTGGTGTACTGGAGCCTCATTCCCGTTAGGTGGTCGTCGTGGGCCTCCGATCGCTCTCACTCAAGATTTTGTGGCGGTGTTGCACTCCGGATTTCTGATCGAATGTTGCACCGAACGTCCTTACGATCTGAATTCCTTTCCTGCACGACGAGATGGTGGTCACAGTCATCCAACACGGCGGGTTTCATTATTGGGGATCATCTAAAGTCGAGATTGAATTGAAAGATGGTCAGGATTGAATGCTTGTTGTGTTACGTTGCTACATTCGCTATATCAGAATGAGAAAACAAATGAAGACCACAGGGGAAGAACGCACCAAGCCGAGCGCAACCGGGGAAGAACGTGTCAACTTTCGGGCTCCCTCCCCCATCTCGTATTCCCCTACCTGGTGGATCTTTGTGATTCACGCATTCATGCGGTTTTCCTGGGTTTCACAGTATTATTTTCGATTGCTAGCGGCGATAAATATTATTTTCTTCATACCAATAAGTGAATGAATCGTGCAACGGACAGTGGATCTCCGCAATCGTGGCTCAAAGGGAACCAGGAAGAAAAAAAGGAATTTCCAATCTCAAGAGAGAAGTACCAGGACCTCCAACCTCTGATGCAGTTCTGCAGTTCCAGCGCTCAGTCCTATTTCAAGAAATTGAAGATCAAAAAATGAAAACACGTGTCTTGAGTTTTTTGGTAATTTTTTCAGAACAAAGGGTTTTCCTTGATTTCTAAAAATACAAACATCAGTTTCCTCAAATTTTATTGAATGAACAATTTTTTCAAAATCAATGTTAATGTCCTTGATTTTTTTTTTGTAATACCTACTCCTTTTTTGCAAGAAAAAAATGAATTTCCTGGATTTTATTCTATTAAAATATTTTGCAAAACTTCTTCGTGAGTGAACTTTTGAAAATACCAAATCATTATATGTATTATCAAAATGTCACGAAACCGTTATGCCTTGATAAAGAGAGAAATCTTATGGCAGGATACTATGAATAAAACCAGCAATACACGTTCATGGTGCGTTCTTCCTCTGTACAGATGGACCTTTGCAACTTTGGATAGCAATATGGAGTTTTAAAATACTTTTTGCAGTAGTTTTGATTGTACCACCGCATTCTACAGTACGCTGAGATACAAATCCCATTTAAAAAAAATGTATCGACCAAATTCGAACTAATATTGGGTTTTTGCCGGAAAAAATTATTTCCTAAAAAGTTTACAAAATGGGACATGGTGCGTTCTTCCCATGTAGTCTTCAAATGCCAGTCAAATTTAATACTTTTGCGTTTCTCAAGTCCTAAAAGCCTGGAAGGAAGATAGAAATATCGAGTTTTCAATGTAGCGGCCTAATCTCCGTTCAAATTTTAGCTGACCGATGTGCGATCGATGTTTTTCTTCAAGTTGGTTGGTGGTAAAAGTGGCAAAGACGGGTTCTTTGCAGACGAGTGATCTACATAGAAAAAAATGAACCTTTGTGTAATAATTTGCAACGTTTTAGTTTTTGACATCACCCAGAGCTTTGTAGAACCAAACGTTCGCTTTCTATGAAGATATTTATTTAGTTAGTGAATAAATAATGACTGACTTTTTTTACCAATATATTATAGTGTTCAAGATTTAGAAACGAATGAGACCATCCGGAGCTCTAAACTATGAAACATGGTTAGATGAGAGTTGGCGGTGGTAATTATCAGGAATTCATACGATTGCCTGAGCCTCCGACCAGGAGTGTCCCACCGTAATCTTTGCTGACGGGTGATCTTTACAGAAAGATAATAGGGGTATTCATGTTCTGGGAGATTCGACGTCGAATCGTCAAATCTTCGAATTTGGAGATTCGACGAGTCAGTGCGCATGCGCACCGGCTAATACGACGATTCGATTTACCACGGGCTGAAGGCGCCGTAAATCGAGATTCGACGTCGAATTACAAAATGTGATCCTAGCGCTTGCTGCAGTTGTGCAAAGCAACTATCATAACATCAACAAACAGATCTTCTCGTCCTTTCATCTTGAGTTTTTCTTTTAACAACACCTGTTTTTGATTTTATTCCGTTTTTCCGTTCGTTTATTTCGTTTTTATTCTGTTCGAAGTTGGTTTTTTTCTCGATTAAAATTTAATGAGTGGAGCTGAGCCACCCAAGGGGCTCAGGAAAATCGCAACCATCTGATGGTCTGCTGGAGAAGTGTAAATGTTGCTTGCTGGCATTAAAGCGAACATAGCATTTTCCTTTC
Source organism: Apolygus lucorum (assembly GCA_009739505.2). NCBI lineage: Eukaryota > Metazoa > Arthropoda > Insecta > Hemiptera > Miridae > Apolygus > Apolygus lucorum. Next base: position 716,682 of record CM019167.2, on the reverse strand, counting down.
TAGCATCGAACATGTTTCAGCCATGAGTTAAGGACCAAAATGCGTTCAAAATTGTGTGACGGAAGTAGCAAGGGTTTTTCTTTGAGACAAGACTCCTCATCGGTAGGTACCTATTCAGAAGTCTGAAGCACGATCCTTTTTCAATTCTAGGCGTAGATTTTTTCGTTCGTATACTAGGAACTTTTTAATAGGATTTATTAGGAACCTCTGGGGTATTATCAGTTTTCAACTAAAAGGAAATTAATGAACATGCAGTTCTTTTGACACTGACTTGTTATCGTCTGATGCCGCAAGGAGCGCTGCGCACAATTCGATTTTCGACGATTCGACGGGGGAAAATGTGGGAGCCTCATGAAACCCTCGAGTTTACGACGATTCGACGATCGAATCAGACCATGAATACCCCTAATGAACCGTGTAATCATTTGCAGTGTTTCACTTTCTTCAGAAAACCCGTCGTTGAGAATGTGATGTGTTCTTCGTGAGCGCAAAGTAGAGGGGATTCTTGTTATCAATAAATCGTGACATGTACGCGGGGAATTACGTAATTCGTTCGATAAAGGAATCGTAAGATCGCAGTACTTCCCCACAACTGTACCCCATAAGTTCTAACTGACTTGAGGACTTGTTTCTTCTGGATCGACATCTTTGGGCGCCTGCTCACTAACCCCTAAATTGTTCTGAATTTGAGTACCAATTTCCTTCTTGTTCTTGACATGCGGTATTCTTTTGATTTTGAGCTAAACGGAAACGTAGCCGAGTTTGTGACTGGTGAAGTTATAGCAATATTCACGTGGTCAGAGTAGTATTCACGAAAGTTATGCAACTAGAGTTAGTTATTCAAGAACGTTATATTCACATAGAATGGAATTTTCTCGTTCTCGGGACCTGTTTGAGAGCCTTTGAGAAGCGCGGAGACTTACAGTTGCCGCTACCTTCAGTCACTCTGCTGCCTTTCTCCTGATTAGTGATCTCTCCACTATTATTGAATATCTAGGTTTTCTTTGGTACCTGAAATCCAGTTTTCTTTCATTTCGGACCTACTTACTCACTTAACCGGCGCTACAGCCCGATGTGGGCTTTGGCAACAAACACAATTACAATACAATTCCCTTCCAAGCTGGTCGATCAAGGGCTGTCATCCTCCATCGCTCCATTCCGATAGTTCGGATGTCGTCAGTCACGTCGTCTATCCAGCTCCTTCTCGGTCTGCCTCGTCGTGGACAGCTTCTCCAAATACTTTCTTCTGCATCCTCCTGTCTCCCATGCGCTAAAGATGACCTACTCACTTGTGCATCTGAGATTTGACGAACCCGATAATCCTCTTCGCATCAGTTCTCGGTTACAACGTGTCCTCCACTCTCCCCCGTCATGTAGGGCGGTATTCATAGTCATGACTCGAGTTGGAGGGCTCCTCCAAAGTACGCTTTGAGCAGTCCTTTCCTCCTCGAGCTATTCATAGTTAAGCCTTAAGCCAAAGTCAAGGCCAGACTCATCCTCCAAGTCGAGGAAGGTCTCGAGGAAGCCTTAAGGAGGCCCAACGGCTCCTTAAGCTATTCATAGTCGCCTCATTTCAAGGCGTCCTCGAACCGCCAAAGGCGTCCTCCAATGGCGGTATTCATAGACGACTTCGGAGGTGGAGTCGAGAAATTTGAAGGCCGAATCGAGATATTTCGAGTCGAGAAAGGGGCTTCAAGCTTCCTCAGCCCAAGGTAGGTGAAAAGGTACCTTGAGGAAAGATTTTGATGATATCTACCTACCTGTTATCACAAGCGTTGTCGTTATAAGATATTCTACGGATCTATTCTTCGGTTATTTCGTCCGAAAACATGGATTTCGAAGATATTGAAAGATTGGAGGAATTTGATGAGTATTTGTAGGAATCTTCGCGAGATCAGCGAAGGCCGAAATGTTACTTGCGGGATCAAGGAAACCCTTTGGAGGTAGGTACTCAAAAGTTATGATAATAATGATAAACACGGTGAATGCCAGTAATTTTGTCATGTTCTTATTTGTATAGGTACTGGATGATCGAACATTTCGGAAGAAATTTCGTTTTACAAAAGAGACCGTGATAAACGTGCTACTCCCGATTTTCTTCCTGCCCGAGAGTATTTCTGTGAACAGGAGAGAACAGAATCTATCTCTTCATCATCTAGGACTGGGTACTTACGACTGAGTTACTTGCACCAAATTCTGACATATGTTTCTTAGATAACTAGTCGACAATATACTGAAATTTGGTCGATTCCGGTTCAGTGGAAGAAAAGTTATGACCGCCCTATATTTGATGATTGCTGATTTCAGTAGAAATGTCGAACATTTTCGCACTTTACAAAAAATGGTCATATTCAAATAACTCCAAACTCTGGTGAATGTTCGAGCAACATGTCCTCAACAATATACTAAAATATGGTGGGGGAATTTGGAATAAAAAGAAGTAATCGATCTTAGAAGTTGCCGAGCCATCTGTTTCGAAGCCAAGGTTCTGTAGTCATAAGCCCTACAGAACGGCATTTTCGCACTTTACAAAAAAACGTCATCTTCAAATCGCTCCGAACTCTGGTGAATGTTAGAGCAACATACCCTCAACAATTTTCAAACTATGGTGGGTGGGAATTTCGAATAAAAGAAAGTAATCGACTATGTTCAACTCTTCATAGTACTGTACCTACCTATTAGGTACCTTCCTTGTTGAAAGCACGTATTAATACCAATGGAAATTTGTTTCATATAGTTCTAAAGCCTTCATTTGTGTCACCCCATAGGAGAAAAAGTAGAAATTGGGTTTTCTACTGATTTGAGAAGTATGAGGATGAGAAGTTCTGTTGTAACGGAATGACGCGGCCGCGGGACTCGGGAAGTGTTGCGGGTCAGTATAGATGCGCCTTCAATCTATGGCCCATTTCACTCAGGTGAAAAGCGCTTTGGTACTTTGTAAATTACAAAACAACTAAAGAGCGCAAATAAATATAATATTCTTATTGAATATAATACGCTACTTTCTGTTGGGTACTTTCCACTGAAATTGAAATCACTCGCGATTTTCTCCCAACACTTTTTTTTTCGACCGCATCTGTTTTTTTCCACAATGTCCTTATTTTCAATTATGAATTTCCTCAACGTAGTTCATTAAGCTTCGCTTAAAAACGGCTCTCTTCTTTTCTCTTTCCGTTTGGAAAAAATATAAAAAATTAAAAGATAGCAAACACTATTTTATTGAAGAAGGAACGCGAACAACAGGAACAGTGATGGTCCAAAGTCAAAGCTGAAAAACAACACCAACCATTCTGAAATAAACATTCGAACCTTCTCCATGAAACCTTCACTGAGCTATTACCTGAACAGGGCTGCCAATTCTTCCTCGACCGTCGTTTGGTAACTCGAGGTCTCCTCGAGTTGAGGATGAGCTGAGGTCGTCCTGCGTTCTGTTCGTCTATGAATAGGGTGAGGAATCCTCGAGAAAAGATAAGTTGGAGGAAACCTTAACTCGAGTCGAGGAAATCCGCGCCTTGAGGAATGACTATGAATACCGCCCGTACAGTCCGTAGCGGGCTATGTATAATCCGAGCTTTGTCTGTCCTGTCAGAAGAGCCGATCGGAATAAGTTCGCCAAGCCAAAGCTCTATTAGCCACCATAAATCCTATCTTTATCAGATTTTCCCTGTTTATTTCAACCCCGAGGTACTTGAAACGGCCTCGAAGTTGAAGGCTGCAACTCTCCGCGCTTCTGAAGGCGCTACCACGAGATATTTCGTTTTGGATTCGTTAATGGTCAATCCTAATTTTTTGCTTTCACTTTCCAGCTTCCTGGAACCTTAGTTTCGGCTTTACATGATTAAAGAATCAATCTATATAAAACTCACTTCGATTTGTTATTGAACCATACCCAATTATTTTAGCTAATTAATAACTTTAAATTATATTTAAATCGTTGGGTAGAAATATGAGATGGTTATTCCATCAGAATATTTCCAACTCTATTTCACTCTATTTCACTGCACATTTGAAGAATATTTCCAACTCTATGTATTGAAGAATATTTCCAACTCTATTTCACTCTATTTTACAGCACATTTGATCTCAAACGAACAGATTGGTTTTCAACCATTTCTATCATGCCCACTTCAGCTCCAACGCCTCACAACGTACATTAAAGCCTCATACGAGCGAAGAGAATTCTGTAAAGCAGCCTTTTTTGATACAGAACAAGCCTTTGACTGTATCTGGCACGATGGACTTCTCATCGAAACGAGGCCACATTTGCCCAACAATCTCCACTCTCTTCTCGGTCAATACCTAACAGACCGTACCTTCCAAGTTGACGTGCAAGGAGCTCGATCATCCACAAGGGAAATATTTGCAGGGGTTGCGCAAGGTAGTGTAATCGCTCCGTACCTCTATACCATTTTCTGTCTTGATATACCGCTCCCGGGGAATCCTGACTTCTCGGCACTCTACGCGGATGATCTGGTGTATGCAGTCAGTGGCAAAAACTCAGCAACAGGTACACAAAAGCTCCCCACTCTCTTGCAAGCACTGGGAAAATGGTGTACGAAATGGAGACTCAAGATCAACCCCATGAAATCAAAATCAGTTACATTTACTTACAACAGAACTCCATCGAACGAGCCCTTATACTACCAAGGAGAAACTATTCCAGCCGTCAAATCACATAGGTGTCTGGGGCTGATATTGGACCAGCGTCTTACCTACAAAGAGCACGTGGATTTCCTACTAAGGAAGTTGAAAATAAGGATTTCCCAACTCGGTAGTTTACTCCACAACCCCCACACTACAATTCAAAACCGACTGCTCATATATAAAATATTAATTCGCCCTATCTGGACGTATGCACTACCAATATGGGGTACCTGCTCACTCTCACAGTTCGGTCGAATCGAAAAACAACAAAACTGGACACTCCAATGACATATTGTGCACTTCTCCACCTTTTGTTCGAAATACAACCACCTTTCCACCCCAACTGTGATGCTCCAAGAAATTACCACCAAATTCATCCGTCAAAACAGAGACCACAATAACCCGCTTGTAAACAGTGGATTCATCGCACCAACTGCACCTACAGCGACCAAGATACATTTTTCGCAACTTTAATGAAAATTTTGCCTAATCTTTAATTTTTTGTTTCCGCCTTGAACAATTTTTAATAATGTCATAATGAACCTCCACCCATGTGTGGAATTCATTCATTTTTTAAATTCAATTACGCTGAAACACACTGTCATGTAAATGTATTACTTGTGTGTAATGGTCTAAAAATAAAAATGTCAACAAAAAAAACTTATCTGGCCGCGCTGTAGCTCTCTGGTGCTCGCACCGTGCGAGTTCGGGTTCATCACCGTCTAGTGACGGGCGGCGACGATGCGGGCGGCGTGTTACCGTAGCAACGCCGGAAGCTGGTGCTGGACCATCGGTGGGACCTGTCGTTTCCATAGGGAGCCTTTTTCCGGGCGCACATCGGGTGCTCCGATACTGGAGGGGGGGGGGGTAGTACAAGACTCCCCCCTCCCGAACCTCTGTTACCTCCCCTCCGTCCCGCCAACACTTTCGATTCGGCGGGATGACACTACTCTCACTTTCAACCCTAACCAGGTTGAACGGCCTTGAACCCTGTAGGGGTGGATGTGCGGGGAGGGGGAGAGGGGTGTGAAAAGGTTACCACCCTCGCCGTCGGGCCCACGTGCTACTGTTTACATGAGGTTACCCAGACACCGGCGCGCCGGCAGGTGAGTGCCAGGTGACGCTCCGCGAACCTGCTCGACAGATGGAAGCACCCCCTCTGAGGGATGAGGTCACTCGTTGTTGTGAAGAACTCTCTTGCCTGGGAGAGATGAGGGATGGACCGTGAGGCCAGTATCTGTAGGTAGCCTGACTGCTTTCCTGCTATGTGAGATGCAGAGCGCAGTGGACGATTTGGTGCAGGTCCCTAGCCAGAATTTGGTTTCTGGGAACCACATTTCACCGGTGAAAACCCCAAAATTGGTAGTAAGTTGGTGATGGTAGTATATATGTGATGTAGAAGGGATAACTCTTATTCCATTCCATGCGTTTATTATGCATAATTTCTTCAAGCATGGACTTGATTTATTCTTATATCTTGGGTGGAATTTCACGAGGCATAAAATTAGGTGTTCATTACAATCTGACATTCAGATGGTTACCTACAACGGATAATCGCATTTAATTATGGAGTGAAGATAATGCTACTCGTCTTGCTGTCTTACTTAGGGAAAAATAGGAGGTGTATAAATTGAGAAATTGTCTTATTTACAATAAGACTCGATAACTCTTATTCCATTCTCCGGTATTTCCTCTTCTTCCAGTTGGTTGTCAGGATCATAAATAACTCGCGTATAAAGAAACAACCGTATTCTACAATAACTGGGCTCAAAACGGATTACAAATCGATTACATAGCTCTAGATAGTACAAGACCGCCGAAACTCCCCTTGCGGTCAGTTCACTGGCACGTCCAGAACTATAGGTGTGTCGGTCAGGAGTGAACGTATTGAAAAGACCTTATCTTCAAAATGACCTTATCAGAACTGAACGGGTTATCAAACTGAACACGGTCATTCGTTCATCAACCCACCAATCGAGTTTTCCGGTTAAATTACGAGAACAACGGCAGCAGGCCAACAAAATAAATTAATTGCTCGCAATATGGATGTATAATGTATATTTATATACATGCATGTCTATACATGGATCATTAATGTGTGAAAATGACAAGGAAGTATCAACAGAAAGAGTAGATGGAAGTGGTTTTCTAAGCAAAACCTTCCATCATCCAAGTGAAGAATGGACTGAGGACTAAAAAGACAAAACACACTCAAAGACTGATTCGTACGATTCGAATCGATCTTTAATTTGTTTTTGTCTTTTAGCTCATTCGATTCATTCAAATCGCCTACTCATTATAACCTATTCCGACTAGTTCGGTTTACAGACTCGCTCGTTTTTGTGACTTTTGACCGGTTGGTTGTTTTCTTGTGAGTGAACGGGTGAACGGATTCAAAAGACCTGGTCTCTGTAATGAGTGACAGTTTGGGATTCGAATCCGCCAAATGACCCTGTCTTACACACCTCTATCCTGAACCCGACTGACGATTGAAGAAGTGTCTAGGGAGAACCCAGGGCCCTCACACTCTTCTTCCAGGGTGCTTGGCATGACGAACCCTACTCGGGATAGGTCTCGACTATCTGTGGGGGCGGCTACATATGATATAATATGAATGAATAATATGATTCTGTGAACGAAGAGCGTTGGCCAATGATGCGTTGAGCTCATACTTTCAGTATTTGAAAAAATTCAATCGATATGACTCACCTTGGGTACACTCTCTTAATAGGTAAAACGTTGCGTATAACAATTTAAATTTGAGCCCTTATATCCCAAGTTTTTACAAACTATGCTCAATCTTTGTAGTACTGTTTTGGTTTATTATTTTCAATAATGAACCTTTGTGATCGACCAAGAAAAAACATATTGTTTAGAAATGCATGCATTCCAGGGGACGTCCCATTGGATAAGCGATAAAACTGTTTCACTCGATGTAATTTATTTATTACTTTAGCCAAGAAATAGTGCCCCCCCCCCCCCTCGCCATTATCCACCATAATATTTCTAGCGGCATGGGAGCCTCGAATCTGAAGAGCATTTTAAAATCCATGATCTACGATACTCATCATGCGAATTCGAGTTCACCCCCCCCCCCCCAATCATCACCACCACCAATGGTGCCAGTTTGGCACCAAAGCGGAAATACGTCGTAACATTGAACTTTCATCTATTAGTTTTAGTAGGCAGTCCGTCGAGGTTCACATCCGTATTCAAGGTGAAACACAAAAAAAAACCCACAAAATATGCGGTTTATGGTGTTCTGGCACCATGGTGGCACCACTATTAGTTCCATGGTGGAACAGAGAATAATTCATGAAAATCCGGAGGTATAATGAAAATTTTTCCTCAATTTCAAAGCTTGGGTACAATTAGTAAGCAGTAAAGGAACCGAAATATTGAAAAATCCGATATTTTGTGAATATTATCCCCCCACTCGCCCCTCCTCTTGCAAATTTTGGTACTCTGGTGAAATCATGTACAACTCGGAAGTTATTTTAGTCAAACAAAAAAAGAAACACGCAAATCGGTTGAAAATTGAGGCCTGGGCAGAGTTTACAAGATTATGCCCGCAAACGCACGTTTTTTAAGCATTAACCCCCCCCTTTTCCCCCCTCAAAAAGCAAAATTCAAAATTCCGGCGCCGTAGTGCACAACTAGATAGTTTTCCGCCTCGAACAAGAAAAGAACCACGAAAATCGGTTGAGAAATAAGGCCTGGGCAGAGTACACAAGATTATGCCCGAAAACGCCTTTACCCCAGATCGATCGCATAAGGACGCCCAAGTCTTACTGTGGGACGTCCTAAAAACGGACTTATGTTGAATCAGAAACACGAGTGTGAATCGCAAAAGAAGGCTTATCTCCGTTCAAATTTTAGCTGACCAAGATGCGATCGTTATTAATGTCTTCGAGTTGCATCCTCAGCAACCAATTATCAAATCTCCTAGTGAGGGCACCTCACTTAAAACTTAAATTGTGAAGTGAAAATATGGTTGGTAGATAGTGGCAATGGAGAAGCTTTGTTCTTTGCAGTCGAGTGATCCATACAGAAAATGATTAACCTTTGTGTAATAATTTGCAACGTTATGTAGGTAATTAACACCACTAATACCACCGAACCTTCATGTGGAGTTATAAGTAATTTATTAAATTTGCGTGATAAATTACTAGTAAATTACATTTAAGTGAAACATTTACTAGTAAAATTAACAATGTAAAGTGTAACACAAGTTATAATAAATTATTTATTTTTTTCTTTCTATTTTTTGTTTTTTTATTTATTTACATATATTTTTTTTAAATTGTTTACATCGTTCTACGTATTAATATGATATGAAACATTCACATTCAGTAACTTGAATTTGTGGTGGGGGTTTCCCATGTGGGCTGGTTGACTCGGATTTGAATACTGGAGTTTGAGATAGATTCAACGAGCTCAAGTATCAGAGTATCTCTGAGGCTTACACCACTCAAGATCTTGCCAAATCGCTCTACTCGGAATATCTGCATTCGGTCAGAATATATTCCACAGATTCCTCGTAGTTTTCATCGTCACACGTCACGGTCTGTTCCATCCTATACTGAATCAGTCTTTGCATGACAAATTATTTACTGTTTGATTATAAAAGGCTATCAGTCGTGACCGCGTCAACCAGATGTTCTTCGTTTCTTTCCTTTTGGTTCATTATTTTCAATAATGAACCTTTGGAATCGACCAAGAAAAAATTTCCATCCTATACTGAATCAGTCTTTGCCTGGCAAATTATTTACTGTTTGATTATAAAAGGCTATCAGTCGTGACCGCGTCAACCAGATGTTCTTCGTTTCTTCCATTTTGGTTTATTATTTTCAATAATGAACCTTTAGGATCGACCAAGAAAAATTTTTTTTTTAACACCACCTCAAAATTTCAAGGTTTCAAGGTACGTAGAATCCAAGAATCGAATAAAAATTTTGCCGTCCGTCCGCCGTCCGCGGCACTTCCCCCACTTAGCATTGACCGATTTTGATGAAATTTGGTATGTAGGCTCCTTCTGGGGTCTAGTTGTGCCCCGAAGATTTTGGTTGATGTAGGTCACTTCTAAGGGTTGAAAAATGGATTTTGAAATATCGAAAACACCCGATCTAAAAAAATTTGATAGGTATTGTTTTTCCATCAATTTAAGGTAGTATAGAATTTTTTGAGACCACGCGGAGCCACAAACCGTTCGTTCCCTACGAGAATTCAAGGGTTGGACGTACGATAAATCAGAAACACGAGTGTGAATCGCAAAAGAGGCCTAATCTCCGTTCAAATTTTAGCTGACCGAAATGCGATCGATGTTTTTGTTCATGTTGGATGGTTGTGTAATAATTTGCAGCGTTTTATAACATGGTGTCAGAAGTGGGTTAGAGGTAGTTGTTCAAGATGACGTCCTAACCCACGGCCGTGGAAAAACAGACAAAAGAAAGCTTCTCGAGGAGTTTCTGCAGCGAGCAAGAGCTAAAAGGATAAATCTGAACTAAAGCTTTAAGAAGAAACGCTGCAAATTATTACACAATGGTTTATTATTTTTCTATAGATCACTCGTCTGCAAAGCCACCAACCATCCAACATGAAGAAAAACATCGATCGTATTTCGGTCAGCTATAATTTGAACGGAGATTAGGCCTCTTTAGCGATTCACACTCGTGTTTCTGATTTATCGTACGTCCAAATCTTAAATTCTCGTAGAGAGCGAACGATTTGTTCTACAGAGCTCCGGGTGGTCTCAAAAAATATTAAAAATTCTATAGAATCCTAAATTGAAGGAAAAACAATACCTTTATATCACAATTTTTTGAGTTAGGGCGTTTTCAAAATTTCAAAATTCATTTTGGAACCCTTAGACGTAACCTACATTAACCAAAATCTTCGGGGCACGACTAGACCCCAAATGGAGCCTACATACCAAATTTCATCGAAATCGGTCAATTATAAGTGGCCGATTCAGCTTTTTTGGCCGGTTATTTGCCCATAACTTCTATACGAATTAAGCGATCGGAATAGTTCGACGTTAGGACCAACTAGACCCCAAATGGAGTCTATTTGCGAAAGAACGGGTTTTTTAGACCGATTCTAAGGCCTTTTATGGCCCGGACGGGGGACGGCGGACGGACATTGCAAATTTGGATTCTACGCACCTTGAAACGTAAAGTGACAAAGTTTGAGGGGGGGTTATAAAAATTTTTTGCGATACGATCACATAGGCTTATTATTAGAAATAATATACCAAAATGTCACCCCACGCATATTTAAGCAAAAACCTCTTTTTTGGCCGGTTATTTGCCCATAACTTCTATACGAATTAAGCGATCGGAATAGTTCGACGTTAGGACCAACTAGACCCCAAATGGAGTCCATATGCAAAAGAACGGGTTTTTTAGACCGATTCTAAGGCCTTTTATGGCCCGGACGGCGAACGGCAGACGGCGGACGGACATTGCAAATTTGGATTCTACGCACCTTGAAACGTAAAGTGACAAAGTTTGAGGGGGGGTTATAAAAATTTTTTGCGATACGATCACATAGGCTTATTATTAGAAATAATAAACCAAAAATAGTTGTCATAAATACAGGTAGAAGTTTCATTACTACTGTAACAGATGTATTCGGTTCTTCCCTTGGCCTTTGTGGTAGATCATAACAATAGTCAAATGAAACAATGCCTGAGAATTTAAATCTATGTTCCTCCTATGGCTCAACTTAATAATATAAAGTGCAACAGACTAATTCTTTCAACAGAATTTCACTGAGATGAAAATTGACATTACGCACTGATATTTGGTTAAATTGCGTCGTTGAATTCACACCAGTTCGTTGAGTTTCGAGCTGCGATTATTCCATGAAAAGGTAGAGATAGATCGTTGATGTATCAAACCTGTTATAACTGATGGATAATTGTTTGAGTATAAACTTGGTTTTTGTTTTGTTGTATCTAGTGTGTGTAGAACGAATTATCACTCTCATCACTAGAACTTTCTGCTTCCAGTGTACGGGTTTTACATTTAAATGTATCCTTAGATTGTTATACTTTTGAACAACATTTTGCGAATTGATTTACTTGTTACACATACACCTGTACTTGTGTTTGCCGTATGCAGGGCAACTATAGGGCAAAAATATCTCTTATTTTAAGTGTATTGTATCTCCTCGTCCTCTCTGGCGCATTGGATCAACTGATCTGCAACTTCGCTGCTCCTGCTTTCTTGGAAGTCGACTATTTCTTGTTTCCTTGCTTCTCCCACAGCTCGGTCGAGTGTCAAGGCTTCCCCTTCGTCCAGCATCTGGTTTAGCAGTTTCTCGACGGCAATTTGGTCGACTAAACGATCCCGTACCATGTTGTCCCGTTCGGGATATTCACATGACGCTGCGGCTATCTTCATCTCAGTTATTGCCTTACCTGGTGTTTGTGTCAGGTTGTTGAATTTGCACCTCTCATTCTTCTTTGGTGCGTAGTATTGCTTCAACCACTTCCATCAAATTTTAGAAGGACCTCTTCCTCATCTTTCGGAGTTTCGTGTTGAGCCTTGAGCGGTTTTTTCGGCGGCGTCTTGCCTGAGCCTATTACGTATGCCTGCCTCTGTGTCCGAGCTGATTGAGAACTGTTGCAATTTTAACTTCATCAGCTTCTTTTTTCTCCTTCGTTACGATCAGAAATGTCAAAACATTTTGGCTCCAATCGATTTCAACTCCTTTTTAGGACGTCCCACAGTAAGACTTGGGCGTCCTTATGCGATCGATCTGGGGTGGAGGAGGACAACACTCAACAGAAAAAAAACCACGAATCCAAATCCGCAAAAAAACCATAGGTGAATGTCTGTGTGTGTGTGTGTCAAAATCTTGTGTACTCTGCCCAGGCCTTGGTTCTCAACCGATTTTCGCGGTTCTTTTTTTGTTCGACCGGAAAACTATCCAGTTGTGCACTACGTCGCCGGAATTTCGAATTTTGAATCTTAAGGGGGGAGGGGGGGGTTAATGCTCAAAAAACGTGCGTTTGCGGGCATAATCCTGTAAAATTTGCCCAGGCCTCAATTTCAAATCGTTTTGAGTGTTTCTTTTGTTCGACTCATGAATCTTCCAAATTGCACACTATTTCACTAGAGTATCAAAATTCGCAAGGGAAGGGGGAGAGTGGGTGATGATATTCACAAAATATCCGATTTTTCAATATTTCGGTTCCTTTATAGCTTACTAATTGTATCTAAGCTTTGAAATTGAGGAAAAGTTCTCATTATACCTCCGAATTTTCATGAATTATTCTCTGGACCACCATGGAACTAATAGTGGTGCCAGGACACCATGAACCGCATATTTCGTGGGTATTTTTTTTTTTTTGTGTGTTTCACCTTGAATACGGATGTGAACCTCGACGGACTGCCTACTAAAACTAATAAATGAAAGTTCAATGTTACGACGTATTTCCGCTTTGGTGCCAGACTGGCACCATTGTTGGCGTTGGGGTGGTGGGGGGATCATGGTTTTTAAAATGCTCTTCAAATTCGAGGCTCCCACGCCGCTAGAAATGATATGGTGGATAATGTTGGGGGGGAGGGCTCTATTTCTTGCCTATATTACTGAATAAATTACATCGAGTGAACAGTTTTTTCGCTTACCAACTGGTATTAATTGGCCCAATGCTTATCGAGTGGGACGTCCCCTGGAATGCATGCATTACTAAACAGTATGTTTCAAATTTTCTGCTTCGAAGTTGGAAGAACGTGGCGTCTTAGAGACATCTTGTTTCGGGGTTTTTCGTTTCTCGGAATTGGCGCTATTTTCTTAGTGGGATGCTATATTTCTCTTTCTAATGAGATGATCAATCTCGACTCAACTTTGTGGTTATTTGATTTGAGCAGCTTTATTCATTACGTGGTAGGGAGGGATCACTGTTGACAAAATCAGCTGACTACCGCCAGCTGTTACATGCATCAGTTGGCTGTAAAGGCTCGGTCACGAACAGAACAATCGTAACCCAGTGGATGTGGTGTCACTCGCTTTGTGGGCGACCTGTATTCTTTCGATGTGAACCAGTAGTAGTCAAAATGAACTGGAATGAGTATTTTTTTAAATGGAAAATCGAAAAATAAGATGGAAAGAAGCTCAAGAACCCTCCGTGTGTAGTACCGATGAGCCTCGAAAAGAAAATATAATTTTTACCAGTTGTTCCTCGATTTTTGCTACGATTTTTAGCTGGTATATTTTCATCATTACCCATGTGAACTGTGTTTGTAATAGATTTTTGTCATAAAAATAACCTATCTGGGGTGACGATAGCCGGAGAGTTTCTTAGGAAAATTATATCATTAAATTTGTGAGTCCGACGAATCATATTAGTGGTCAGTACCTGAGATGATCGAAAATGTGTATCTCTGTTTCTTCTACCAAAGTATATTTAAGCGCTTTATTTCCTATTAAAATTGTGAACACGTTGTGTTGATACGAAATCCCTTTCTTGGGCATATGAATCCTTGAAATACAAGCATTACCTTTCTGTCACCATTTCTCGATGGAATTTCCAGAGATTGTGTTTGTCTATGTGCCTCCTTCCTTCTGTCTGCACATGCTCGTACAAAATTTTGAGGATTCAAATCAACTGTTAGGTTGTTTTCTGTTGATCATCATTTTGACGCCCACAATTTTTTTTTTATATCATGGGGCGTGGGTTGTTTTTTATACTATTTTCTGTAAAACACTATTCTTTTAATACATTCCTGGTGCGTGTTCATTATTGCAAATAAATGTATTCTGTGATATCATCCAAACATTAATTTAGCAAGATTTTATGTATCTAGAACTTTGCAAGGAAGCTATTTTACTACCCCCTTCGCCAAACGTTAAATTCAACGCTTTTCTTCGCAATCTACAATGTGAACAATCCTTGTATTCATTCGTCTCTTCTTGGTTTTCAGGTGAACGCCAGAAACGAGTGGGAACAAATCATCGGGGAATTCGACATACCGCTGAAATGCGTCAACGCTTCCGTTGCAATCAAACAAGTCTATCTTCGGTAAGTGAAATTTCATTCCACTACCACATTTACGGTACTTGAAAAACTAAATCAGTGACACCCTGAGGTAACCCTTAATCATAACACTTGAGTTTGGAATGATCGAAGTTTATTTTCAACTACTGTAGGCCTCAATATCTACCATAATAGAGATGTAATTTGTAAACTAGTCTAACGGAACAAGCAATACATGGGGATTTGGATGTACAGGGTGTCCCATGTTAAGGACCGGAAAACTTCGGGAGTCGATTCTACAACTAATTTAAATAAGAAAATATCTCTTAGCAATTCTGTTCTAACCCCTTGTTTTTCCAAGTTTGTTCAATTCCAAAATTTTTTTCGTATTTTGCACCTCATCTAACTAAAATTTTCATAACTACATTCCTTAATTTACCGAAATGTAAACATAAGGGCACCGTTGGAAAGGGCGTCAAAATCCCATCTTTGTAGTGCCTACAAAAAGCTATTTTTTGGGGTCCTAATCAGTCAAAAACACAAAAAAAAATATATTAAAATTGGAAAATGTTGGAAAAACAAGGGGTTAAAATAAAATTTCTGAGAGATATTTTCTTACTTTAATTAGTTGTAGAATCAACTCCCTAAGTTTTACGGTCCATAAAATATGGGACACCTTGTATTTTTTATTTTTTTTCTTCAGTGTATTTATTGTCCACCAACCAAGCTTTGATACTTCTTAGGTTTCCTAGTTCCTTTATGATGTTGTGGCCTGTCATTCCTAATGCTTTGTCTGTTCAGAAAGGCTCTGACGCCCTCATTTCTCATCGTGACAGATAATTGTTAACAGAGATTCAATATTTTGTCACCCCAATGACCAATTAAATGTCCTCTCAAAATTAGGTTGTCCTTTTGGTGTGTCCAAACTCCACGTTGTCAGTCTCTTCAGTTCAAATTTTCAATACGCTGCATTTCGGTTTGAAATCGCTCACGATCTTATGTTCGAATGAGACCACTTGATTTTTGGATCAACATTTCACGCCTTGGCTTGAACGGGAAAAGCTTTGAAATACGATTTATTTCAATTTAATTAAAAGAGTCGGATTGGTAAATCTGGTTTCTCTGTTATAATCGACCTTGGAAATCTCGTTTTAATCCTATTCGTAACTGCCGGTGTAAGGTGTCGGGTGAAAAACTAAATTATATCCCTGAAAAATTGGATGTTTCACGTTTCAAGGATTCGACCGGCGTTGAAATCGAGAATCTCATCAAACTTGGTTAGTTAACTTCTGAAGAAAGAAGATTGTCCTTACCAAAACCACTTTTTTTACGAGTAGCAATTGAGAAACTTGTTTGTCTGAAAAATTTTATTGTTCTGTTTCCGTATCGGAATTTAAAACGAATGGACTCGATCGCTTGCCATAGAAGAATTGCGGTAGGTATATCAATCAATTCTCTGAAAGTGAATTGCTGAGATCAGAAAGGCGAGGGAATGAAAGAGTTGTTTACTGCCTTCCTAGGCGAGAAAGGTGTTTCTCGAATTTTCGAAATTTTGAGTAAAAGCAATTTTAGCTATTTACCTCTCGCACTTAGTAAACAACATTATTTTTTCGATTGAAAAGCACTAAACGGTAGGTCTACTAGCTCCTCAAGAAGTGTTAAACGTTTAAACGAATATTTTGCAATATTTTATAAATCTGAAAAACTGAGGTTTGCCTTTTTTGCTTAGGAAACTTCAAGCTTCTGAAAGGCGTGTCTCCAAGAAATTCTCAGGTTTCCCTCCCCACTTTAAATATTTTACCCTATTGATTGTTTGACCATAAATATGTATATGTATTTGTCCACTTAGCATATTATACCCACCAAATTAAATAATACCTAACATAATATGTTAGGTGTCTATAATATTATTATAGACACTTTCTTTTGAAAAAAACTTTATTTGAGATTGAAATGGACTGGTAGTCAATTATGAATTAAGTATAATTCATTCTAAAGTTGAATTTATTAAAATATTGTAAAAATGAGTGAAAAAAGAAAAATGAAGAAGTTTGTTGAACGTTACCTACAGAAATTTGTGTGTTGAACGCGGGAAAACGTGAATTTTGAAATATTTTCTCCTAACTACTTTACTCGTCTGTCACTCAATGGAAGTTGAAGACCCAGCTTGATGTCATGTATAACTGTCATAATGTGTGATAAATTAATTTAAACTGTAATAACTGTGATAAATGTCATGGATAACATTTGACTGACTTATCAATACCGTTACTGTGGTTATGAGATAGATAAGTTTGAAGAATTTTAGGTTTCTAGCTCCACTAATTGAAAAGTTTTGAGCGCTTTTTGCCGATTCTGGACAACTGTGCGGCGGTATTACAGACCCTGGAGACCTCCCGTCAAACCGTCGATTTCTTTGAAAAAAATTCAAGTTTTTCCGCCTTCAAACACAAATTTCTCCCCTAAATTCCATTGTAAAATATTTTGCCATGGATGTGTCTTTTGGCGGGGGTCAAGGAATTTTCCGCGACACTTTTTTTTTGCCACAAAAAACGCAACGCGGATACCCGTGAACGGATAGCTACATATCGGTAGCTATGAAGCAAGGTTCTCTAGAATACTGCGATATATTACGATCAGAGAGTTTTTTTAGAACAAAAAATTATGTTTATTCATAGAAAAAGTAAATAGGTTCTTATGGACATATCCATGATCTGTTGTTTTTCCCTCTAAGGGAGAAATTGATTTATCATTCATCGGGCTCCGTTTCCGATTGAACGTGAATGATATCAATTTGCCACAAAAAATATAACGCGATACCAGTAAACAAACTCATAGTTTTTCTTGGTCGTTTCCAAAGGTTCATTATGGAGAAGCTCCTGACGATTCTATAACTGCATACACCCAAAGGTCACCATACGGCCCATAGAGATACGACCTTTTTGCTTAGGAGGGCAGTATCGATTGATTGAAATACGCACATAATTTTCCAAATTGTTGTTAATTTTGTTACAATGGCTGTGCAATAAGAGTCTGCTCAACCAAGGATTCAACCATCCAGCAATTCCGTCAAAACCCACACTATTCGGGGACTTTCTTCGTGGTATTTTGTGAAGAAAGACACTACACTTCTGTTTTCCAAGTTGGATGATTGAAGGAACTATATCTCCGGACAGTTGATATTCAGGATGAAAGCAATTCCAAAAAATATTAGAACTGGTCGGGATCACCATTAATTTGATATCCGACGCTTCATCAGTTTCGCTCAATCTCACTTTACGGCCTGACGTGGTCAAATTAATGGCACTCGTTCATTTTTATGCCCGATAAACAATTTCTCTCACTTCTGCCACGGAGAAAACTGAAGTACCCAAAAAATGTTTCGTGATGCTAGAGAATTTGCGTTGTGTCGGGGAATAAATGATTTATTGATTAGTCCCATTCTTACCAGATGTTACAGAAAATCGGGTTCCCATCAATATTGTTAAAGAAAATAACTCATTTAGTATTGGGTTTTCAACTATTGTTCTCTACATACGAAAAAACTAAAAGTTTTTCTACATTTCTAGTAGAAAATTCTAATTTTCCAATTCATAAAATTCTAGTTTCTACATACGAAAAAAACTAAAAGTTTTTTGGAAATAAGAAATTGATCTGAACGATTTTTGCCGTACTCTGTACGTGGATCTTTCCTTAGTTACCATGAACCCATTTTGATGAATTCTGGTGTATCGGCTCCATTTGGCGACTAGTTGTGCCCCGAAGCTTTTGGATATTGTCAGTCACTTCTAAGGGGGAAAAACATGTTCCTTAACTCGAACGCCTTAAACGCCTTAACTCGAAAGCGTATCATACAGGTGTTGTTTTTTCATTAATTCAAAATAGCGATTTTTACAAGATTTTATTTAGTTCCACCTGTTTGTTGTCTTTCATTAAATCTTGCAAGTTAAATTCGATCCACCTCCTGGTTTCCGATTGAGCTGAAATTTTGCATGAAATCGAATGACAATGCAATATTTTCACTTTCAAAGGACCACCTCCCAATTCATAAAGTGCATCCTTCAATTCATAGGGGACCAGATCGTAGGGAAACTATCATGCCGGTAAAACTTATAGTGATATGTTTCCAAACCCACCTAAACAGCCGTGGTATTCCAGCTTTCCGGGAAAAATCCAGAGAATGGTTACCATCGTTTCAAGTGTAAACCATAGAATATATAATGAAATTTATGCTTTTTTTAACAGAGTCCATTTTAAACCATAGACTGTTTCATAATATTCTGTTTCATTTCATATTGTTTATGTATCATTAACAATTATTGAACTTCATTTTACCGCTGTTGGCTGATGGTTTAATAAAGGCCAATGCCAAAAATTAAAAAAAACATCATCTAGAGATCTGTCGGACAACAGCCTAATGGAGATGAACAATTACCTAATTAGTGAATGTTCATGACGTTTTTCATAAATTTAAGCTAGTTTTCAATGTCTAGAAATGAACGAAACCACCCAGACGATCGAAAAAAGTTAAATGAGCGTTTATTGCGAAATTTATCAAAACACGTGGGCGCCAGCCTGGCTAGGTTCCTGCCTGTAGGGTGCCCAATCCCCTCCTCTCCACCAGTCCCTGGTCCTTAGAAGGACCTACAAGGTAGTTGTGTGTTGGACGAATGATGAGTAAGAAAGACGAGAGTGAATTGTTTTATGAACGTGCGCTTACAGAAGTGAGCCAAATTTCACCTGATAAAACGTTCTATTCGTTTCTTCGAATAGAATTTCATGTCACTCTCTTGTCCTTCCTTAACAACCAAGAATCAATTTAAGGCACCCACAACTTTGGGATAACGATGTGTAACTGGTAGGAACTTTATGTCAAAATAAACTTGATTTTCCACCTTGCGGGATAATATGATTAATAGGTAGTACTTATAATGGAAGAGCCTTGTCAAAAATTAATAAACCATTGTGTAATGATTTGCAGAGTTTTTTAAAGTTATCTCTGAATGATTTTCGCGAGTATGTTTTCGTGAAAAAATTAATTCATTTCCCCATCGCAGTACTTTATTGTTCACTTTCTTCGGTGGGCTGAAGAAAGTAGAATGCAGAGGTCAGATGGGTATCTCAACTTGCTACATGACGTTTCTCTTTCCTCTTCCAAGATTTCCATGTCCCCAAATCTCATTGAGTCATCCGATAGGAAGTTATGAATGTGATCAGCGCTCGTTCATGATAACGTTGACAACAACTGATAGCGATTGTTGAAACAACCCTGCAAAACTAAGACTTGATTTGACTCACTATGATATTCTTACGTATTTTCGTCGCTGAATCGGGGGGGGGGGGGGGGGATTCTATAGGGAATACAAGAGTAGTTACAATAGTGGTTTCGCTAACTTGGTGTTCTGTAAGGACCAACATCGATAAACGCCGCCATGTTTTGCCATTGACATCTCTTTCACCAGTACCTATAACTCACAACAGTGGTCATTAGACGACTCAAGTGGACTTATTTTATCGACACGTTGGGAGGTGGTCATAAGGAATACAAGACGAAAAAACCAACGATGATTAAACGATAAACATGATAAACGATGATTTTGTGCGCGTACTAGTTGAATCTCACTTATCTTTTGAATAAATCATCTATTGAATCTCAGTAGGTATTTATTTTATGTCTCTTGTTCAAACCCAACTTCGTGAACTTTGGTGAATTATTTTGTTAATTAGTAGCGTCCCAACTTCGTTAATTATTGTAACATCTGTTTACTTGAGATTTGATTGAGCTGAAATGTGATCATAATTGTTAATATGCGGATTCTCTCTCATACGATGACTGTATTTCCTTTCTATTAAATTCAATTCAATAGAATTTAACAGTATGTATCATATTTCTTTTATTAAAGTATCTTTGCTCATTTCAATTAGCCATTAGCTCATTTGATCTTTCAGGACTTCTCTCCTGTGTGCTCTATGAGACTAAACAATATTCGAAAATGCATAGGGAAAAATCTACTCGTCTTAAGACAGTGCGGTTGACGTAGAAATTCTCAGGATGGGATCTACTTTCAATTAAAAGTTACAGTGAACCATTTTTCAAACCCCTTGTGCCATTGCTTGGAATTAGATCACGATTGACAGATAAGAGGGGTACTTCAATTTTTTCCAACTTTTTCGAGTGAAGCATTTTTTGATTCTCCAACATAAAATCATGATGGCTCAAATGAAACTGCAAAATGTAGCCACGATTTTACATTTTTTTCCAAGTATCCAGCACATTGGCCTAGGCATAGAAATAGATACCAACACTTTACAAAAATTGAAATGGTTTAAGCGGGGAGGTAGTTGAATTTTTTGTAAGTTGTAGGTCCCAAGTAGTAATAGGCTTGTAGTGAGGGTTCTTCATTAACGTGTTCAATGGCCCAGGAATAAGTATTTGTAATAATATTTAATTAATAATTAATACAGTAATTTTTATTAGTATTTTGAGATATCCGGCGTTTCTGTAAACGCTTAGCTACCATGTATTCCTAAAGACAATATATAAGAGTTATTTCATATTTTTTACACAATCATGACCAAAGGGGGAATAATGTTTCCCAGAAGAAGCAATCTGTTGTAATAATTACCTAATACGAAGAAAATAAACTTACCCAAGGTATAGAAAGGTAATTCATTTTGAGGAACTGGCATGTAGGTGAGTGGAATTGCTGAAGATGCAAACAATTTAATGACATTGTAGGTACATTTTATTGTGTGAATCAGGATTTACTGAAGTTCACGATAGTTATTAATGAAACTACACAAGCAAAAATCAAATACTATTCATAATAATTTACCACACAAATAAAAAACGCTGCAAATTATTACACAATGGTTTACAATTTTTTATTTTTCTATATAGATCACACGTCTGCAAAGCCACCAACCATCCAACGTGAGGAAAAACATCGATCGCATTTCGGTCAGCTTTAATTTGAACGGAGATTAGGCCTCTTTTGCGATTCACACTCGTGTTTCTGATTTATCGTACGTTCAAACTTCAAATTCTCGTAGTGAGCGAACGGTTTGTCCTACAGAGCTCCGGGTGGTCTCAAAAAATTCTAAAAATTCTATAGAATCTTAAATTGAAGGAAAAACAATACCTTTATATCAAAATTTTTTGAGTTAGGGCGTTTTCAAAATTTCAAAATTGATTTTGGAACCCTTAGAAGTGACCTACCTCAACCAAAATCTTCGGGGCACAACTAGACCCCAAATGGAGCCTACATACCAAATTTCATCAAAATCGGTCAATGCTAAGTGGCAAAAGTGCCGCGAAAGGCGGACGGACGGCCAAATTTTTATTCGATTTTTGGATTCTACGTACCTTGAAACGTAAACCATCAAATTTTGAGGGGGTGTTAAATTTTTTTTTCTTGGTCGATTCCAAAGGTTCATTATTGAAAATAATAAACCAAAATTAATACAAAAGACTCCTTGCGTTCTACGCCCATGTCGCGACAATGAAAACAGAGATACCAGCCAGACCAGCAGAAGAGCTCTCAAGCGGTGTTGCTGTTAACTATACATTTCACAACCTCGTTTTGCCTTTTAACAAGACTCGTTTTGACTGCCTTCTCAACATCGACTATTGTCCATGGCATTTCTGCTAAAGTTACGGAACACCCCCCCCCCCCCCCCCCCCAACACAAGTTCCACATAGCGAACCCAGAAGTAATACAGATGTGGCAGTGATAAGCGCTGATATGTGAGCGGAGGCTATCAATGATCAATGTCTCATCTCATGTCTGGCAGCTTACAAACACCCAGCCTACGGAGGTATCTAAAAATCTATTTCTGGGTCCCTAGCTACCCCACATAGGAAACCTATCAACTTGTGGTTGGTCTTGAAGTTTTGTTGATCCATATTCAGTTTCGCGCTTCTGAATGGACTAATTAAAGGTATCAAGGCATCGTCCGTTGACATCCTAGTAAATTGTTTTATAATATGATGATCCAAATTCGGAGGTTCCACCCTTCCTAGCTAAGCACTTCAAATGCCATAATATACTGAGTCAATGGTACTAGAAAATGCGGTTATAGTATTGATATTTTGCCATATTAAAATGCCCAAAGTATCTTTATATTCAATGTTCCAAAATGTCAAATGTATCGAAATCTGAATATTCTTGTATCTGAATATTCATTTTATAATAATGTCCAATGTGTCAAAATAATATCTACAATGTCCAGTACGTGTATCAAAATATCCACTGTGATACGTTGCACATTCTGTTACCATGAACATTTTGACAAATTGGATATCTTGAAACGGTGGACATTTTGATTATCCATTACTTTCTGAATCTATTGCTATGTCCCCAGTCTCCTTAATATGAGTCACAGGTTGAACAGATGTGAAGAAGTTCAAGAGCTGAGAGGGTTGATCAATAACGGCGGACAATCTAGGGTGGCTGATAGATTCGTTCATTAGTATATTGATGGTATAACCACCTATAAGTACACATAATAAAGTCGAACTAGAAGTTAAAACTGCCGGTTTTCGAATTTTGAAGAACAAAATTCAAATTGGAATATTTTTATAGAGAGTTTATTGCTGAACCCGTCGATAACCCGTATTACGGGCCTGTTGTACGACCAACCTTCAATCTAACTAACCAAAATTGCTAATAAAATCCATACATTTTCACTTTAGAAGTAAACCATTGTGAGAATAATGGCTCTCTTATCATTAGTCGTACCGAAGGTAATTTTCCTAATCGCAGAATCGTCAAACGATAATTTTCGAAATAAATTACTGAACAATAATATTTTATGAGCTTTGGGAAGCTAAATTTAGTTTTCGTATTCGATTCTATTTATTCATAGACAAATTCCAATATGTTGGGGGTGTTTATCCAGTCCAATATGACGGGGGATCTCAGCTGGTCGCCGCTTTCTCGGTGCTGGTCAATCTATGCTCTTACGAACTGGCGCTTGGTTGCCCCCCCCCCCCCCCATTTTTTTTTTTTTTTTTTTTTTGAAGGAGAAACATTGCCGCCAACTACCCCAGTGCCTTCTTATAGCTGGCCAGTTTTCATCAATATTTTCCCCCAGTTTATAAAAAAATCATCGATTTTGGTTTATTATTTTCAACAAAAAACCTTTGGAATTGACCAAGAAAAACAATTTTTACCCCCCCGTTTTCTTGAAAATGATAAATCAAGATGGCGCCGCTTGAACGAGTCGGTCGTGGAAAACTCTTGCGCCGGTATAAGGTAAATAACAGACGTATGCGAGTATTTCGAGAATGACTTATCGAGAGGCTGAGAGGGGGGGCTGGTCGATCCGAAATTAGACGGAAGACAGGAGAGAACCGAAGTATTTCGCGCTGCCTCGGAGCTTCGTTTCCGTTGAGGGTCGCCTGGCGTGATGTGGAAGTAGAGCCCCTGCTGTAGGAGGTGGTCCTAGAAGAATTCGAGAAGTCATAAGACAGCCTCTCCGAACGTGGGAAATCCCTGTGTTCGTGTGGGTCGTCCACAAAGTGATCATGTAATCATCTTCAAGCACAGTCACGTTAACAATAACTGGAAACAGATAATGTGAATTATTTATAACTAGCTGAAAAGCCTACTAAAAGCAGGCAAAAACGATTCTTCCAACTATCCTCGCCTCCCACTCCCTCCGACTCCTCCCGCCTCCGATTCCTCTGACTATCCTCTCCTCCGACTCCTTTCGCCTCCGACTCCTCCCGACTCCGATTCCTCTGACTATCCTCGCCTCCCACTCCCTCCGGCTCCTCCCGCCTCCGATTCCTCTGACTATCCTCGCCTCCCACTCCATCCGACTCCTCCGCCCCCAACTCCTCCCGACTCCGATTCCTTTGACTATCCTCTCCTCCGACTCCTCCCGCCCCCAACTCCTCCCGACTCCGATTATTTTGACTATCCTGTCCTCCGACTCCTCCCGCCTCCTACTCCTCCCGATCGGCAACGTGCATAAGTACGTACATAAGGTAGGCGTTTTATGTATACAGATAGATGAGAAATACGCTAGGCACTTAAATAATGATGACCGTATCAACTAAAAGATGTGCAACACAAGTTAGCGCATGACTCACCGGCTGACAGCTCACATGCCTTTAAGTAATTATTTATTACTTACTTAAATTTATATTCTTCATACGCACGGTAGTCTATCTGGGCTTTTACTACCTGTATATTTAACAAATACCTTTATATTTAATAGGCAAGATAAGGGTTTCAAGCAAAAGGTAACAAATCCATTCCCTTCAATTCTTTTCCGATCACGTCCATCATAAAGGAACATCCTAAACCTTACACATTGAATCGAAACTCAGTTTTTCAAAAGGGCACATATCCACAGTACTAAGACCTAAGAGTGCGATCTTCTGGTAGTAAGTACTAGTAATTGATTGGTTGAAACTTCATCCTATAGATGACGTAAGAGGTACCTTACGTTTCGGAGACAAGATTAACTTTCGTCGGAGAGAGCATACTCTGTTTCAATCAAAAGGACACATCGAAAATTAAAATGGCAATTTCTCCTCCATTTTTTAATGTAAGCCGTTAATATTATGGGTTAATACACTCTAAGCTTGTTTGTACGATACTACGCCAAGAAACCCTGGAAAAAAAACCTTGCAAATTATTACACAGAGGTTCATTTTTTCTATATAGATCACTAGTCTGCAAAAGAAAACGGCTTTGCCATTCTCACTACCTACCTACTACATGCCTACTTCACATTCCAGTTTATTTGGAAGAAATTAACGCCTCACATTCAATTCGAAGAAATAAGGAGTTGAGGTTCCTTCATGTGGAAGTTTGGTTACTGGTTGCGAAGGACTCAAAACTGAGTAGGTACAGCTCAAAGATACATCAACGATCGAATTTTGGTCAGCTAAAATTTCAACGGAGATGAGACTTCTTTGCGATTCACACTCGTGTTTCTGATTTATCATTGGTCCAACCCTTAAGTTCTCATGGGGACCGAATGGTTGGTCCTACAGAGCTCTGGGTGGTCTCATTCCATTCTTAAAATTCAATACTATCCCAAATGTAACAAACACAATACCTTTATATTGAAGTTTTTGAGCTAGGGCGTTTTCAAAATTTCATCCCTTATTCTTCAACCCTCAGAAGTAACATGACATCAACCAAAAGCTTCGGGGCACAACTAGACCCCAAATGGAGCCGCGGACGTGCAAATTTTTATTCGATCTTCAGATTCTACTTACCTCGAACGTAAACCAACAAATGTTGAAGGGGGTTTGAATTTTTTTTTTTTTTTCACCCGTTTTTTGAAAATAGATTTGTTCCCTTTTGATTAAACATCCCCCATTTCCTGAAGTTTAACTCTTGTGAGTATAAATTTGTAAATTTATAAAATTGTATGTTCATCACTCCGACGATAACTCGAGCTGATTTCGAATTTGTGGTAAATTGAGTAACAAACGTAAATACGAGTTCGTTAGCGAAGAATTTTGGACGTCAGATGAGTCAAAAACGATATTTTCAAGTTTTTAGTGGAAATTATTGTCTTAATCATACTGGTTATGTAATCTTAATGATTGTTATTGTAGCGTCACTACGGTTGTTTTTTTACAATATTCCTAATCTGATCAGGTGTTATCACAATTCAATTTACAATTCCGTAATTTTGGTCAATTATTTTTTTGAGAGAAAAAACACTTTATTGAACATTGTAGAAGGAATAAAGGTGGACAAGGACACCAGTAGTTGTTGAAACGTAATGGATTTGCCGAAAGTTCAAATTGAGTTGCCGAAGGTTTTTTTTGCGAGTGTGATTTATTGATAATGTTGGTTGCTGTTGCAAGAATAGAATGGAATTTATATTCCTCCGTTCTCTGTTCGAATTATGAAAGCTGTTTTACCTACTGGAGAAACGTAGTAGTAGCTGTGCTCCTTTGAATGACAATGATCGTACCATGAAGGCAGGACAGCTTTGACCGACCTGCGAGGCAGTTTTCATTTTTAGCTGAATTTTGGCGACATACCTATTTAGATGATACTGTCGGTCCATTAGGGGTTTGAATACTCGACTATTTCCGTACCTAAGCGGTGACCTATTATTTACTTTGATGAATAAGGGATAACTATTATAAATTTCGTTCAACCTCAGGCCTCTGTGGGGTTAAACCTACGTAAATTTTTCAATTATCTGGAGAAATAAAAGTCGGTTATATACAAGTTTTTTGTACGCAGTTTTCCTTACCAAGGTAACGTAACCTTCAACCTTGGGGTTAAAGTTATTTCGTGAACCAGACCTTAAGGCTACAGAACTTTTCTCGATGGCATTCGAGAGCGACTGCAGCGATACTGGCAGCCTCAAAAAGTACCTCGAGTTATCCGGTTTTGAAACTGACAAGCCACTTTACCGCCTCATTTCTAATATAATGGTTTCAGTCAGTTGTTGAACCTCAAGTTAACCTAAGAATCAAGTTATTTTACTAAACTTGCGACAAATGCGAAAAAGTCAATTTCTGAAATTCTGGAGTTATCCGGTTTTGATCCTAAACGGGATTTTCTTATTATCTCTTAGCCCAGATTATCGTGGAAACGGGCTTTTCGTACGTTGTAGGGGGTTCTAAATTACCGTGCAATACGATCATTACCGTACGGGTTGGCAACCCTGTTCGCTCGAATGCTGTTGCCACCAGGTCCTCCTGAGATAAACTTGTTGAAGGCCCGGCGAAAGGTTATTCGGTGAGTGCCCTATTGAGTGCATTATTTGAGGGGGGTTTGAGGAGGGGGGGGGGGGGCAGTGTATTGATGGGTGGACGGGTGATGAGAGGACTCCAGCAACGATCCAGATGTTCCGCCGGGTTGCCAGGGAGGGATCGCGACGTGAAATTCCGCCGGGGGAGGGAGTCGGTGGGCGGAGGCCGCATGCGCCGCCCAACACGTGGCCGAGGTCTCCCAACAGATTTACCTCTTATTTCTGGCGAAAAATTAGGGATATCCTCCTCATGGCTCAGGCCTTTGCTCGCCCACGGGCGCATCTCGTCGTCGCTGCGCGGCGCACGGGAGTAGGCGCGGGGCCGATCGTGTAAATGCGAGGGGGGCTGATGATGAGGCGGTGTCGGCGGGAGGGGATCTAATATTGACTGACTTCCGGCTGATCAGATGAAGCCGTTGTTCTGTTGGAGGGGGACTTTCCGCTATCGATCGCACCACCCCCCTCCTTCCCCACTCTGCTTGAGCGCCCTGCTGTAACCCCCAGTTTTCATCGCCCTCGCTGGTGTTATAGTCTTCGTTTAACCCCCTCTTTATCCCCTCCACTTCCTCCTCCCTTCGATCGTTGATGTATCGCCCATTTGCTAACTCCGCTGACCTTTCTAATCGAATCACCATTTCTTTCCATTCAAGTTTCCGGGAAAATTTCTTGCTACTTCATCTGCACAACAGTATTCTAGGGATGTCCGATACTGTTACAATTCGCTGCAAATTATTGCACAATGATTTATTATTTTTCTATATAGATCACTCGTCTGCAAAGCCACCAACCATCCAACATGAACAAAAACATCGATCGCATCTCGGTCACCTAAAATTTGAACGGAGATTAGGCCTCTTTTGCGATTCACACTCGTGTTTCTGATTTATCGTACGTCCAACCTTTAAATTCTCGTAGGGAGCGAACGGTTTGTCCTACAGAGCTTCGCGTGGTCTCTAAAAATTCTATAGAATCTTAAATTGAAGGAAAACCAATACCTTTGTATCGAAAGTTTTTGAGTTAGGGCGTTTTCAAAATTTCAAAATTAATTTTTGAACCCTTAGAAGTGATCTACAACAAACAAAATCTTCGGGGCACAACTAGACCCCAAATGGAGCCTACATAACAAATTTCATCAAAATCGGTCTATGCTGAGGGGGGAAAGTGCCGCGGACGGCGGACGGAGGCCAAATTTTTATTCGATTCCTGGATTCTACGTACCTTGAAACGTAAACCATCAAATTTTGAGGGGGTGTTAAAATTTTTATTTCTTGGTCGATTCCAAAGGTTCATTATTGAAAATAAACCAAAATGTGTGAAAATGCCTTTTATGTTTCTCTCCATCGCGAGGATAATAGTTAATATAGAATGAACAAAACAATTAATCACTCATTTTTTTGTTTAGGCACTTGCTTTCGTATTGCACTTGGTTGGGTTAACATTGTGGTGGTCCTTCCTAGATGATGGAGGACAGCAGGTTATCATAGAGAGCTGGAGGTGGAGGTACATCATCTTTGTTTAGTTTCTTGGAGTGGTTGGTCTCCCAACAATCTACGTAGAGAAAGAGGTAGGGCCGTATTCATAGTCCTGACTCAAGTCAAGTCTCTACTCTTACTCAGTCAAGTGGAGTCCCACCCTACACTCGAAAGTCGGTATTCATTGTCCAAGTCAAGTAAACACTTGGCTCCCAAGTGTGCCCTCGACTTGTGAAAATCGAGAGTGCACTTCGACTCCACTCACCCCACACTTCGGCTTGAAATGTTCAAAAGTTGGCAGCCCTTGCTGTGATTATTGAGACTCCATGTCCTATATTTTGAAGTATCCATGTTTTTTATATGGAACATTTCCAATTGTTTTGTTGGCCTTCTGTCGTGTTTCCCGCACTCTTTTTTTGCAAAACAAAAAATAATAAACAGTAATTTTCTGTTCGAGTTTCTATTTTCGTTCTTGAAGTTCTGTCTAGTCGTGAATCATGTATTTTGTAAAAATGTAACTTGGTTTTTATCGTCTATGTTTGTCAGTCAATACAGTCTGGAAGTTTCAGTTAATACAGAACTTGTTTTTGTGACATTTGTGAAGATATTTCTTGTGATAGGGCCTACCCAGTTAGTAGAGTTCCATTCTACCAGTCAGTATTTCCTTAATCTTTTTTCATTATTTTCATTTACATTGACAGTAACGGTCACAGAGTACCGGAGACAAGTTAAGGTAACGGTGTTCCGAACTTGTGTCTCATAAAATCACTTGACGAGTTGACGTATCGGGAGGACAGGGTTTTGATGCTTTCCTGTTATCAATGCTATCTCGCGGCCAGAAAATTCGGTTCTTTTTTTAGCGCAAAATTGTTCTTTTTCTAACAAGACAACATCGTTGACACATCTTTCCTATAGTAGTACTAGCCTAGCTGATTTTCCGCGTGTATATTGCCAGATTTGTCTTATTTTATTCGCAGAACTGTGGAAAAAAGGTAGGAATTCGCGATCCCTCAGTGCGATTATAGTGTACCTATCTAGACAACGGGTACTCCACATTATTATGATCCGGCCACCAAATTTCCTCGGCCCTGTTTGTTGTTGCGGGATGTGTTGAACTGAGACGATACTGATGAGAAGGTTCACATGAAATACTTGCAGTGTATGGTTGAGGAGAATCAGAAGAGCTGATGGTAGATTACAGAAGGTACGGAATGCAATAATATACCTACAAGGATTTATTTGAAGGAAATATGTACGCCGTAAATACTCGAAGTTTGCAAAATCCTCGGAGAGAAATTCGCACTTCACTTGACCTTCCCCACTCATTATGCATCAAAAATTGATTAATTAAAACCACAAATTAAACTATAAGGACACGATACGAGTAAAAGCAAAATTGGTAGGTTCCAGAAATAAAGTTTACGAAATAACTCGAGATCGCCATAGTTCATTGCTGGAACTGTATGCGAATCAAGAGCACTATTGAAATTATGAACGATGAATTCTCAAAATCACTTTATAAACAAAACAAAGAAGTGTTGGTGGTGGTGATGTCATCGAAGCATCAATTTTGTTTAAAATATAGTATTTTGCATTAATTCAAGGTATTCCAATTATTTTTGTTTATTAAATTACTTTAAAATGTTATAGTTACGTTGTATTTCATTCGATTTCCATTATCAGCAGTGAAATCCCCAAGTAGGGGTTCGCACTTGAGGGACCTCAGGAGCTCACTTGGGATTTTGGCCTTTTCAAGTGCGAACTCGACTTGTGGTCAAATTTGGTTTATGAATACCGTGAGTGCGCACTTAAGTAACCCGTACACTTGAGTAGAAGCTGACACTTCAAGCGACGTTCAAGTGCACGTCTATGAATTGCTCAAGTTGTAGACTCCACTTGTACCGTCACACTTGAGGGCAAGCTCGGACTTGAGTCAGGACTATGAATACGTAGTGAATAAGTAGTGTCAAGTAGGTACTTTCATGTCGTAGGTGTTGAAACTTATAAAAATGTCAACACCTACGACATGAAGGTACCTACTATAGTTCAAGACTCTCATCTAATGTGAGAGATAAAAAGTAGATGGCATTTTATCCAATGTGAGTGGTAAAAAAGTATTGCCTCCGATAGGTACTGGAAAAAAATATCGATACTACTATGTATAAAAAAGTCATACTTTTAAGTATCGATACTTTGGGGACATCCCTAGATTATTCTATGATTAGTCTACCAAGGTGGTAGAAGCACTATTTTCACTCTTCCGAAATTTGAAAATTGTCTCTTAACTTTCCCTAATTGCTGTTTTTAGAAGTAGAAATGCAAATAAAAGTGTATGTTCTGTCGCTTAGTAGTTGAAATCGATCTAATCCTCAGCCGAAGGGACGTCCCCTGGGAAGAGTGCTTTACCCAAACAATGTTTTACAGAGACGTTCTCCACAGTTGGGTTGCCTAGAAGATTTGACTCTTCGCAGTTCCTGATGTTCTCCTTAGGAACCCCTTCAGGTTGTCAGGAAAACTCACCAAATTCCTCCTTATCAGTCTTTTATGGGGGCATTCTGCAGCTTCCTCCACCATTTTTTCCAGCCAAAGGAAGGCTGTGCGAGTCGTAGCTGGTATGAGTTACCAGGAGGATTGTAGATCAGCTTATAAAGAACTGGAAATTCTATCACCGCTGTCTACATCCTTGAAAGCCTATGTTATGTAAGGAAGAATATTGGGTCTTTCCATACTCCACATCACGGTTACTCCACTCGTTGCAAAAATAATCTTTGTATCCCGTTCCATCGACTTGCTACTACATGTAATGGTACCACCTGGTGGGGTTTCAAATTTTTCAACGCCCTTCCCATGAATTTGCGAAATGCTCCGATCGGCATTTTTAAGGCACGTATCAGCAAGTACCTCGTCAGTTTGGCTCCTTATAATTTCGACGAATTTCTTGGTGATCTTGAGCACACTGACGCTGTGTTGATATCCTAGGTGTTTTTTCATGATGTATTGTTATACCTACCTAGTCATTTGATACCATTGTTGTAATTTTTTTTTTTTTTTGTGACCAAATGTTCAATTTTTATTCTTGTAAGAACGCTGACCATTGCTCATACACTACGTGTTTTTGGCAAATAAAAGATATTGATTGATTGATTGTCAAGTTGAGGTGTGTAAACCCAGTTCTCCTGAGTGAGTTGACTACCAGTGTAGGTCACTCACTCCGAAGACAAGTTCAGTTGGAGGTCACCAGTCACAGGTAGTGGACAAAGAAATTAGAATCTAGTTCCAGGTAGTGGACCTGTTAGAAATTTCTCAGTAAAAATGTAAAAAGTCTGCCGAGTGGGTGTGGCACATAGTTTCCTCCTCTCCATAATCCAATTGTATAGATGACCCCGTGCATAGTAGGTAAGCTCTAAGGGGACCGTCAAAGGTGCCGGGGGAGCTGTCACCCTGTACAGTTTCTGAAAATTTCATCAAATTAGTACAAAAAATGTAAAAATTATGGCAGTTACAAGGATTCTACTGCTTTTATTGGCTTCAAACCAGAGTATTGGTCATTTCGCTTCACACGCTTCTCAGAACTGCTGACAGACGTGCTCTACAGACACTTCCTAGTTGATTGGGGTTTCAAATTTTCAAAATGATGAAATGTATTTTTATATGAATACTTTTTGACCGAAAAATGCGTTTACCCCCATTATTGGACACTGTGCTCCAGCTATCGGACACCTGAGAACCAGTTATTGGACACTTCAATAAACCTTTTTTTTCTATAGTTTTTGGTCTTAAATTGTTTCTTAAAGGGGTTCTAAGCGATTCATTTCAAATTTGAAACTTTAAGAGACATTTAAATAGTTTTCAAAATAGAAAAGTTGCTACAGTGCTTGTTGTCCAGGTCCGTCAGTAAAGGAACGAAAAACGCTGCAAATTATTACACAATGGTTTATTATTTTTTATTTTCCTATATAGATCACTCGTCTGCAAAGCCACCAACCATCCAACATGAAGAAAAACATCGATCGAATTTCGGTCAGCTTTAATTTGAACGGAGATTAGACCTCTTTTGCGATTCACCCTCGTGTTTCTGATTTATCGTACGTTCAAACTTTAAATTCTCGTATTGAGCAAACAGTTTGTCCTACAGAGCTCCGGGTGGTCTCAAAAAATTCTAAAAATTCTATAGAATCTTAAATTGAAGGAAAAACAATACCTTTATATCGAAATTTTTTGAGTTAGGGCATTTTCAAAATTTCAAAATTCATTTTGGAACCCTTATAACTGACCTATATCAACCAAAATCTTTGGGGCACAACTAGACACCAAATGGAGCCTACATACCAAATTTCATCAAAATCGGTCAATGCTAAGTGGCAAAAGTGCCGCGGACGGACGGCCAAATTTTTATTCGATTTTTGGATTCTTCCTACCTTGAAACGTAAACCATCAAATTTTGAGGGGGTGTTGAAAAAAAATTTTTTCTTGGTCGATTCCAATGGTTCATTATTGAAAATAATAAACCAAAAAGACCAAGCACAGTCAAAACAGAAAACTTGAATATATACTTTGTCTCGGTCTTTTACTGAGATTATTATTGTGCTATAAAAAAAATGATAAAACAATTTCGTCCTACGATATACCGATAAGAGTACCAACCTCCTACTTCCGCCTACGGCGGTTATGAAGTCGGTCGAAAATGACTATAAAATAGGTTAAACCACCGTTTAGTTCCATATCAGAATTAAATTCAAATCCTACTATCTGAAAAATAGGAGTTGGTCAAATCAACACTGAGCTTTATAGATCTACTATATTAGCTAATTTATTCGTGGCCACTAGTGTGTAAAATGAATAAACTTAAGAAAACCTCAAAGCTTAAAATGATGACTGTCCAATAATTGGAAAGTAGGGAAAATCAACACTTCACCAGTTATTGGACGGGTGTACAATAACTGGATATCATCAACTTTCTGGTTCCAGTTATTGGACACCCCACTTGTATTAAATTAAAAACGATAAAACAACAATTTCTGCACGCCATTCGCTCCGAAAACTACCCACCTAACAGAAAGTAACTCAAAGAAAACATAAAATCAGTGATGAAGTATGAAAAATCCTTAATGAATGGGATCGGATCGCTTAACGATTTCACAAGAAACTCGGCCGACGGAGACCTCATGAAGTTTCAAAGCACACTAGAAATTGTAAAAACATTCTGGATATTTCTAATGTACATCAGTGCGATCCAGGAAAGTTCCTCTAACTACTGTAATAGTTTCGCAGTAAAACTCCCGCCCATATTCTTACAAATTCAGATAATAATACGTCCAATAACTTCAAACTTTGTAAATGCACCTCAATAATTACCTAGGTCTGTAACCAATTTTTGCCAAAACTCTCATGGCCCTCCTCCGTAACCTGAATACGAGGTCGTACATACCCGACGACCCCTACCAGTACCAATGAAAACCCCTCAACAAATAGAAGATGTAGATCGACCCAACAAAACACTTCATGTCGACTGACTGGGAATGGGGTCAACTGGAATAAACTCCTTCTTTGCCGAGCTTTCGGTAAATTTATTACCTTCTTCAGGTCTCGAAGGACGTGCTGCTAAGCGTCAACACAAAATGAGCTGGTGGAGACGCCCAGCCTCTCTACACATCGTCTGACTTCACACTTCTATTGCAAATCTCGAAATCTATTTTACCCCCTTTGCCTTTAACTACGTTGAATGATTAATTCCAGTTGTTTTAATACAAGTATTCGTTTCGAAATCGCTCTTCAATTATACAGTCCACCCCAGTCCCAGGCCTCAACACCACCATAATTATTGAAGATTAATTATGGTATTAAATGAAGAAGAAATGAATAAAAAAAAACTAGTTTTGAATCTATATTGAAATAATCAATTGATTCTCCATGCTGTGGATACATTTTTCCAGCTGCTCTTTCTTCCAATTTTCCTGAAAGCTGGTGTTTTATTAATCTTTTCTTCATTTAGTACGATAAAATTTAATTTTCAATAATCATGGTGGCATCTCCTTCAGCTCGTTGTATTGTCGCTTTGTGAGCTCACTGAGTTACACTTGCCTCGAGACCTGAAGAAGGTAATAAATTTACCGAAAGCTCGGCAAAGAAGGAGTTTATTCCAGTTGACCCCATTCCCAATCAGTCGACGTATTAAATAGAAGATGAGCTTGACGTTTTTATTAATAACATACATCGAGCAGCTTGGCAAAATACGCCAGTAACGAAGAAGTGTTCGGAATCAATATGTTGAGTAGGTAAAACAGACATTAGGTTCGCCTCGATTCAAATCCTCCAGATGTGGAAAACATCGGTTCATTCGACTTTGCTAGCGTTTCGCTTGGAAAGATTTTATTGAATTTTCAAGATGTTCTTCAGTTGTCTGTGCTTTCTACCTTCTTATTTTCTTCGAATTAGCCTGTTTGTGACAAGCAGAGCCATTTAGTTCGTGGAGTCACCGACACGATAAGTTTGAGCCAACGTTCAGTTACAGTTTTCGTTCGCCGACCTTCCACGTTACTCAAGTTACCCTTATGATTTATTCCATACATGCGGGCGATCATGTGGGTACACGACGTCACTCACCTTCAGTCCCTCCATTTCCAGTAGATGAGCATCTGGTGCGAGGCTTCACGATACTTTCCTCACCAATAAAAAATGGAAAATAGTCGTTTTCTTCTGGGATATAAGAATTCGTTTTTTTTCGAAATGTTTTCTTATTTAGAACGGAGTTCCAAAAAAGGTGCGAATATGATTGTGATGGGTGTGAAATGAGGGAGAGGGAAGTTCTTCAGCTGTGACGTGATCTTCTTTTTCAAGTAAACACTCAAATTGCATTCCCAATCTCCTTCACCGTCGGAGGATGGAGGTAAGAGGGGGGTTATTCGTCCAGTTATCGCGAAATGAGAACCGACTCTTGAAAAAAGGACTCTACACGTCAACCCGCACAATCTCTGAATGTTGTTGGAAAATGTAGAAGTTATGGCTGTTACAAGGATTTGACGTTTGCGCATGCGCACAAAATACTTTCATCTAGGGGGTCATGATTTTCATAGGGTCTCCACCCCAACTCGCATATTTCCTGAAAATGTCATCGAAATCAGATGGGAAATGTGGAAGTTATGGCTGTAACAAGGATATACACGTTTGCGAGTGCGCAGTGGCTACTATCAGTCTGGAGGCAATAATTTTCACAAGGGACCGTCTACACGTCAACCTGCACTCTCCCAGAAAAATTCATCGAAACCGGAAGAGAAATGTGGAAGTTATGGCTGTGGCAAGGATTTCATGACAGACAAAACTTTCAGGAAGGTCTGAAACGTAAAACGCGAGTAGAAATTTTGATTTTGGAGAACATTTTTTTTTCAACCCTGAAAAGTGAAAACAAAGCTTCCGCTACCTTCATAGACTCAAAAGCAAAACGATTGCCGATTGTCCGAAAACGAGATTAGCCTTCTCTTGCGATGCATACTCACGTAAAGGAACGAAAAAAAAGACCAAGCACAGTCTGTGTCTCGATATTTTACTGAGATTATTATTGTGCTATAAAAAATAATAATAAAAAAAATTTCGTCCTACGACACACCGATAAGAGTACCAACCTCCTACTTAAAAGTCCAACCCATAAGTTCTTATGGGGAGAGAAAGGTTGGTCCTAAAGAGCTCTGGATGGTCTCATTCGATTCTAAAAATGCAATACTTTATTAAATTGATGAAAAAACAACGCCTTAACATACCTATGAATTTTTTGAGCTAGTGCGTTCAGTTCAGCCCTCAGACGTAACTGACGTCAACCAAAAGCTTCGGGGTACAGCCAGACTCCAAATGGAGTCCATAAACCAAATTTCACCAAAATCGGCCCTAAAAAAATGTCACTAAAAAAGTCCTGCTGAAGGCGGACGGACGGACAAATTTTTATTCTATTTTCGGATTTTACGAACTTTGAAACGTAAACAAACAAATGTTGGGGGGGGGGGGGGGGTTAATTTTTTTCC
Source organism: Apolygus lucorum (assembly GCA_009739505.2). Classification (NCBI taxonomy): domain Eukaryota; kingdom Metazoa; phylum Arthropoda; class Insecta; order Hemiptera; family Miridae; genus Apolygus; species Apolygus lucorum. The sequence continues at coordinate 679,828 of CM019167.2, read as the reverse complement.
AGGTCGATTCCTAACGTTCGTTATAGAAACAATGAACCAAAAGGGTAAGAGCGGAAAATTTCCCAGAGTTGCTGGCTATTTATATTGCCACTAATTGTGGGTGTAGCGTTTCTTTTGACATTGTTGATTATGAAAGTCTCAATAGTATAGTCGAAGGTTCGAGCACCACCTATGGTCTAACTACTCGTAAATAGGTGCTGCAGAATTTAGTGCGAATATGATTTTATTCAAAGTTCATCTCACATTTATTTGTGAATACCCACTTTGTGTCGGTTTGGTGTCCGAAGGATGTCGGTAGGTAGAAATGCCGAGCTGGATCTTTTCTTATAAAGTTTCTTTCTCCAGGAAGAATCATTTCAATATTTCACTTCCGATGTTTTCGACGGTTAGGTCATCATTAGTAGCAAACAATAACTGAAGGTGGATCACAGAGAGCACAGCATAAAGTCACTGGCGAAAGGGAGTTTGAGTCGCATAGGTCGAGAAAGTGGAAGGCGTACACAATCAGATTGAAGCAAATATAAGTGAAAGGATAACCTGAATCCTATTGGCTCTGAGAAGTTGAAAGGATTAACAGATGCCAATCTAGGCAGACAGAGTGAAAGGGAGCTCAAACAGTGGAGAAACATTGTGATGGGGGGACCAAGGGGCTAATGAACATATTAACGGTGAAACAAGTTGAGACTCATCAGACATTTACCAGTCCTATCTTGAGAATTTCGAACTTGTCAAGCACGTCCAACATACTTACCCCCCTTCGGGCAAAAATGAGGAAATTCGACGTACCATCTGTTTGTCAGTTCAAAACTAAAGTTATGATTGGATGACAGCACAAAACAGAATCCTGAAGCATGAATACCTTTGTTATCACTGAAATCCTTTTCATGCTCTTTTATTCTTTTCCCTAAATTTTGTTCCAGTTTGACCACTGTACTCCCACAAGAACATTTCAGTTTATAAAAACCTCACTTTTAACTTGGACTCCAATTTTATCTTTAACAGAACACAACGAAGCTTTAAGATTATTTTTATTCCCAAACCCTACTTTGAAACCTCTTTTTTTTCGGCAAGCTGATGAGAAAATCTTTGGAGGTGGAAATGGATCTCGTAACGTACCTCCGGGGTCCGCATCTTCAGATTATGTGGGATTCAAACCCACTAAAAAACACCTCATTTTTCTACGTTGGAACTCAGCCCGGATCAGTTTAAACATTACTTCGGGCTGAGTCCTGGGGTGTTTAACCCTTAACTACACGCTGCCTCCGCTGGAACAATTCTAATCGGGGCTGAGTCTCGCCCTGGTGTTTTTGCTTCCGAGTCTACCAAGGTAGCGGAAGCTTTGTTTTCACTTTTCAAGGACGAAAAACAAAGTTCTCCAAAATCAAAATTTTCACTCGCGTTTTGCGTTTTAGACCTTTCTGAACAATTTTGGTTCCGTGTCTGTCTGTCTGTGTGTCTGTCCGTCTGTCATGAATTCCTTGTAACGCGCATAACTATACGAAGTTATTGTCCGATTTCGATGAAATTTTCAGGGATTGTGCGGGTTGGTGTGTAGACGGTCCCCTATGAAAATCATCATCCTCGGACTGATAGAAGCGACTGCGCATGCGCGAACGTGAATTCCTTGTAACGGCCATAACTTCTACATTTTCCATCCGATTTCAATGTAATTTTCAGGGATTTTACAGATTAGTATTTAGATGGTCCCCTATGAAAATCACCACCTTCGGACTGATAGTAGCCACTGCGCATGCGCAAACGTGAGTTTCCTTGTAACGGCCATAACTTCTACATTTTCCATCCGATTTCAATGAAATTTTCAAGGATGTTACAGATTAACTTGTTTTGTTGTTTAGAGATTAACTACTGTGTATCGGATCATCTATACAATCAGGTTATGGATACGAGGAAGCTATGTGCCACACCCACTTGGCAGACTTTTTTTTCTTGGTGTTGTATAATTCTGAAAGCCTCCAGTGCAATCCAGAAAAAATCACTGGCTCTCAAATCCCGAAGGACTACAGGAAAATTAATAATTGACATTAAATTGAAGCATCAGAGGTACAGAAAAAAAGTGCTTCTCTGACAAAGGAATCAAATTACAGAAGTGCACTGTGGTAATAACGAAAATTGTTTTAAAATTCGCATGGAAGAGCATTTTGGTTTATTATTTTCAATAATGAACCTTTGGAATCGACAAAGAAAAAAAAATTTCTAACACCCCCTCAAAATTTGTTGGTTTACGTTTCAAGGTACGTAGAATCCAAAAATCGAATAAAAATTTGGCACTTTCCCCACTTAGCATTGACCGATTTTGATGAAATTTGGTATGTAGGCTCCATTTGGGGTCTAGTTGTGCCCCGAAGATTTTGGGTGATGTAAAATGAAACGTTTTCCATGCCAAATGAAACCTTTTTCCAAATCAAATGAAACCTATTGAGTGTAGGTATGTAATCCACTCACATTCAACAGTCAGAAATTTCTCAAACTTACTTGTTTCCTATTCTACTAAGGTGAGATCTACTTCGATAATCCTATGCCTAAAATTCATTGAATTTTGATTTTGGCAATTCGATAGGTACAATTGCATCGATCTGAAATTTGCAGAGTATCGACCTATCTAGGTTCCTCATTTCATTCATTTTCTGAACAGGTTTCATTTGACTTGGAAATGCTGTATATGGCGTAGTTGATTGAGGCCGACGCTGCTGAGGGGCCACAGCACGGCAATAAGCAGCGGAGATGGGAATCAGCGGCACTTGTGAGACTCTTCAGCCGGGCGCTCTTCCTCGGTCTGTCAGCGTCGGAAGGGCTCCGACCCACTTTGTGTCCTCACGCCGCCTCCGCGTCTTCCTCGCCGGAAAGAAGTGCAAGGCCCAACCAACCGAGCGGTGTGAGGGGGTTGATCAGCTGATGGGTCACAGAGCGCAACAGCTGACTCGGATGGGAAGCGCGGACCCGGCGGCGGACGGTTCGGCGCGGGGGGAGCGGGAGCCACCGGCAGGACCCCTCCGTCCTTCCCGTTCGTACCTTCCCAGACAGCGTGCTCCTCCGGCTCCTCTGACTCACTTGTTATCAGGCGCACTCAACATCCCCCACCCCTCCCTCCTGTCGCCTTGATTGCCTATTATGATGGTCTAATAGCGCACCTTAAAGGTCTCCCACCCCCCTCCTCCACCCTGTGGCGCTACGCGACGCTCTTCGGACTCTCGACGGAGCAGTCGCACGACGAGCCTCCTACCCGTTTATATTTATATATGCTCTTTGTTAATCTAACTATCTCCCTCCCACTACTATCTTGAGTGGACCTCATAGCGAGGAGTGGGAGGGGGTGCGTGCAGCCAAGTCATCCGCTCCCCGACGCCGGCCTCTAAGGCCAGGAGCACACGAGGAGCTGCGGGGCGTCGACGCCCGAGTAGGCGACTTTTGTCGTCGGAACCCTCCGCGCACACGAGGCGTCTTCTTTCTAACTTTGACACCAGCGTCCATCAAAGCACGAGAGAGAGAGCAGCGGTGCTCACCACCCTCCACCCTTGGCTTAAAAATACGCCTGCAAGTGGGTGTGGCACATAGCGTATCCATAACCCGATTGTATAGATGATACGATGAATACTAGCTAATCTCAAAACATCAACATCCTTGTAATAATATTCATTGCCAAAGACACTCATATTAACATAATATCACAGAGTAGAGCAACAAGTCATAAATAATTAATAAATAAGTCATAAGTAAAGTAGGCAGGAGTAAGGCTATGGTTTATAAGAAAGGAATTCGGTAACTGTATAAAATTCATGGTTAATAAGATAAGCTTTTAGTTGTCTTTTGAACATCGGAAGTGTAGATTTGCTGATGATTTTTTGGAGAAATTGTGTATTATGATTGTAGAGTCTAAATGCACTGTATTCAAAACCACGCTTAAAAAATTCAAGGTGGTGCTCGGGAACTCGCAGCATGCAAGAGCCAAATCTCGTGTCGTGCGTGTGGACAATTTTGCAATGGCTGAATAGCCCTTGACGTCTAGTTATGAAGCATAATACTTCGTATGGGACCATCCCATCACAATCCCTGAAAATTTCATCATAATCGGATTTCATGACAGACACGGAATCAAAAGTGTTCAGGAAGGCCTAAAACGTGAAGAAATGAACTCTTCACACTCAATTTGAAGAAATAAAGAGTTGTGGGTGCCTTCATTAGGAAATTTGAATGCTGGTTGCTAACGACGCAAAACTGAGTACAATTCAAAGAAACGAACAATTTTGGTCATCTAAAATATGAACGGAGATTAGGTAGGCCTCCTTTGCGATTCACACTCGTGTTTCTGATTGTTCGTAAATCCAAACCTTAAGTTCTCAAAGGGAGCGAACGGTTGGTCCTACAGGGATCTGGGTAGTCTCATTCGAGTCTAAAAATTCAATACTATTTTAAATTGATGAAAAAACTATACCTTTAGTCGAAAGTTTTCGAGGTAGGGCTTTTTCGAAAATCAACCCTTAGAAGTGACTGACATCAAACAAAAGCTTCGAGGCACAACTAGACTTCAAATGGAGCGCATATACCAAGTTTTATCAAAATCGGTCCATGATAACTGAGGAAAGTTATGATTATAGCGGATTCTACGTACCTTGAAACGTAAAGCAACAAATTTTGAGGGAGTTGAATTTTTTCTTGGTTGATTCCAATGGTTCGATATCGAAATTTAATAAACCGAAAATCAAACAATTGTGTGGTGTTTTGCAGCGTCCCCCCCCCCCCCACCAAACACTGAGCAGTTTTATACCTGAGTGGAATCCCCGCAATATCTGAGTCCAGAATCGCCTTTATGCGCATCTGGGGCGGCTTTCCCCGACCTGCGGCTTTCTAATCGCATTCGCAATCACCTTCCGAGCCGACGACTGCTGCCGACGGAATCAGTTCCAATAAAAGTGACGCAAGGAGGCCGAAAAACGCCCCGCGGCGATGGGAGCGCCCCGTTCCAATTTGCGGAGGTTGCGTCAAACTCTGCACGACGCCGATTTGCTCTTCAGTCGAATCTACTTTCCGTTTATCAATCAGGAATAAAGCTCGGGCAGAGTCTGGGTTACTGCCTGCCTCGGGTAACCTCTTGCAGGCTGTTTATCAACGCACTTTCAGCTGGCAGGTGGTCCTTGGAGGAAAATGTGTGAAGGTTCCCTTACGTTGCCTTTTCCAAAACTCAGATGATGGTTTTCCTGCATTTTCATCAATTTTTGAGTTTCGTCTGTTGTTTCTCTTCGTTGGCCTGCCGAGAACGCACCTCGCTCGTTAATGATGGTTATACTGCCGTGCTAAGCCAGAAAGTCGTATCTTGACTTCACCCAACTTTCGGAAAAACGACCTAATAGGTTTCGTGGCGAAATAATTCTTTCGCGGGATTATTTTTCCTCCTTTTACCACAAGTATAGGTTTTTCTTAAAATAAATTAGTAGCCGAATCGATTTCCAGAGTCAAAGTTAAACATTTTTGAGTGTAAATTGACAAAAAACGATGATACGAGATTGCGCTCTCGTAAACCCGAAGTTACGACTATTCTGTTTATTTTAATTCTTTAAACATTAATTCATTTGAATTAACATTTTAATTCAAGAAACCATTTCACATTGATTATTTTGTCATCCTTCTTGGCTCAAAGTCAATCGTATTTCATATCTCTGTTCAGAGTGTAAGAAAAAACTGCTGAATCAATCAAAATGAACGTTTATTCGCTTAGAGTATAAACATAGTCATCACTAAATGATGCGTTTTCAGAGGCAAAAAGTCGTATCATGCCGATTTAATGCAAGATTTCGTATCGTCGAAATAGGCAAATTCCCGTATCAGTGTCAAGATACGAGTTTTCTTCTTCTGAATCGCTCTGATACGACTAGTTTCTTAGCAAAATCAAGTTAACACGCCTTAACGCGAAAGTCGGGAGGCTTGTTTGTGGCATTTCTAATAGAGATACGACACTAAAACTCCGAAAATCGATAGAAATCGACCCCCAAAACCCCCAGGTACCAATAACTCAATTTGGTCAAATTTTCACGTTACGACTTTCTGGCTCAGCACGGCAGTTTAGTTCTTCCACCCTTTGTGAAACGGTTCTTTGTTGGTGTTGCATGAAACTTCGTTCCTGAACTGTCTTATAGAACTACCTTTTGTATGTCGGTTTCCCGTGTTTTGCGTCTGAAAAATGCAGTTTCAATAGAAATCCTCTTGTGGGTCGCAATTTCATCGATTGCTTCAACTGATAGGTTTGTTCCAAGCGAGCTGAACTCATGAACCAGTGGCCACGCGCAGGGATGGTGGCAGGTGAAATGTGTTCCAAGCGGTCGAGTTCGTGTACCTAACTTTGACTTTCTTCTCGAACTGTACACAGAACCGTGTTCCAAGCCCGATGGGTTCATGAAATTTCTGCACCGAGTTCATGAAAATTCCGAACTATCTGAGTAGGAAGACTTCCTCCTGCACTTAGTGCAGCTTTGGGTTCGGGTGCAGAAATGAACATCCATTTTTGTTTTTGGCGCAAAATTTGTGTTATTCGTTCTAAATCTTTGTTGTTTGATCGTTCCAAGCGTTTTGTTATCATTTTTTCTCTCCATTTTTTAGGACGTCCCACAGTAAGACTTGGGCGTCCTTATGCGATCGATCTGGGGTGGAGGAGGACAACACTCAACAGAAAAAAAATAACCACACAGCAATCCGTTTTAGACCATTCTGAATCCAAATCCGCGAAAAAAAAAAACCATAGGTGTATGTCTGTGTGTGTGTCTGTGTGACAAAATCTTGTGTCGTCTGCACAGGCCTTAGTTCTCAACCGATTTTTGTGGTTCTTTTTTCGTTCGACGCGGAAAACTATCTAGTTGTGCACTACGGCGTCGGAATTTCGAATTTTGCTTTTTAAGGGGGGGGAAAGGGGGGGGGGGTTAATGCTTAAAAAACGTGCGTTTGCGGGCATAATCTTGTAAACTCTGCTCAGGCCTCAATTTCCAACCGATTTGTGTGTTTCTTTTTTTGTTTGACTCAAATAACTTCCGAGTTGTACATGATTTCACCCGAGCACCAAAATTCGCAAGGGGAGGGGGTGAGTGGGGGATTATATTCACGAAATATCCGGTTTTTCAATATTTTGGTTCCGTTACTGCTTACTAATTTTACCCAACCTTTGAAATTGAGGAAAAATTCTCATTATACCTCCGGAATTTCATGAATTATTCTCTGTGCCACCATGGAACTTATAGTGGTGCCACCATGGCGCCAGGACACCATAAACCACATATTTCGTGGGTTTTTATCGTGTTTCACCTTGAATACAGATGTGAACTTCGACGGACTGCCTACCAAAACTAACAGATGAAAGTTCAATGTTACGACGTATTTCTGCTTTGGTGCCAGACTGGCACCATTGGTGGTTTTTAAGGGGAGGGGGGGGTGAACTCGAAATCGCATGTTGGGTATCGTAGATCACGGATTTTAAAATGCTCTTCAGATTCGAGGCTCCCACGCCGCTAGAAATGTTATGGTGGATAATGGTGAGGGGGGGGGGATCACTATTTCTTGCCTAAAGTAATAAGTAAATTACATCGAGTGAAACAGTTTTATCGCTTACCAACTGGTTAAACTGATCTAATGCTTATCCAATGGGATGCCCTGGAATGTATGCACTAAACTTATGTTTACTAAACAATATGTTTTTTATTTCGAAAGTGTAGAACTCTCAACGAGAATAATGGATGTGAATAATTTAATTTATTCTTTATTATTCGATGAGGATAGCCTTCCACTGGAACAAATCCTCAGGACAGAAGAGGAAATTGCTGTTGTGGCCGACGACCGGATTTGTAATAAAAGTGAAGATTATTTGATAACAGTACTATTATACGAGCATGTCCAGTTTATAGAGCGTTTTAGGGTACCTAACTCAAAAGATCACCCAGAAAATCGCGGAGGGGATCAACCTTCGGAGTTCTACCACTCTGATACCAGGTCATTTGCTTCCAATTGAGCAAGTACGTACATTTTAGCGAATTGTAAGGTATTTTTGTTCATCAAGTGAATAATTTAGAAGAGATTTGCCTGGGTTTAAATTTCAAAAATGCCCGAAAACACACCTAAAACTCGATAGGCCATACGGCCCAAAATAACCCATCCAAATTTGCCAAGCAATGGTCTAAAAAATCGAAGATAGGTATGTACCATAATATGGAGTTTCCAAGTATTTACCCACGCTGGGTCGAATGCGAGCGGTCTCACATCGCCAGCACTAGTAATAAAGGGTTCGTAGCCAGGATTTGGTTTCGAAGAAGGAAACCTGGCAATTATTCGAAATTTCTCCCTTGATGGGAAAAACAATAGATCATGGACATGTCTAGGTAGTATTTTTTTCTCTATTAAGGGAGAAATTAGATGAAGTTTGTCGACTTAATACTTGAAATGAACGTAGGAAGATGTGGGCAGGATAAGAAACAAAAAGCGGTTGTCACCTGGCTGGAGAGGCTGGGACTTCTCACCCTCAAGACCAAAGATGATTTGGGGAAATTCGGGATTTGGGGATACAAGTAGATGTGCAGGCAGGTCACGAACTCATCACTGATCAGATAACTAATCTGATGTTCGGAACCTAGTGCTATTATGAACAGGGTGGTTTGATTACTTTGCAATGTGGGGAGGAGGATGGACATTAATGATCAGATTATTTCATGATCATCATCAACATTTCACATTCTTATTATTTACTTATCAATATTTATTAGCACCGTCTGTCTTCGTTCAAAGTTCAAATGAAACTTCACACTCGATTCGAAATCATAAACTCAATTTTAAATGCTTGCATACGAGTCTGCAACACATTGGGACATTTTCATGTCAACCTCTACACAACAAGGTAGTGAAGTAAGGTTGATAGTTCATGTACCCAAGCATCAAAGTTTTCGTGACGATTTTTCAGTTCATGTGCCAAAGCGAAGACATGAAAATGTCAAAAAACTTTTTTGTTCCACTTTTCGTGTTCCAAGCGATGAGTACACGAACTGAGAAATTTCTGCACCCACTCTACACCTTCCCCCACTCCTCAATGAACTCACAAGAACCCGAACCTGCTCTTGCACCTGCACTGCACCTGAAATCGCCTCGCTTGGAATGAACCTGATTAGTACACCCTTGCGATGGCCTTTTCAACCCAGATTGTCTTGCGAATAGTGATTCTTCGTGGAACAGCGAAAACCTTGTGCTACAGACGTGAAATGTTCAGTTCTTTTATCAGTTTTTTAATTTCAACTTCTAAACTATGATAATATCAATGATTATCAGCTTCAATTTAAAAGGTGAATCATACTGAGAGATTGATGTTTTGAGATTAACTACTATGCATGGAATGATCTATACAATCGGGTTGTGTATACGAGGAAGCTATGTGCCACACCCACTTGGCAGACGTTTTTTATTCTGTCGGTCTGTGTGTCGGCGAATCTTTCTAGCGGCCCATCTACACGAAGCTACAGTCCGATGATGATGACATTTTCAGGGATTGTGGTGGTGGGCGTGTAGATGGTCCCCTATGAAAATCATTGCTTCGGGATTTATAGTAGCCGCTGCTCATGGGCAAAATCTTTGTGACGATCATAGCTTTTTCATTTGCACCCGAATTTGATTAAATATTCAGGTTGTATGGATGAGACGCTTAAATTATTGAAAGCTACTGCGCGATTTTCAATGAGCTTCTACAGTTTCCGTTCGAATTCGATGGAATTTTCAATCGTTGTGTTGTCGAGTCTCTGGAGTCAACATACCAAAGCTTCAGCTTGACCCCGACCTCGACTTCCGTCGTTGCCTTCGCGAATTCGCGGCTCCCGCAAAACACCGTAATCCGACAACGCGCTTTCAGGAAGTAAGTCGGTAGGGATTAAGTTAAGTTAATCGGCTGATGCACACCCTATCCAAACTCCCCTATCTAAACTCTATAATAAAATGTTTAAAAACGAACAAAACCTAACCAGCTGTGAAATAAACCCAATGTAAGTACAGTCTAGTCGTAACCAGCATTTTCTGTTCAATTTTCCATAAAGCTCAAAGGTGTTAGATATCGGTAGACCGGTAAAGGTAGTCAAGTCATTAGTTCTGTTGGCAGTAACCCCCGGAGCTGCCCGATCACGGCCTAGGTCAGTGGAGAAATTTAGCCCTAGGCAGGAATAGGAATTCCATCACAAATAACGGGCGCTGCACACCATCAAACATGTTTGCCATCCTCGTTTGTCGAACATATTGTGTGAGAACACGTTGAAGGTTTTCTGCCAATCTCAGAAAATTTGTTGGAAGACATAAGGTTTGACAAACGAGTTTTATCGTGTGGTGAATTTTCGCCAAAATGTTCGTAACAACAAACCAAAAGGACGAGTTTGTTCGCCAGAAATTTTGGACAACCCAAAGTGGTCCAAATTTCGAAAATAGTCCAAAAAAACGGGGTTTTCCCGCTTTTTGTGTTCATTACTTTCACAATCATAGTAATATATGGTATATTCGGATTCAGTACAAAATTTCTCATACCAATGCCTTTCCAGAAATGAAAATTGCCCAAAAATTAAAAAAAGTATGTGAATTTCTATATTTTGGTGTATTGATGTCAAGTAGAAACATAATAATTCGGGGTGTTGAATGACCAGTCTTGTCTTGGATTATTTCATTTAATTACGGCGTTTGGACTCCTGGAACTGGGTCCTGATCATGTAAATATCTGAGGAACAAGATTTAGATAGATAGGAACAACCCACACAGTTAGAGCTATTCCACAGCATTTGCTAAACATATTGCTACCACAAATCACAACCCAGTAGTCGAAGACAACTGGTCCATCTGCTGTCTCGAAAGAAATTTTGAAAAGAGAAAAATCAAAGAAATTGCATACATTATGAAAAACGCTGCAAATTATTACACAATGGTTTATTATTTTTTATTTTTCTATATAGATCACTCGTCTGCAAAGCCACCAACCATCCAACATGAAGAAAAACATCGATCGCATTTCGGTCAGCTTTAATTTGAACGGAGATTAGGCCTCTTTGCGATTCACACTTGTGTTTCTGATTTAGCGTACGTCCAAACTTTAAATTCTCGTAGTGAGCGAACGGTTTGTCCTACAGAGCTCCGGGTGGTCTCAAAAAATTTTTAAAATTCTATAGAATCTTAAATTGAAGGAAAAACAATACCTTTATATCAAAATTTTTTGAGTTAGGGCGTTTTCAAAATTTCAAAATTGATTTTGGAACCCTTAGAAGTGACCTACCTCAACCAAAATCTTCGGGGCACAACTAGACCCCAAATGGAGCCTACATACAAAATTTCATCAAAATCGGTCAATGCTAAGTGGCAAAAGTGCCGCGTACGGCGGACGGCGGACGGACGGCCAAATTTTTATTCGATTTTTGGATTCTACGTACCTTGAAACGTAAACCATCAAATTTTGAGGGGGTGTTAAAAAAAATTTTTTTTTGGTCGATTCCAAAGGTTCATTATTGAAAATAATAAACCAAAACTAAGATGATAGCATAAATCATAAGATAGATGTCAAAGACCTCTCTTCCGTGTATCAGAAACTCCTCAAATAGTTACCTAACTTCCCATAACTAATTTAAATTTCCCATATAACTATATACACAAGGCGAATCTCAATAATTATTTTTTTATTCTTTCCCACCATTACCTTCCGGTCTTCTATTTCGAATTTCCCACAAAAAAGTGACCATAGCATCCATAGAAAAACCAATGATCCATTATCCATCCAGTTGTCTCATTTATATTTATTCCTGTAGGTACACCATTTATGAAATTTTTTGAAAATAGATAATTATGTCAAATAGGGTAAATTAAGTTTAATAGGTTTAAAAATAAGCTCACATTGTGATTATTATCAATGAAATATTATAAAGTAGAATTAAGTTAGCCTCCTAGTTAGCTAACTCTTCAGTTAGCCCCTTCTACACCAATGTCACCCTTCCGCCATCTTTGTGATAATAGTCACCTTATTGTTTGTCTACTGGTCTCACCAGCAACATATGTCTGATGCATTATACCAAAGTGTTATTGTCAACAACGTATAACCAGGAGAGCTAAGACGACAAAAACAATGTAAGCACATATTTAGCTATCATCTAGCTTAACAATAGCAATAATAGAACATCTTTTTGCTGATTAATATAGCTACAACTCATATAACTTGTTCCTCAGATATTTACATGATTAGGACTCAGTTCCTGGAGTCGAAACGCCGTAATTAAAAGAAATAATCCAAGACAAGACCGGTCATTCAACACCCCGAATTATTATATTTTTACAGATAATGAAAACTTGCGTATATTGTTGTACCCAGAAATGCAGTAGCCGTGTGGGTACTCTATGAGTTCGTAGAGGCGAGTAGAACATGAATATGGGCTCCTAACATCTTCAAAGCTTACTCAGTGCATACAGTATGTTGGTATGGTATACTGAAAATCGAAAAAACCAACAATAGCCGTGTGGGTACTCCATGAGTTCGTAGAGGCGAGTAGAACATGAATATGTACTCCTAACATCTTCAAAGCATACCCTGTGTTAGGTATTTCTATTTTAATTGAAATAATTAGAAGAGTGAAGATTGGCGCAGTTTCTGTGATTGAATAGTTTTGTGCTGATTTCGTGAATTATTTGGTGTCTTACGTCAATCTACCAAAAGCTGTGGTTATCCATCTAGCGATGGAGTACAACAAGCCTCAAACTCTCAACATCACTTCTGAAGACGTATCCGCAGCATTTCGAGCTTTCAAGCAAGAAATCACCATCTATCTGACAGCTACTGAAACCAGCAAAAAGCCAAGAGCAGTGCAGGTAGCGAGGGTAAAGAATTTGCTAGGTCCTACCGACTGCGCCATGTTAGGTATTTCTATTTTAATAGAAATAATTAGAAGAGTGAAAACTGAAATTAATTAAAATCAACATGAACGCTCTAGCGGGAATGAATACAAAAATACGTTATCTGATAAGAGAAGGTGGAGAACAAACATCAACTGTCCAGGAATACAATAGGTCAGTGGTAGGTGATTCCTAACACCCTGTGCTTACAGTATGTTGGTTGGCATGGTATACTGAAAATCGAAAAACGCTGCAAATTATTACACAATGGTTTATTATTTTTCTATATAGATCACTCGTCTACAAAATCACCAACCATCCAATATGAAGGAAAAAAAAAAAAAAATCAGAATCACCAACTATCGATTACATTTCGATCAGCTCTAGTTTGAACGGAGATTAGGCCTCTTTTGCGATTCACACTCGTGTTTTGATTTATATATATATGTCGGGTTTAGCATGTTAAATGCTCTCGTACGGTTGCGATTCCTTCCTTTTTTCCCTTCAATTGGCACACCTGCGTGAGTTGGTACCCTTTTTCTTCCCTCATCTACCTTTTTCCGGGAGTTCCGAAAGGGCTTGAGCAGTCAGTCTGTAACCTCAGAAAATATAGTTTCTCTCTGCCTTTCAAACGTTGATTTTTAATTAACTTTCCTACTTTTTCCGACATATATATATATATATTTCAAAATAAACACTTAAATTTTCGTAGGGAGCGAACGGTTTGTCCTACAGAGCTCCGCGTGGTCTCAAAAAATTCTAAAAATTCTATAGAATCTTAAATTGAAGGAAAAACAATACCTTTATATCGAAATTTTTTGAGTTAGTGCGTTTTCAAAATTTCAAAATTGATTTTGGAACCCTTAGAAGTGACCTACCTCAACCAAAAGCTTCGGGGCACAACTAGACCCCAAATGGAGCCTACATACCAAATTTCATCAAAATCGGTCAATGCTAAGTGGCAAAAGTGCCGCGTACGGCGGACGGACGGCAAAATTTTTATTCGATTTTTGGATTCTACGTACCTTGAAACGTAAACCATCAAATTTTGAGGGGGTGTTAACATTTTTTTTTTCTTGGTCGATTCCAAAGGTTCATTATTGAAAATAATAAACCAAAAACCAAGTGTGAAAAAAAACTATTTCTATAAGAAATTGCCACACTATTGTTCCTTTTCTTGACCATATCTTCAACTGAAAGATTTCTCTGAAAATTCGCTTATTAATTCATGCTGCATGAATGGACTTTTTCTCGGGCAATTATTGTTCAATTTTGATGATTCCAGCGGCAATATTTCAGTTTTTCAATTCCCTAGACCCATGCACAAATGAATTCCTAAAATCCTTGACAATTTCAAATTTAGCTACAACTTTCTAAGTTTTTGCCCCAATATTTTGGGAAATACTAACGAGGAACGAACGGTGGCCGGCCGAGGCCCCATAACTTCTACCTGTTGCCAGAAAACGCAGGGTTGCAGTCCATCTTTCGTGGGGAGAAATGGAATTCCTCGTGACTGCGTCTTGCCCTTTGGTTTATTATTTTCAATGATGAACCTTTGGAATACCAAGAAAACAAATTGTTTAACCCCCCCTCTAAATTTGTTGGTTTACGTTTCAAGGTACGTAAAATCCCAAAATCGAGTAAAAAACGCTGCAAATTATTACACAATGGTTTATTATTTTTCTATATAGATCACTCGTCTGCAAAGCCACCAACCATCCAACATGAAGAAAAACATCGATCGCATTTCGGTCAGCTGAAATTTGAACGGAGATTAGGCCTCTTTTGCGATTCACAATCGTGTTTCTGATTTATCGTGCGTCCAAACTTTAAAGTCTCGTAGTGAGCGAACAGTTTGTCCTACAAAGCTCCGGGTGGTCTCAAAAAATTCTGAAAATTCTATAGAATCTTAAATTGAAAGAAAAAAATACCTTTATATCAAAATTTTTTGAGTTAGGGCGTTTTCAAAATTTCAAAATTGATTTTGGAACCCTTAGAAGTGACCTACATGAACCAAAATCTTCGGGGCACAACTAGACCCCAAATGGTGCCTACATACCAAATTTCATCAAAATCGGTCAATGCTAAGTGGCAAAAGTGCCGCGTACGGCGGACGGCCAAATTTTTATTCGATTTTTGGATTCTACGTACCTTGAAACGTAAACCATCAAATTTTGAGGGGGTGTTGAAATTTGTTTTTTCTTGGTCGATTCCAAAGGTTCATTATTGAAAATAATAAACCAAAAGTAGCAGTCCGTATTGAATTTTTAGAATGTTTTAATCCACGCGGAGCCCTGTAGGACAAACCTTTCGCTCCCTATGAGAACTCAAGGGTTGGACGATGAACCAGAAACACGAGTGTGAATCGCAAAAGAGGCCTAATCTCCGTTCAAATGTTAGCTGACCTAAATGCGATCGATGTTTTTCTTCATGTTGGTTGGTGGTGACAATGGCAAAGCCTTGTTCTTTGCAGACGATTGACCTATATGGAAAAATAATAAACCTCTGTGTAATTATTTGCAGCGTTTTACTATCGGAGTAACCAGGGAGAGCAAATAAAAAAACTATCATCTGCATGTAGTTATGCTGATCTTGAGGAGCACACCTCAGCTCTTCCAAGATGGCTGAAAGTTGCTATTTCCAACAGCCACTCTTTCGCCCACAAAGATCTCCTCTTTTCCCTGTACGCTGTTTTTGCCGCTTCACTCCGGATGAGGCAATATAAAGAACTTAGATGGTTAACAATTAAATAGTTAATTAATTAGTTTTTAGTTAATTCTATTCCTGGTTACATTCTAGGAACGAACCGCACTAGTCGATGTCAAAACCTAAACTGACTTTTTATTCATTGTTATCCAAATCACAACACGTGTCTAAATCCCTAACATTACTCCCCCCTTTCTTTTTCAAGTTTTTCCATTTTTCTTTCAACGTCCCATAGCAGCGGATATTCTCTCTTCGAAATTTAAGAATTTGATCCAACTATCACCGGTTTTTTCTTCCCTGCCCCTCTTGCCACCATCCGTCCTAGCTTCTTCAGCAACCGTGCAGTTAGACTCATTCTTTTCAGGAATCGATGCCTCGGATGCTGAACCTTTCCTATGTGATGTCGAATGAAGACACTCACCGCTCCCAAGTGTGCAACTCTTTTTCGTGTAACAAACGGTAGACGTTGCCCTGTTTTGAGCTGAAGTCACTTTAAATTTTATTTCTGGTCTCGGGTCACCACTTCCCTGGTACCAACTTCCCTTCCCTGCTCTCAGCAACTGGTCAGTCTCAAACCTCTCTGGCACATCGCTAGGAGTGAATTCATTGTCTGAACAAATGAGCAGATCACCTAGAGACGAAGTCTCTTCTTGTCCTTCTTCAGGGTTATGGGAGGTATACTCCCAGTGGTCTTCGAGGAAACCAGAGAACTGAGTCAAGGGAAAGACCTGAAGTGTTTGAGCCCTACAAAATGTTGCAACCTTTTCATGTACATAGGACTGTTGTAGAGAGCGAGAAACAGTAAGCTGCTGACCATTGACATTTTTCTGCTTTTTAGATCTTGCAATTTGTTTACTTAGTACGAGCGCATAGTTCAGCCGTTGGATTTCGTTGTTGTAACCAACTATCTCTGCGAGCTTCAACTCCAGACTGCGGCGCAATGCATCGTTCTGATTTTGGAGCATGAGATTTTGGCCAACTTCTTCCTCCAATTTTAAGGCGTGTTCATTGTTCATAGACTCCAAAACATCAACTTGCTTTTGTGCCATCCTTAACTCGTTCTTTAATCTCATCGTTTTGCTTCCTCACTACCGAAGGTAGGGAAGCTTTGTATTCGTGAAAGAAGTGAAAAAAAAAAATGTCCTCCAAAATCAAAATTTCCACTTGCTTTTTGCGTTTTAGAGCTTCCCGAACAATTTTGGTTCCGTGTCTGTCTGTCTGTCTGTCTGTCGGTCTGTCTGTCTGTCTGTGGTCAATCCTTGTCCCGGGCAAAACTATACTAACCTGTGGTCCGATTTTGATGAAATTTTCAGGGATTGTGCGGGTTAGGTCCTAGACGGTCCCCTATAAATTTCAGCACCTTCGGATCAGCTGAGTGAGCTCCAAGGCCATTTTCTCTCCTGTTGAACGCAGGAAGCTGAAATTTGAGAGGCAGGGTCAATGGAGAATGCTGAAGGTGCCTGAGTGGTCACTGATCAGCTGAGTGAGCTCCAAGGCCATTTCCTCTCCTGTTTTTCGCCAACTGATTCTATACGTCCATGTTACGATGAGTGAGGAAGCTATACTGCCCACCCAACTTGGCAGACGTTTCTTCTAAAATCTCTGCCTTTTCTTTATGCATGCCGTTGATTGTTGACACAGCCTCGCTGTGGTTCTTTTCAATTTCCGCCAAGGAAACTTCTAATAACTTCAACTTGACTTCCATTGAAGTGTTTTCTTTGTTTTTCATACCTAGATCCACTTCTATTTTCGAGAACTTGTCGACATACATCTCAACTTGGTCATTCTTGTCTTGAAGTTGTCGTCTTAGTTGTAGAACTGTTTTGCTATTGAGTTCATTGTTGATTCGCAATTCGCTCATTGAATTTTTCAAAGAGTCTATCTCCAACTTCATGGTTCTCCGATCTTCTTCAAAGCCAACCTCCATTGCCTCGCATGTCGTTTCAAAATCTCTTATAACACGATTTTTGTCGTCAATTGTTTTCATCAAGTTAGTTGCTTCACTTGAACTGTTGTCACTTGGGTACTCATATTCACGTAACCATGATGATTCACAGTTTTCAGTTGTCGGGTAGCAATCTTCTCTCCCCGAAAATAACAAATTTTCTTGGTATCCCATTTTATCACTCTCCCTTTCATACTGAGCCAATTCATGAATGGCTTCAACATTCCGTTAACAAAATATCGAATGGAAATACAGGATGCCACATTCAATGCAGGCACTGTTTTCCTCAACTTCACAATCTTGTCTGCGTCCTTTGGGCCGCCTCTTTCGTCGTACCCGTTCACCACCTCCTCTTTGGAACTCAAGTGGTCTCCATTCCATCATCTCCGTCTATAATGAATTCGTGGAGCACCGCTGTCACCACTGTTAAGGTTTTACATTCTAGGAACGAACCGCACTAGTCGATGTCAAAACCTAAACTGACTTTTTATTCATTGTTATCCAAATCATAACTAAGTAACACAACACGTGTCTAAATCCCTAACAATATCCATACTCATCCAAATTGAACAATTTTTCTTCAAGAAAGAAAGCAACTTGAGTACTGAACTGAAGGTTGATGGTGTTGAATCTGCTTGGTTTGATGGTGTGTAGCGCCCTAGATCGTGTAGGTCAGGCTTAACCGCTGGAGTCGCAGGAGAAGGCAACCGATTAGTACGTTATTGTGAAGCATTGAGTTTAAAAAAGTTGATAATAACTGCAAGATATTCCTCGAGATGGCGACTGAGTGATGTGGGGAGAGGAATTCCCTGGGAGGAGGTTGGCGGGATCGCGGGTGACGGATGGAGGCGTCCTCGACCGTCATCACAAGACAGAAGAAGTGCGACTGTGAGGACTGAAGGACGCTGAGGCTGAAATTGTGCAGGTCACTCGCGTCGTGGAGACCTTGCCTGCTCCCCTCCACGCCGCCGCCGGTCCGCCCTCTTGAGAACGCGGCGGCGGGCGACCGGGGCGGCAAGTAATCCGAGAAGAGGCCCCGCGAGGGGAGGGGGTGTGGAGTACTATACAGCATAGTGTTCAGAGGCGGCGGGGTGTGGGAGGGGGGGGTCCATTCACCCCGCTCGCTCCTCCGTCATTGATGAGGATCCCACGGCCCGAAACGCTGCGCAGTCGGTCGTCGCCCCATCAGCTGTTGATAGTGTGCCCCCCACCCCCCTTCACCATAATCATCACCCCTCTCACCCATCCAAACGCTTCCTCCCTGGCACCCATGGGTGACCTCATATGTGAACAAAAATTGTAAACCGCAATGGGGTATTTCAGTCAATTTTTTTAAATTTTTTCCTTCAAAAGAGTAAGGCTCAGGAATGACGGTAATCGGGTCTGTTCGTCGAGAAAATGTTTTTAAAAAATCAGAGAAGCTAAGGAAAGTTGAAGATTTGAACGGTGTGACGTAGCTAGCCAACTGTCTTTGAAAAAACTATCCATGCACAGAAACCCTTGGAGGACGTCTTGGATACCTACTACAAAATATTACTCACACACGCGCGCGGCGTAGTCCTTGCCTTTTCCAAACGTGTGATCTCTTTAATTAATTTTTCTACTACATGTTATAGTATCATTGGGCTTAAAGTTGTGGTATATAGGTTTTCAAGGGTGCTGAATCCAAATTTGAGGTCAAAAACCTGAATTTCCGACCCACCGAAATACCCCATTCTACTGATTTCATGAAGCTAGTCTGCCAAGAAAGTAATTACTGCTCAGTAATCATATTTCTTGAGCATCTTCATCTCTGAAAAAGGATCTAGGGCGGAATTCATAGTCATCACTTAAGTCTGAGTGCACCCTCAAATGCATCGATAAGGGTTGGCGGGCACTCATTGCACTCATTTGTATTCATAGACAAGATTTGAGGGCGCCCTGAGGGACGACTCAGTGCGATGTCTAAGGGAGCACTCAACGGTATTCATAAACCAAACTCAGCGTTGAGTTGAGGCCCACCCTCGACTCAATGGGGCAAAATCCTGAGTGTTGGCCGGAGGTACCTTAAGTGCCCCTCAGCCACAGTTATTATCAGATTTTTCTGCTGAAAATAGTGTACAGCGAGTCAACTACCTATCTATTTTGTTTTTCTAATAAAAATAAGGCTATTAGACTAGTTTTTTCGTCAAAAATATCCAATGAAGATCATCGCAAACTCGAATTTCCTTGTAACAGTCTTTTCAATATTTTCTCCCCGGTGAAATCGTCCGAGATTGTAAGTTTCTTTCTCGAAGTCGTCAAAAATTCTCGCCTTCGTTCTCAATACTCATTCTTGTTTTACGATCTAGTAAAATGATGAAGTAGAAAATTATATGGGTTGGTAATAAAGTACAAGTTGAATAAAAAAACATCCATATTGGTACGAGTTCATTTCGGGCTTTATATTGTTTCACACAGGTAAATAAATAAGTAGGTAAGTAAAGGTTTTGAAGCGTTCCAAACGTCATAAATATTCGTATATTTGCTTGTGGATAAACCTTCTTCATCCGGCCGGGAGAAGTTAATTTGTCTGAAACAATCAATGGGTTGATTTTGTTAAATGATGCCTAAGAACACCCATAAAAAGGATACCAAAATGTCTTTGTGTTTATTACTTAGAATAGTGGTTCTTTCTTTCGTATCGTACATATAGATACTTACTTTTACTGCTAATTCAATCATAATTTCTTACGTTCTTCAGAGCAATATAG
The DNA here is from genome assembly GCA_009739505.2 of Apolygus lucorum. NCBI lineage: Eukaryota > Metazoa > Arthropoda > Insecta > Hemiptera > Miridae > Apolygus > Apolygus lucorum. The sequence goes on along the minus strand of CM019167.2, from coordinate 659,566 downwards.
TAGAGTCCGATGGCAGCAAATTCATTGATGAAATTGCGGAGATAAAAATCAAGTTACAAACTCCGAAAAAATGTCAGCACCCTCATATAATTGAACAGACTTCAATTTGATTGATTCATCACTGCTAATAACTCAAAACTGATGGTTACTTGTAGGAAATCGGACAAAATAGAGAAATTAGCATGCCCACCCACAGTAACGAAAATGCAATAAGAAACTTTTCATTACTGTTATAACCACAGAGAACCGGTGACAAGGTTATAACTCACGATCAGTGCAGAATACGAGAGGGAAATTTCCCCGTGCTTTTTATCCAAAATATCCTTGAAACAGGGAAATATCCCCACCAAGGCTGCCAACTTGAAGGTGAAAATGAGTTGAGTAGCCCCTGAGCGTCCCCTCAGGCTCATTGTGCACTCAGGCGACCAAAGCACTTAAGTGGGCCGTTTCAATCAACTATGAATATGGACTGTTGAGTCGAGGCCGACCCTCAACTCAGATAGTTGAGTGCTCGCTCACATTCAAGCCTTGTCTATGAATTCCGCCCCTAAAGCCTCAAGTACGTTTATCCGAGAGTACTTGGAGAGGAAACGTGGAAACAAGCGGCCAGAGCGAGCCCCCACAATGCTGACATTTCCACGGGTTTCGGTTTATTGTTTTCAAAAACCAACCTTTGGAATACAGCTAGAACAAACGCTGCAATTTACAATTGTCTGTACAGATCACTCGCCTTCAAGGAACACAGCTTTCCCATTGCCACTATCCACCAACTTTACGCTTCATAATCAAGTTTATTTGTAGAAAAGAAAAATTTTGGGTGTCTTCATTAGGAAATTTGATTACTGGTTGCTAAGGACGCCAAACTTAGTAAAATTCGCATTTGTCGGCAAAAATTTGAACGGAGATTAGGCCTCTCTTGAGATTCACACTCGTGTTTCTGATTTATCGTAAATCCAACCCTTAAGTTCTCATAGGGAGCGAACGGTTGGTCCTACAGAGCTCTGGGTCGTTTCATTCGATTCTGAAAATTCAATTCTATCTTAAATTGATCGGAAAACAATATCTTTGTATCGACATTTTATGAGTTAGGGCGTTTTCAAAATTTCAACCCATATTTTTCAAGCCTTAGAAGTGACTAACATCACCCTTGAGCTTCGGGGCACAACTAAACCCCAAATAACAAATTTCTTCTACATCGGTCCATGGAAACTAAGGTAAGTGCCGCGGACGGCCAAATTGTTATTCGATTTCCGGATTCTACATACCTTGAACGTAAACCAACAAATTTTGTCGTGGAGAGGGTGAAAATTCTTTTTCTTGGTCGATTCTAAATGTTCATTATTGAAAATCATAAATAAAAAACGCTGCAAATGGTTATTTCTCTGTACAGATCACTCGCCTTCGAAGAACACAGCTTCGTAATTGCCACTATCCACCAACCATATTTATGCTTCAGAATCAAGGTTAATTTGAAGGAATAAACAGTTGTGGGTGCCTTCATTTGGAAATTTGATAACTGGTTGCGAACGACGCCAACTCAGTAAATCTCGCATTTTGGCCAGCTAAAATTTGAACGGGGATTAGACTTCTCTTGCGATTCACACTCGTGTTTCTGATTTATCGTAAATCCAACCCTTGATCCAACTGAAAACCCATGTTAAATATCTGGGCAATTGAACAATTAAACAATTAAAGCTCCTCTTCACGAACAACCATGTCAGCATGAAAACAGTGCAAATTATTACACACAGGTTTATTATTTTTCTGTGTAGATCACTCGTCTGGAAATAACACGGCTTCGCAATTGTCACCATCTACCAACCATAGATACCACCTACCACATACCTAATTCATAATCAAGTTTATTTGGAAGAAATTAACTCTTCACACCCAGTTCGAAGAAATAGGGAGTTGTGGGTGCCTTCATCGAGAAATTCGATTTCTGGTTGCTAAGGACGCAAAACTGAGTACAACTCGAAGAAACGAACTTCGATCGCATTTTGGTCAGCTAAAATTTGAACGGAGGTGACTAGAGTCTGGGAGGTGCGCTTGAGCAGTTGCTCGAGCGGTATTCATAGACAAAATCGCTGCAAATTATTACACAATGGTTTAATATTTTTCTATATTGATCACTCGTCTGCAAAGCCACGAACCATCCAACATGAAGAAAAACATCGATCGCATTTCGGTCAGCTGAAATTTGAACGGAGATTAGGCCTCTTTTGCGATTCACACTCGTGTTTCTGATTTATCGTACGTCAAACCTATAAATTCTCGTAGGGAGCGAACGGTTTGTCCTACAGAGCTCCGCGTGGTCTCAAAAAATTCTATAGAATCTTAAATTGAAGGAAAAACAATACCTTTAAATCACATTTTTTTTGAGTTAGGGCGTTTCCAAAATCATTTTTGAACCCTTAGAAGTGACCTACATCAACCAAAATCTTCGGGGCACAACTAGACTCCAAAAGGAGCCTACATACCAAATTTCATCAAAATCGGTCAATGCTAAGTGGGAAAAGTGCCGCGGACGGCCAAATTTTTATTCAATTTTTGGATTCTACGTACCTCGAAACGCAAAAAAAAGGGTGGGGGGGATAGGTTTTTTGTCAATTCCAAAGGTTCATTATTGAAAATAATGAACCAAAATTTGTTTTTCCCCTTCAAAATGTTTTGGTTTTTGTTTCTTGGTACTAGGAATTCAAATAACAAGATTGTGGTTAGTGTCAGTCACTTCTAAGGAGTGAAAAATAGGGATTGTAATTTACCCATTAATTAATTATTTTATTAGGGGTTGTAACTTATTTTTCTATTGGGACGTGGCAGGATCATGAATACTGAACTCTCGTTTGTTGGAAGGTCTGTTTCTGGGAGGCTCAACGTAAGGCGGCCGTAAAAACTCGCTGTTTCCGCGAAGATTATTGTCAGATATTCTTCATAGATTTTGATTATCAAGATACCTGTCACGTGATCCCTCTTCTGATGACGGCGTTTTTCGAAAATCTCCATCGGGACCCGAATAATCACCCATGATGAGGAAATCTTGCTCGAAAACTTTTTTCATAAAGGTTTTTACCACCTGTGGCGTTGTTGGCGTATCGTACTTCAAAGCATGTTCGTACTGGATTTTTGTCAGCTTGTTCTTCTGAAGAATGGTTTTTGATCAGTAAGGAAATATTAGCTTTTGTGCTCCACCTTCCCACAATACATGACACGACGTTGTTGAAATGGTTAGTTCATGGGTTTTTTGATGTTTGTGTTGCAGGTACCTCGACCGCTACGAGAAAATCCACTTCTTGGGCGAAATCGGCGAGCGTGGGGGAGACGACGACGAGGACAGCAGGCATCGGCGATGGTCCGCCAGATCGCTCCATTCCGTCCCCCTCACCTACAACCACGGGCAGCACAACGTCAACGGTGAGTCTGCAGCCATAATCATCCTATCTGCTAGGAATACGACGGTTTTCAACTCTTTATTCCGAGTAACTAGGAGGTGTAAGTCTAGTAAATACCGATTCCTCTCACGTACGGTAGGTGGATGAGAAACCCTAACTCTTGCCGCTGTTACTTCGTTCAATCGAGTTTTTCAATCACTGACGTCTCTCAGGCCTTTGACAAGGCCTGGCTTGAAGGACTACTACATAAACTCGAAAGAGATTTACGAAATCAATTCAACCTCCTGCTGCAGAAAGACATTTTGGAGTCAGGTATGAAGGAGCATATTCCAGTTCAAAGGGAATCAAAGCAGGGGTTCCTCAAGGAAGTGTGCTTGAGCTGTTACTGTATCTTCTCTACACAAATGATGTCCCGAGCAACGAGGATTCTACCATTGCAACACTTGCAGACGACACTGCCCTGCTAGCAGTGGTTGACACCGTTGAGGAAGCAACGAGAAAGCTACAGCGTGTTGTTAACGATGTCAGTGAATGGCGACTAAAGCTGAACGAGTTAAAAACTATCCACACCAACTTCACATACAAAAGAATCAACAGCTTGCCAATAATACTTTATGGACAAGCAATTCTGATAGCAAACATTGCGGAATATTTGGAAATGACCCTTGTCCCTTGACACAAAATTAAAGTGGAAAGAGTGTGTTAAAAAGAAAGAGGAGGAACTGAACATAAAATTTAGAAAATTGTTGTGGTTGCTCGGTAGTCTTTCTGAGCTCTCCATGTACAATAAACTTCTAATACATAAGCAAGTATTGAAACCTGTCTGGACATAATATGTACAGCCCCAGAGCTGAATACCATATTATGGTATTCAGCTCTGGGGCTGTACGAAGAAATCGAACGTCAAGATTATTCAAACCTCCCAAAATAAGGTACTAAGGTCCGAAATGACGATCTTCATCGTGACCTACAAATGGAGACTGTCAGTGAAGTGATCAAGCTACATGCGATTAAACACCAACATCGGCTTCATGGACATAAAAATCCCGAAGTCCTCCGTCTTGTAGACAACTCTAACGTCGTTCGGCGGCTTGAAAGGACCAAACCCTCGAATCTGGTGGTAAACTGAGACACACTGTTGTGTTACCTGTACTTTGGGGCATAGCCACTGGGCTGTTCATTTGCCTCACAAAATTAATTTGTTTGGCAATGGTCAAGGAAAACACATATGGGTCAATATATGGGACTCTGTTCAAAATGAAGCTGATAAAGATAAAAAGGAATCTTCGTCGTTTCTTCGAATAGAATTTTGTATCACTCAGTCGCGCGTCCCTAGCAACCAAGAATTCGTAATGAAGGTACCCACAACCCTGGATAAGAATGTTAATTCAGATGTAGGTTGGTAGATACCTACTTTCTGTCAAAATAAACCAGCTAAATAGAATGATATTGTGAAATGAATGAATACGGTGAAGGGATGAGATTTTCGCAATTACCAACCAAATTATTGATTTTAAGTTTGACAAAATAATTAATTAGGTACCTAATGGGTAAGTAGGTGTCGTCAATTATTTCGTTCTAAGATAATCGGACAACGAGGGGTGTGACATAAATTTGCAGCCAATGAAAGCGTTACAAGTCGCGTACAGACCGAAAAAAGCTGCCTATTTTTCCGAAGTCACTATCCGAGGAAGGTATTTCGATAAATTCATTACATTTATTGAAGTTCAAACTAGTACTATGCTGACCAAGTGTGTTTCTCAACAGGTGTTTGATAAATTGCGGGAAATAACTGTTCAAACGAGTAAAACATATTGTTTAGTAATGCATGCATTCCAGGGGACGTCCCATTGGATAAGTATTGGACCAGTTGTTAAGCGATAAGACTGTTTCTCTCGATGTAATTTATTTATTACTTTAGGGAAGAAATAGTGAACCCCCCCCCCCCTCACCCTTATCCACCATAACACTTCTAGCGGCATGATAGCCTCGAATCTGAAGAGCATTTTAAAATCCATGATCTACGACACCCAACACGCGAATTCGAGTTCACCCCCCACCACCTTCCCACCGCCACCAATGGTGCCAGTCTGGCACCAAAGCGGAAATACGTCGTAACGTTGAACTTTCATCTATTAGGTTTAGTAGGCAGTCAGTCGAATGTCACATCCGTGTTCAAGGTGAAACACCAAAAAACCCAAGAAATATGAGGTTTATGGTGCCCTGGCACCATGGTGGCACCACTATAAGTTCCATGGTGGCACAGAGAATAATTCATGAAAATCCGGAGGTATAATGAGAATTTTTCCTCAATTTCAAAGCTTGGATACAATTAGTAAGTAAGCAGTAAAGGAACCGAAATATTGAAAAATTAGATATTTTGTGAATATTATCCCCCCACCCATCCCCTTCTCTTGCAAATTTTGGTACTCTGGTGAAATCATGTACAACTCGGAAGTTATTTTAGTCAAACAAAAAAATAAACACGCAAATCGGTTGGAAATTGAGGCCTGAGCAGAGTTTATAAGATTATGCACGCAAACGTACGTTTTTTAAGCATTAACCCCCCTTTCCCCCCCTTAAAAGGCGAAATTCGAAATTCCGACGCCGTAGTGCACAACTAGATAGTTTTCCGCGTCGAAGAAAACAAGAAACACGAAAATCGGTTGAGAACTAAGGCCTGTGCAGAGTACACAAGATTTTGTTACACACACACACACACACACACACACACACACACACACACACACACACACACACACACACACACACACACAGACATACACCTGTGGTTTTTTTTTCGCGGATTTGGATTCAGAATGGTCTAAAACGGATTACTGTGTGGTTATTTTTTTTTCTGTTGAGTGTTGTCCTCCTTCCCCCCAGATCGATCGCATAAGGACGCCCAAGTCTTACTGTGGGACGTCCTAAAAAGAGAATTTCCTCCAATATCCCGGCGCGTCCTCTAAAATCGCTGTACTTTCCTGCGAGACTAACTTGCGGTGTATCGTAGATTGCGAGCAAATTTATATGGTTGACTTTTTTTAATTGTTTGAAAAATTGTAAAACCAAACTAAAATAAATAATGCCTTTTTGATCCTAAAAGGTATTCATACATCCGCATTATCACAATCACATCAGTATCCTCAATGTTTTATATCGTGAAGACACCAATACTTTTAAAGGGGGGGATATCGACGTTTTTTGGCCTCCTGGAGGATATCGATGAACCCCCTTTGGAAATACGTGTGTCGGGATTGTAATACTTGTTTGCAGGTAGATAATCTCTGCCAAAATAAAGCAGCTAAACAGAATGAGGTTTTTCTGAAACAAAACTCGAGATGGTACAGGGTGCATACCACTGGGATGGACCAAACTTCAAGGATCGGTTCTACAACTAATTTGCAACGATACTTGGTCGACTCAGTAGCGAAATATGCCTAAAGAATCATGTTTGGTTTGCATAAAACTCAAAATTTTCATGAACGTTCCCTGTAAAACCTTGAAACTGATATTCCGTTAGAAAGCTGGGATCTTGGGGTAGTTTTCCCGTTGAGTGCGCCACGATAGCACTATTTATTACGGGAGAATTATTAGTCTGAAAAATGGCGTTTTCCAAAAAAAAAAGATGAATTTTGATGATTTTCCAAAAAAAATTTTGACTTTGACTTATTTGTTGACTCTTACAGATGGCTTTAAAAAATTGGTTTTCCCACTAAACGGATAGGAAATGTAACACTTTCTGCAACAGTGTATTGAGCTTTGAATGTGCATGAGAAATAGGCTAGTTATAACCATCTTAGTGCCACTAAGTCCAAAACATGGGGAAATAAACAATTAAAATTGTTATTGTTGGTCATGGGAACTGGGAAAGCGCCGGGGACGGTAGGACAAATTTTTATCCGATTTTCGTATTCTACGTTCTTTGATACGTAAACCATCAAATTTTGAGGAGGGGTTAACATTTGTTTTCTAGGTCAATCAAGGTTTATTAGGTATTGAAAATAATAAATCAAAAAACTCCCATTCTGATGAAGAGCAGTTATATGAAGCTCTCGGTTTTATGCCAACTCCTCACTCCAGGGTTCTACGCAGTGCATCTAGAAGAAATGAGAAATAATCACTATTCCCTTCGACGCAGTAATCAAATGCTATTTAATTAATTAAATGCTATGCTCGTGCGCTCCGCCTGGATTGGGTATTTTCTCACTTCGAAGGATGCTAATAATGACGGCTCTCCGACTGTTGGAGAGGAATAACTTATCGTTTCACAGACTCGTGGAATAGGTTTCAAGGACATTGCATTTCTTATTGGATAAACGAGAAACGTAGGTTGCCATTGCAGGTGTACCCTATTGACGGTGAAACATGTTGAGGGATTACCACTTTCAGACATTTACCAAACCTGTCACTCTTCAGGATTTCGAAATTTCAAGCACATCCAACATACTTACCTCCCTTCGGGCAAAAATGAGGAAATTCTACGTACCCTCTGTTTGTTAGATCAAAACTAAAGGTATGTTTGGATTCTCTCAGGTGACTTGCAAAAGCAAAATCATATTTTTATCCATTTCACAGCAGGCAGAATTCCCATTCACTCTGTCTGCCTAGACTGGCATCTGTTGATCCTTTCAACTTCTCAGAGCCAATAGGATTCAAGTTCTCCTTTCACTTATATTTGCTTCAATCCGATTGGGTACGCCTTCCACTTTCTCGACCTATGCGATTCAAACTCCCTTTCGCCAGTGACTTTATGCTGTGGTCTCTGTGATCCACCTTCAGTTATTGTTTGTTAGGTACTAATGATGTCCTAACCTTCGAAATCAATTTAATTTTGAAACTCATTACTTTCGTGGAAATGGACTACGTTCTTCGTAACCCTTATCTTGGCAATGTAGCTTTAAAGCAGCATCAGTCTTTTCACGTTGATCAACAAGTTTCAAAACGTGATTTTGCTTCCTCACTACCGAAGGTAGGGAAGTTTTGTATTCGTGAAAGAAGTTTAAAAAAAAAATGTCCTCCAAAATCAAAATTTCCACTTGCTTTTTGCGTTTTAGAGCTTCCCGAACAATTTTGGTTCCGTGTCTGTCGGTCTGTCTGTGGTCAATCCTTGTCCCGGGCAAAACTATACTAACCTGTGGTCCGATTTTGATGAAATTTTCAGGGATTGTGCGGGTTAGGTCCTAGATGGTCCCCTATCAATTTCAGCACCTTCGGACCAATAGGAGCGAGTGCGCATGCGCAAACGTGAATTTCCTGGAACCTCGGTTTCTAATGAACCGATTTTGCTCAAATTTGGAGGTTAGTTAGGGACTAACTTCTAAGAGACACCCTATAAGTTTCAATCAAATTGGTCAAGCAATAGCCGCTGCGCATGCGCGAACTTGTAGATAATTTTTTCGCCAACTGTTTCTATACGTCTATGTTACAATGAGTTAGGAAGCTATACTGCCCACCCAACTTGGCAGACGTTTTTTTCGTTTTTCCTTTCTCCCTCTCGAGTGCCAACCTTGGAGAATATGGATAACCATCCAAAAATGCTCCAGAGAAGGTTATTTGGTTGTTTTTGCCGAAAAACCCCCGGAAGGTCGGGTGTGCTGATCTGTTCCGGAAACAACACTTTTGTAGGTTCGTTTTAAGCCATTCATTTCTGTTATTAAGAACCCATATTTTTTCGTCAGTTTCATAGGTTATTCAGGAACGTACTGAAGCAGTTGGTTTGAGAAAATAGCCCGAGTAGAGCACAGCAGATCGAATAACTTCATGTAGCTTCAGATCTACATTGCCAAGTTTGCTGTCAAACTTCCCATCTACCCGAGCATTTTAGAGGGCTATGTTCGCGTTTCATGGCGAAACATCGTATTTTTATTCTCTCTCTCGAAACATATTTCATGTTTCATTAGTAACATCTTATTTGAATATTCACTTTTCATGATTGAATAAAAAAATGTTCTCCATAATCAAAATTTCCACACTCGTTCTTCTATTTAGGTGTTCCTGAACAATTTTGGTTATCTGTCTGTGTGTCTGTCATGAAACCCTTGGGTAAAACTACACGAAGTACTATACGAATAGAATGAAAAAATAATAAAACGAACTTCCCATATGTGAACAACTCAAAATTACGAGATCGAAAAATGTTAACCCCCTCTCAAAATTTGTTGGTTTACGTTTCAAGATACGTAGAATCCTAAGATCGAATAAAAATTTCTCCGTCCGTATGCTGTCTCCAGCACTTTTCTTGGTTACCATGGACCGATTTTGATCATATTTGGTGTAAGGGCTCCATTTGGGTTAGAGTACTCCTTCTTCTTATCCATGTTGTTTACCTGTGTCCAATGGAAAAATTGTCCAACAATTGTTAAAACTTCGGCAGAAAGTTTTTTTTTGTTTGGAAATTCCCAAATGAAGTTGTGAGCCCCTAAAACGTCGTTTTTCCTCTCCTGATTGCCTCGGTAAAATAACCGTTATTATGTGCCTTCATGAAAAATAAATTCGAATTTAATATTATGGATATGTGAGATTTCCTACCTGCGATTATTGGAAAACATAAGTAAAACGCTGCAAATTATTACACAATGGTTTGTTATTTTTCTATATAGATCACTTGTCTAAAAAATCACCAACCATCCAATATGAAGGAAAAAAAAATAAAAATAAAAAATAAAAATAAGAAAATAAAAATAAAAAATTCAAAAAAAAAATAAAAAAATAAAAATCACCAACCATTGATCGCATTTCGGTCAGCTCTAATTTGAACGGAGATTAGGCCTCCTTTGCGATTCACACTCGTGTTTTGATTTATATATATAGATATATTTCAACATAATCACTTAAATTTTCGTAGGGACCGAACGGTTTGTCCTACAAAGCTCCGCGTGGTCTCAAACAATTCTAAAAATTCTATAGAATCCTAAATTGAAGGAAAAACAATACCTTTATATCGAAATGTTTTGAGTTAGGGCGTTTTCAAAATTTCAAAATTGATTTTGGAACCCTTAGAAGTGACCTACATCAACCAAAAGCTTCGGGGTACAACTAGACCCCAAATGGAGCCTACATACCAAATTTCATCAAAATCGGTCAATGCTAAGTGGCAAAAGTGCCGCGTACGGCGGACGGACGGCCAAATTTTTATTCGATTTTTGGATTCTACGTACCTTGAAATGTAAACCATCAAATTTTGAGGGGGTGTTACAATTTTTTTTTCTTGGTCGATTCCAAAGGTTCATTATTGAAAATAATAAACCAAAATGACTCCCTTGGTGGGCCTTGTAATGGTAATGAGGAATGATATTTTACTCCTCTGGACCTTCAGTATTGGAAATGTTGAGTAATTTTTACTCACTTTTGAGAAGGGTTGAGCCACACAAAGGGGGAGCACCTGACCTTCCTGGGTGCACTATCACAGCTGACTAGAAACCTTGAAGGAAGCATAGCAGGAGCCAGGGGCCGCCACCTACCTAAATTCTGCCATTGTTACCTACTGAAGGTGTAGAGGATTAGATTTACTCATTGTTTCCATTCTAGGGTTAAGAAGGAGCTCTTGGGGAATTTGAGTGACATGTCTGGTCTAGTTGAGTTGCCACGTTTCAATATCCAGCGTTTTGATTACAGCGCTTGAAGAAGAAGCGAGTGTGATTATTGCCGATTCAGCGGCTCTTTCTCTGTCACCCACTCGCAGGTAGGTTCAGTGACCGACGCGAGTCAGCAGAGATGAGTCAAGTGTCGATGAGTTGCTCACAGACGCATCATGGGGGGATCAAGAGGGCGAAGGTGGTACTAAGCGGGAGAAATGGGTGGAGTGAGGGGAGGAGTGATTGAGATGAAGGGAAAGGATGAAGGGGAGGGGAGAAGAAAGAACACGGAAGGAAGGTGACCAAGGTAACAACAGACGCCAGGATATGTTGATGACGGGGGGGTGGTGGGGAAGGTAGGAGGGGAGGGAGGGGGAAACAGCGCGTCGACAGGTAGCACCGCCTCTCATCTCACCCTCACCACCCACCTCGGTCACCATCACAGCCCGTGCAGTGCATTTCCCAAGTGGAGGTCAAGGTCACGAGACGGTCGAGGACGTGTGGATGGAGGGGGGGGGGGGAATCCTAGCGCGGGGGTGTAAAACGCCGGTAGAAGAGTTCGACGGTGGGGGGGAGGGGGGGTTGGCGCCGCGTCCACTAATATCGTATCGGCGTTGATTCAGGTCGTCCCGCGTTGCTGATATTCATTTATTTACTAGTATTATTTAACGACTTGAACAAACAAGACTAACTTTTGTAACATACCTAATATTGATTCTTCGACGTGACAGCACCTTCCAGAGTCATTGTTTAGAAATGCATGCTCTCCTGGGGGAGTCCCCTTAGACGAGGAGTGAAACGTATTAACGATAAAACGTAAATAATTAATTACCTCTCTACTCCATGAGACAGTTCCTCCCAATGTTTTGGTTTATTATTTCCAATAATGAACCTTTGGAATCGACCAAGAAAAAATTTTTTTAACACCGCCTCAAAATTTGATGGTTTACGTTTCAAGGTACGTAGAATCCAAAAATCGAATAAAAATGTGGCCGTCCGTCCGCCGTACGCGGCACTTTCCCCACTTAGAATTGACCGATTTTGATGAAATTTCGTATGTAGGCTCCATTTGGGGTCTAGTTGTGCCCCGAAGATTTTGGTTGATGTAATTCACTTCTAAGGGTCAAAAAATGAATTTTGAAATTTTGAAAACGCCCTAACTCAAAAAATTTTGATATAAAGGTATTGTTTTTCCTTCAATTTAAGATTCTATAGAATTTTTAGAGACCACCCGGAGCTCTGAAGGACAAACCGTTCGCTCCCTACGGGAATTTAGGGGTTGGACTTACGGTAAATCAGAAACACGAAAATGAATCGCAAAAGAGGCCTAATCTCCGTTCAAATTTTAGGTGACCGAAATGCGATCGATGTTTTTCTTCATGTTGGTTGGTTGGTGGCTTAGCAGACGAGTGATCAATATAGAATAATAATAAACCATTGTGTAATAATTTGCAGCGTTTTTTATCATGTAAGTATGTTAGGGAAGTGCCATAACGTTTCTTGCATCACGAGAGCCTGGACGTCTACATATTATACAGGGTGTCTACAAAACAGGTCTCATTCCTTCAAGGGGTCGATTCTACAACTAATTTGCAACAAGAAATGTCTCAGAAATTTTTTTTGCGGCTTCTTTTTCGAGTTAGGGTGACTCGCCCAATGAATGAACACTTGAGCTCTTAGCACACTAGTGACGAACTTTAATGTCTATAGTTCTTAAAGTTGCAGTACTACACTACTTGAATTTGTCTGATGTTGTTTAAAATTATATAAGGAACGAGAATAGCATGGGAGAAGACGAGAAAAGTTGATTTTTATAGCTAATTTTCCACAATAAAGGAGTTAATGTATTTCACCCCTAGTGAGTGAACCCTGAAATTCCAGTGAATGAACACTCCATTCCCAGACACATTCACTGGATAGGATAGTTATTTAAACAAGTTGAGGCAAAAAATCAGCAGTTTAGTTGTTTCTTCACTTGGGAAGCCTCCATTCGATTTAAAACCGTGAAATAACCCTCCAGCCAGTGAATGAACAGTCGTTCATTCACTGGTTGGAGGTCATATTTTAGCTCCCACAGTATGAACACCCAACAAAACATATCATGATCAAAAAATTCCCTTCTACCCAATTAGTTCTCTCTAGAAAAACATATCAGCTACAATAATAAAGCATGACATTGACTAATTTAGCATTTTACTTTCCTCTAAACACTAATCCCCACGTAATGGCCAACTCCAGTTGTTACCCCCAGAGACGTTCTTGGAGACTGACCTGTTGATAACATCAAAACCGAAGAAGATGGCAGACTTCTTGTTATCTACTGCTTCACCCTGCTGTCTATGATATGTTGATGGAACTAATGAAAAACACCGTTATCACCAGGGTGCATCACAAGCCTTATTATTCCCAAATAACCTCGTACTGTTCCTTCACTGGGGGCTGTTCATTCACTGGCGAGTCACCCTATATCAATTTTAAAGTTTTTTCTCGTTATTTTGACCTTATGTCATTAAATTGGTGGTAACTCCTTTAATTAGAGAAAAAGCACCCCATTTCAGAAATTCTACGTTCGGGCGTTTTCAACTGAGGATGACAAAAGAGGAAGTTTCAACTTTGGGTTCAAACACCAGGATATACCAAAACTGACTTGAGGATTTAACATAACCATTTGGACAATCTAGTACTCCCTTACAGATCAAATTTTCCGAAGTTTTTATCATTCAATTCAATTAATATTTTTTGATTTCTTATAAATATAATAAGAAATCCATAATGTATTATAGATATTATTTTTCCTTTTTAAACATTTATTATTTATTTTTATTATTAGTCATATAACATTATAAATATTTATCAATAATCAACTATAGATAGAAATATAGATAATAATAATATAGATAATATATAGTAGATAGTAGAGTATATATATAATAGATAATAATAATATAGATAGTAAAATATAGAAATGTACCGAAACTCCAAAGCGAAACTCCAATCAACAAGTGTGTGTTTTTTTTTGCGTGCTTTATTCCGAATTCACTACCAGAACTGAAACACTCGAAAACGAACTTTTTGTTGTTATTGGATATGGTCCAAGTATGTCGATGCCTATCCTCTCAAACGGCGCTCCTACCATCATTTGTTACAAAGGTGCCGGTTTTACCTGACCGGGCCCTTTGAACCGTTGACAAGTAGTACATGTCGTGCACCAGGCTCGTACGTCAGTGGTCATCCCAGACCAGAAGTACCACTGTCGAACCTTGGCCAAAGTTGTCCAAAATCTAAAATGTCCTGACGCCGGACTGTCATGGCAGAGTTGTAGGATTTGCTTTACCATTTTTTGGGGAACCACCCACTGGCGTCTTTTGGCCGTCTTGTCCAACCAGTAGTGGAAGAGTTCCCATTATGGACTTCCAGAAGCTCCCACCGACTCACCAGTTGTTTTACTCTTGGGTCATATTCCACTAATTCATCCATATCTGGCCGATTCGCTTCCAACTTCCGTTTGATCAACATTTGAATCCCTGCATCTGGTTTCTGTGCTTCTCGTTCGTTTTGGATGAGGTGAAGGGATTTTACCGGCAGTTCACGTTCTTCCTGGCGTTTACAGTACTGACAATCGTTGCATGGTTTGCGAGACAGCCCATCAGCATTTGCCTGCTCTTTTCGTGGCCTATGCATAGTTGTGAAGTTGTAAGTCTGGAGAGTCTCGATCCTCCTTGCTATTTGATCTTCAGGTTTCTTGAAAGAAGGTCAAGGCAGACTGGTCTGTTCTTAAGACAAATTTACTTCCATACAAATAATGATGAAAATGATCGATTGATCGGATTACAGCTAGTGATTCTCGACGAGTAGCGCAATAATTCATCTCTGGCCTTGAAAGAGTTCGACTGAAATACGCAACGACTCGTTCCTCCCCTTCATGTTGCTGAGAAAGAACTGCTCATATACCGTAGGCACTTGCATCACAGTCAAGCTTGAAAGGTTTGGAAAGATTTGGGAATGCTAGGATCTTCGTGAATGTCATTGCATTCTTCAGGTCTCGAAAACTTTTTTCTGCTGCATTCCACTTGAAAAACCGACCACTGTCAGTCAATTTTGTAAGAGGCTTAGCTTTTTCTGCAGAGTCTTGCACAAACCTACGGTAGTAGGAACAGAACTTCAGGAAACTGTGGACTTCTTTCTTGGTTTTGGGAGTCTGCCATTCAGTAACTGCTTGAGTCTTCTGCGGATCCGTTTGTACGCCTGTAGCTGATATTATGTGCCCGAAATAATGTGTTTGTCTTTCGAAGAAAGTACATTTTTTAGATTGATTTGCAGGTTGGCGTTCTGCATACATTCAAGAGCTCATTCCAATTTTGCCAAAACTGTGTTGAAATCAGGTCCATGAATTATCAGGTCATCAAGGTAGACAAGAGCCAAATTTGGAGGAATTACTTTCTCCATGAGCCTCTGGAATGTGGCAGGGGCATTAGTCAACCCAAGGGCGTGACTTTGAACTGCCAAAGACCCTTACTGTGTATGGAAAACGCTGTTTTTTCCTTATTCTCGGGTTTTAGGCCAATCCGCCAGTAACCACTTTTGAGGTCAAGTACACAAAACCAAGCCGACCCACCCAATGCATCCAGCAGGTCTTGAATGCAGGGAAGAGCATACGAATCTTTTTTGGTCACTTCGTTCAATTTTCTGTAATCCACACAGAATCGGGTGGACCCATCCTTTTTGGGACCAAAACAACTGGAGATGACCACGGGCTTTGGAATTCTTCAATTACCCCTTGTTCAATCATATCTCGGAGCAAGTCCTCCACATGTTTTTGCTGGGAGAACGGGATCCGGCGGGGGGGGGGGGGGGGGGTGTTGTTTAATTGGTCTCGTATCTCCTGTGTCTATTGCATGCTGCACTTCATGAGTTCTGCCAACCAGTTTCCCATCAGATGATGTAGTAGCGCGGAATTTTCTCAAGACTGATGGAAAGGAATCAGATTCAGCAGAGCCAGGGGTAAGATCCGTGGTCCTCAGTATGGATAGAAGCCACTCCTCGTTTTCCTGCTGTTCCGGAATCTGGAGGATTGTTTGCACGCAATGCCATCTCTGCCATAATGGAACTCTAATATTTAAATCTAGAGTTGAATGTTTCAAGTTTATGCAGGCATTGAAACAACGGAGAAAGTCAAGACCTAGTTTGGCCTTATCTCTGATCTTGGCAACGAGAAATTAATGATGAAATTCTTGTGTTCCCAACCAAAATGACACGTTGCACTCCCCATGCAAACTGAGTTTGTCGCCAGATGCAGTAAATCTTTGTAGTTGGCCTTCCTCAGTGGAATTTTACATCGTTTAGCCACATCAGGTCTAAGAATTGAAACTGTGGCACCCGTATCCACCAAGAGGAAGTAAGGTTTCCCACACAAGCCAGCATGTACAAACAATGCGTCCCCTCCAGTTCGAGCTGTTCTGATTTCCCCAACTCTTTTTTTTTCCTCTGATAATATTCCCTACAACGCTATCATTCAGGGATTCCACCAGTGGGCCTTGAACAGCAACCAGAGCATGACCCTCGGCTCTGGCCTGATTCAGTTTTCCTGGTTCGACGGGGCTCTATTTGTACGTTGGGACCAAGGCCATTGCAGCTAGAGCATCTATTTTGTTCAGATCTTACTTTTGGGCAAGAAATGGCGACTGCCTGAAGTTGTACATCTACGTCCACAGCACTCTAGATCGTTACAGGATTACTAATTGCTATGAATTTAGCTAACTCTCTGTCAGATAATGCATCTATGAAAACTTCAATAGCTTTCTTACCTCTCTGTTCACGGGAATCATCAGGGTATGCTCCACGCACCAACTTCCCAATGTCTTCAGCTAAATCTGACACTGATTCATTCAATTTCTGTCTTCGAGTCTTGAGTTGGAGACGAAAATTGGGCTGCATCCTACCCCTTCCAATCTGTTCCATCAAAGCTTTAGTCAGTGATTCGTAGTCCATCCTTTCATGTTGATAAGATCAGCTAATATGGACAAAGCTGCACCTCGAAGGCTGTTCGCTAATCTCTCCCTTTTTGTGTGCACATTCCACTTATTAGCCTAAAACGTTACGTCAAGATGCACCAGGTATTCTTCCCAACTTATTTTTCCGTCATAAAGGCTCAGCACTTGTTCTCTTTGTAAGACAGCTATCATTTGAGGTTCAGTAGACAAATTACTTGTTGATGTTGGTAGGTTTAAATCACGGTCAGCTTGAACAGGTTAAGAACAGGTTGTTATCTGTACAAGGATTTGATGTATCTGACCAACAGTCTCCTCAAGTTGTGTGATGCGTCGAGCCATACAAGTGTGGTCAGGTTCTGTCGGAAAATCAGTTAACACATTTTGAATTGACGTTGATGAGATGAAGGAGGTTGCACTTCTGGTGTTGATGCAACAGTGGATGACTGTTGAGGTGGAGGAGGGTGGTCATCTGCCGGTCGACGGCGAGTTGTTGTTGTCGCTGCATCACTGAAAAATTGCTGGCAAAACAAAACAAATCACGACCTTTTCCTTCCCCTACAAATCGATGTTCGGACGGGCCCCCAATCTATCTATACAGGGTGTTTCACGAAAAGGTTACACCCCCTTCATTTCCGCAAAATACAGCGTAAAAAATTCCGATCAACGCAATTCATCATGATTTTTTGTGAGGATCTCAGGAAAAATACTTTTGCGCAAAAAAGTTGCGCGCAATTCACACTAACATCATTTTGCTTCCGAGTCTTGAAAACGAGCGGAAGCTTTGTTTTCACTTTTCAAGGACGAAAAAAAAAGTTCTCCAAAATCAAAATTTTTACTCGCGTTTTGCATTTTAGACCTTTCTGAACAACTTTGGTTCCGTGTCTGTCTGTCTGTCATGAATTCCTTGTAACGCGCATAACTATACGAGGTTATTGTCCGATTTCTATGAAATTGTCAGGGATTGTGCGGGTTGGTGTGTAGACGGTCCCCTATGAAAATCATCATCCTCGGACTGATAGAAGCGACTGCGCATGCGCAAACGTGAATTCCTTGTAACGGCCATAACTTCTACATTTTCCATCCGATTTCAATGAAATTTTCAAGGATGTTACAAATTAGAATTTAGATGGTCCCCTATGAAAATCATCACCTTCGAACTGATAGTAGCCACTGCGCATGCGCAAACGAGAATTTCCTTGTAACGGCCATAACTTCCACATTTTCTTTCCGATTTCGATGAAATATTCAGGGGTTATGCGGATTAGGTTTAGATGGTCCCCAATGAAAATCAAGGCCTTGAAATTTACAGAAGCCTCTACGCATGCGCATACGTAAAATCCTTGTAACAGCCGAATTTGATGAAATTTTCTAGGATTGTCCAGATTAGCGTGTAGATGGTCCCCTATGAGGGTAGTGAAAGGTACTTAGAGATTGGTGTTTTGAGATTAACTACTATGCATCGGATCATCTATATAATCGGGTTATGGATACGAGGAAGCTATGTGCCACACCCACTTGGCAGACGTTTTCAAATGGAACCCCCTTTCTTTATTACAGATTCGGATTCTAGGTCAAATTTCATGAAAAATTCATACCCGAATCGATTTTTGTTATTGCGCGCAACCTGTTGCGCAACTCCACAGTTGCTTAAAAATTAGGTTTTGGAGAACCCTTAGTGTGGCACATGTTTTTTCATCATTTTTTTACGCTGAATCACAGGGTGTCATCCGTTTTGAGGAAGACCAAGATTTCAAGAGGAAAAATTAACATTTCTTTCACGAAAACATCAGTATTGAGGTCCGAATCATGTTTATTTTGTAATTTCTCACCTCCTTTTGAACCACGGGCTTGGGGCCGTCTACGGTGGAGTTAAAAATAAAAATTTGCAGCACGATCATGCTTGAACTGAATAAAAGTGCCTATAAACTCTTAACGATTTAAAAAGAGCGATTTTTTCCCATCCCATTGTATAGCGTTTATTTCTTCCATATAAACTTGATTGTGAAGTAGGTATGTGGTAAGTAGGCAGTACCTATGGTTGGTAAAGTCAACAACAATGGCAAAGCCGTGTTCTTTGCAGACGAGTGATCTATATAGAAAAATAGTAAACCTTTGTGTAATAATTTGTAGAGTTTTTCTTAGTATCAACCTCTTTATTGGCCACGCTGAGTCGGCTCTCCCATCCATTACAGTCTCAATTATAATCAAGAATAAGTAGAGGTGGGCTCAAGTGTTGCACGGAGTTCGATATAATTCCTCGTGTGAAGGCCATCGAGCTCGTAGGTGTAATTGATTCCAAATGAAGCAATTATTAATTCTGCTGGAAGAAGACCGTGAATCTGCTTTTTGAATCTGCTTTTCCTTGGAGAGTATAACGAGGATGAAACGCTCGACCCAACCGCTGTGTGTCTTGTTTGCCTCTCTGGAAAACCGCATTGAAATTTTCAAGAAGAAGAAAAGGTTTATTGAGAAAATAAATAAAATACTCGTTTTATCAACTTGAGAGCTAGAGGGTGCGACAAAAGTCGTATTTTCATATCTTTAGCGGTCTAATTTGTTTTTCCTTTCATTTAATTGCAGTTGTTAATTTTTGTAAATTCGAGGCGATCGTCGCGCCATCTCTCATCGCAGAAACTCACTAGAATCCCGTCCTCAACAGCTTCGGGGGTGGTCGAAGGACGACATCGATTTCGCTCGGTCGTCGCTCGTCACGTATTTATAATATTTCCAGCGACGATGATGTAGCGGGACGGAGGAGGCGGCGCGCAAGAGCGAAGCGCCGTGCGTAGCTTTGTAATCAATACGGGCGGGTTGACAGGGCGCCGCGCGGGGCTCACTGGGTTATGATGGGTCGCCCCATCGTATTATTGGCTCGCATAAAAACCTTCACCCCACCTTTGCAGACATTCCACGTATCAACGCCAAGTCCAATTTACAAGCGAATTTCCGAAGAAAAACGTCTGCCAAGTGGGTGTGGCAGGTAGGTTCCTCGTGTCCATAACCCGGTTGTATGGATAATCCGATGCATAGAAGCTAATCTCAAAACATTAACCCATTTCAAGCCAAGGGTAGAAATAAGTGAATAATGAGGAGAGGAGGATGAACTGTTTTACAGAATTCTGGCCGAAATAAAGCATAATTTTTTGCTCACCAATTGAGAGCAAAAATACTCCATATTTTATAAATTTTACTTTTTATTGAGATGTGAGAGGCCTCTGATTACCAAATCGATATGATTTATCGAGTTCATTATTTTTGGTAATTGGTTTATGGTCCGGAATCTGTTTCAACTCATGGCCCAGAATGCTCACTCACCCAGAATCGAATTTGAGCCTCCATAATCATACCTTTGGCCAAAGGCCTCCTTTTCAAAAAATTTCCAAAATTGCATTGAGCTCCTGAACGTCGAAGAAAATTTTTTCTGAAAAGTTTGAATACAGCATGAAAGAGAAAAAATTATTTTGCGAAGATTTTCCACTGTTTTCTTTACTAAAAAAAATCATGAATATGACGATACGAAAACACAGTGGCCGGAAATGGGTTAATATCTAAGTACAACCTTCACTGGGGAGCACTACCCTCATAGGGGACCATCTACACCCCGATCCGCACAATCCCTGAAAATGTCATTAAAATCGAATGGTAAATGTAATAGTTACGACTGTAAAAAAATTTTTACCGATTTTATAGATTTTTACCGATCCGGGAGTGATGATTTTCATTAGGGACCATCTACTGGTCAAACTGTACAATACATAATATGTATTGTACAGTGTACATAATATGTATACAGTAATTATGTACAGTGTACATAATATGTATATGTATGACAAATAATTGTTAGTTGGGCCGATCATCATATTATGATGATCGGCCCAACTAACAATTATTTGTCAATTGATCGGGAATGAGGTCTTCAGAAATAAAACTCCTCCTTTGCCGAGCTTTCGGTGAATTTATCCCCTTCCTCAGGGCTCAAAGGATGTGTGCTATCGTCTGAACATCACATCAGCGTCAATCAACAAACCAGTAGTTAGAGATGCCACCATAACTGGTGGGAAATGAAATTTGGAACTATTGATTGAAGGTAAAAGAAAAGGGGGGGGGAGGGATTTGAAACATCATTTCAGCTATAAATATTAAGTCAAAATATCCGGGAGCACAGCCTTGAGAAAACAGTGTTAATTTCGTAACTTCTCAAAGTCCTGATTCCCGAACTTCAAGTTACCAAATTAACACTGTTTTCTCAAGGCTGTGCTCCCGGATATTTTGACTTAATATTTATAGCTGAAATGATGTTTCAAATCCCTCCCCCCCCTTTTCTTTTACCTTCAATCAATAGTTCCAAATTTCAAAGTTATGGTGGCATCTCTAACTACTGGTTTGTT
Source organism: Apolygus lucorum (assembly GCA_009739505.2). Taxonomy (NCBI): domain Eukaryota; kingdom Metazoa; phylum Arthropoda; class Insecta; order Hemiptera; family Miridae; genus Apolygus; species Apolygus lucorum. The sequence goes on along the minus strand of CM019167.2, from coordinate 638,219 downwards.
AATTGACGCTGATGTGATGTTCAGACGATAGCACACATCCTTCGAGCCCTGAGGAAGGGGATAAATTCACCGAAAGCTCCGCAAAGGAGGAATTTTATTTCTGAAGACCTCATTCCCGATCAATTGATTGTCCCCCAAAAATAACAGGAGACTTATTTTCCGAAATCAACCCGATTTTCATCTATCCCACACCATTAACTGTTCAGGAAAAATGCAAACAGAATTCGGTGAAGTTCCTCATTGTTTGAGTTTTGGCGTTTTGACAATTTCAGCCCATTAGAAGTGACCTACATCAACCTAAAGCTTCGAAGCACAACTAAACCCCAAATGGAGCCCACATACCTCATTTCACCATAATCGGTCCAACTAAGGAAAGTGTGTACGGCGGACGGACGGCAAATTTTTTATTCGGTTTTCGAATTCAACGTAACTTGAAACGTAAACCAATAAATTTTGAGGGGGTTAAACAAATTCTTGGTCGATCAATGCTTCATCATTTATTATAAACCAAAAGTGCTGGTATCTTTCTGTATACTAAACCATTGTAGAATTGTAATTAATCAAATCTTACAATATGCTTCGTAGAAAATCTATATAATGTACTGGTTTTATGCATTAATATTGTAAACCATTGCGATATAACCGAAAGAAGCGTTCCAACATGAGTTCTGATGAGTCTTCCAAGTACGGGACTATTAGGAGATGAATCTGGACGATTTCAGATGGTCCCGGTGGCTGGAGGAGGCGGTAGGTGCGTGTTGGAGGAGGCGGTAGGTGCGTGTTGGAGGAGGCGGTAGGTGCGTGTTGGAGGACGCAGCAGGTGACTCCCGTCCGAGCCCCCTCCCAACACTGAGGGTCCCGGGGGCGGGCGGCTCCGCGATGAGGCGGCTGGAAGGGATTTTTCCTCTGTTTTTCCAGCCGAACAACCTCAAGTGTCGCTCCCCCCCCCCCACACACACACACACACACACAAGGAGACACCTATTTAAAGCGCGGCTAAAACATGTTTCATGTCTCTTAAATTTTAGCCAACGGCTCGAAGGAGTGCAAGGCCCGAGTTTTTCAAACAAAATTTATTTATTTCCATCCAAAAATTACAGAAAAATTTATATAGTTTAATTTAATTAATTTAATTTACTGATTTCATTCAACTTTTCACAAATTGAATTCAACTTTTTTCACTCCTTAATTAAATCCGGTTATCCTTCGTAGCTACGCATCTGCGTTACGGTTATTGTAGTGAACACCTAATTCTATGACTCATGAAATTTCACTCGAGAGAATGATATATGTGACGGAAAGGGCGTATTCACTAATCATAACTCGACATTATCACACCACTTGCATTTCTCTACAATAGCATTACGATTGAATTTAACTTATCAAACATTACTCGACCGACATCCCTTCGCGGGGTTCTCCCGAACTGCCTGTCCCCCTCTCGATACACTCGTCCAGTATCGATAGCTGAGTCAATAGGCTTCTCGTTCATTCGATCCATCGAGAAGCTGATTCAGATATCTTATATTCCGGTAGCGCCTAATTTGAATACTGGCGATGCCGCCGACATATGAATAAATCTAGTCCATGCTTATAGAAATCATTCAAGATGAAAACAGTAATTTTTTAGCGAGGTATGCGTGTTGCGGGAATGCTGAATTTCAGCACTGGAAATTTCGCTACAGAAAGCGGGGGAAATTGGCAGCCCTAACTGCCTATCTTATACCATTTGTCGACAGTAGGGTCAGTTGGGGTATCTGGGCCACCTTCTTTTGAGAAAAACGAGAAAATCAGACTTCAGGCGTAGATATAAATTATAAGAATTTGAAGAGAAAAAAAAGAAACGTGTTGCACACATTCAGTATGTGAAGCCCTTCAACACTGCAGCACCAAAAAATAAAATTTCTCGTATTTAATATTTTTTGTTGTCACATATTTTTTTTTATAGGCGTGATGGCACAGTTACCCCAGTTGAATGGGGCAACTGGACCGCGCTATCTGTTTCCCACGCTGCGCACCAGTATTCGGAAGTGGGGTATTTTGGCCAACTCACGTACTTATGCAGATGTTGAAACTGTATGGAATTTTTTTTTCTATTCAAAGGCTTCCGAAAACGGGCGTTGTAACTACTGTAGCACAAAAGTGTGTGGAGCCGGTGGGTGAAGAAATGTACAAAAAAAATTTTAAAATCCTCCTTTATTTCATATTTATAGTGTTGTTTACTTTTAGCAACTTTTGGTAGGCTTTCAACAGTAGTTTAACACAATCACCTTCAAGAACACTAACTGGTAGAATTGCTAGGAATCAAAAAATAATAGTATATCAACTAGAACACATGGTAACAGTCTCGTTTTTTTTAAGTGCCTAATAATTGCACTTTCAATTTTAATTATATTACAACCTCTAAATTACCCTGACTCTGGGGGATGAATCACAGCAAAAATTGAACTCTGAATACCCAACTGAACTAAATCTCGTTGAATAAAGAACGCATAGGTACCTACCCAGGTAATTACGAACCTAATAGGACCTACTGTATCAGTATTAGAAAAAGAATCACAGGAAAAAGAAAAGACATATGTGGTTTTATAAAGCAAAAAAAAAAAAAAATTAACAGAATCTCGTTCAACATACCTAGGTACCTACGGCCCAGTTACCCCAGACATATGGTCCAGATACCCCCCCAACACCTTCTTTTGGGGGTAACTGGACCACCCCACCCCTTACTTAGTAGAACAGAATCATTTGAGTTTCACGAGCTATTTTACTTCAATGAGGTCCCTAAAGCTACAGCAAATAGTAAACAAATGATAAATAATATGATTTGAAGGTTTTGAGTTGAACTAAGAAGCATGGTTCAACACGTTGTACTCACCGTGATATTGACGAGCGAGAAACAGCCCTCCACGACAGACTTACTGCAACTGAGTTTCAAAATGGTCGTTGTTCTAGACACTTCCCATTGTCTGCCAGTAGTACCAACATTGAAAACTTTAAAAATTCAAATTTGAGGGCGCCAAAACGACCCATGGCCCAAATACCCCAGGGCCCAGATACCCCAACTGACCCTACAGTTTACACATAACTTGGAGCCTTATGTAAAATAGGAAAAATCAACATTTGCGTAGGCGCTAAAATTCATGTTAGAGGGAACTCAAAGAGATAGGAATGAGAATGTGGACGAATAAAATTTATTCTATACATTTAATGTTGTCATAACTAACAGCCTATTGAAGGTCCAGATAGAGGGATTCGGGCAGTAAAGAGTAGACTAATTAATTCGAAAAAGAAAGATGTTGATCTTTCGTATGTAGAACTAAGAAGGATGGACATATGGCGAGAATGGGGTGTGCGCATGGGTCGGAAAAACTGTTTATTGTTATTTTTAATCTAAACTAGACCTCATTCTGAGAATTTTGACACCAACCGCGACATTCTAGTGCGAGAAGACCTTTTTCTATGATTTTTCAAAGTTTCGAATGTTTATAAACATAAATGACGTCACAGTGGGCAGGGTATCCTGCCCAGACGGAAGGGGCGCGTGACGTCATAAACATTCGAAACTTTGAAAAATCATAGAAAAAGATCTACTCATCCAAAAAGAGAACGGCTAGCGTAAAATTCTCAGAATGAGGTCTACTTCCGATTAAAAATTTAAAAAAAATCAGGCGCACCCCTCATTCAGATACTCATTATTGAAGAAATTTGTTCGAAAGACCCCGTAGAGCCATAAAAGTCCATAGAAAGTACATTAAAATAACCCAAAATTAAATTTGGAAAATTCGAAGGGAATATTAAGAGGGTCTCAGTTGGTCACCGTTCGTTCCTCGTTCCGGGTTAGTATTTCTTTCAATTACCGGCGCCCAAACTTCAAACGTTGTACCTAAATTTGAAATTTTCAAGGATTTTTGAAATTTATTAGTGCATCTGCCTAGGGTATTGAAAAACTAAAAGATTGCCGGCGAAATACGGGAATTCAGTCAGTGAATAAATTGGTTTTTACACACACAATGCGCTGGCAATTATTGTTTGATTTTGATGATTCCAGCGGCAATCTTTTAAGTTCGAGTGCCGGTAATTGAGAGAAGTACTAACTCGGAACGAGGAACGAACGGCGAACGACTAAAGTTTTTCAAGAATTTTGGCGAACATTTGAAACAAACACACTGCAGAATCTACATGTTGAACACGAAAAATACCGACTAATGTTTTCGAGAGAATTTGCTGGTAAAGTAGTAAGTACAGCTCTCATTCATCCTTCCATATCATTCACGGTGTTCTTTTCTTCCTTGTTGCAGAGTCCTTGCGTGAGTACAACGGGCTGTCTGTGAACCTGTACAAGCCATCGGAGTTCGAAAAGTTGGCGCTTTCCCTCATCTCGCCGCTCCCCAACGAACAGGACTTCGCCATCAACGTCTGCACTCTTCTGTCCAACGAAGGCAAACACTGCCTGAAGCTCGACAGAAGTCCTCGCTTCCTCCACGCTCTCTTGGCCCACGCCGCTGTATTTAGTAATTGTGAGTTTACATAATTGATTTTTTCAACGATTCTTGTGGCCTGAGTGGCCATCACTCAACTTGTCCGAAAATTATTTATTTCATGCAATTTGATAGTTTGATGGGGTGACCAGATTTCAACAGCCAGGCAGGGTTGCCAACTACATCTCATAGAAATGAATGTCGAGAACAAGCTAAATCGCATTAAGGTGCGATTTCCCTAGCGCGTCTGCGGCGGGCGGCCGGCGGCTGGCGATTTTGTCATGTACCTACTCAGCCGCCGGCCGCGTCGCGCTGTAGAACAACGTTTTCTCAGAGGCGCGGCGCGGCGCGGTCGTCCCCCCCACCAGTTTCGATAATGTTGCGCGAGATTATTGTTGTTGCCCATTCACTGGCAGAGGCGGAACTATTGTTGATGGATAGGAAGCCTCACTCAACCATGTTTTTGGCAAGAACAACTTTTCAGATCGTTCTTTCTGTTGAACTTCAAATAGTTTGACTGTGTAGTTACTTTCCAAATTCACATTATCCATCCGAATTCGATGACATTTTCAGGAATCGTGGGTTCAGGACACTAGATGGTGAAAAATAACGATCATATGGTCCACAGTTTCCGTTCGATTTCGATGGTACTTTCAGGGATTGTGGGGTTGAAACTCTGGTTGGTTCCCTATAAATTTAAATGATTGAATTTTTGAGAATAAATATTATGCATCGGATCATCTATAACAATTGGGTTATGGATGCGAAGTAGATATGAGGAGTTTGATTTCATAAGGTAGGTACTATATCCATTTTGGTCAAACGTGAGAAAAACGCAAAAAACCATAACGACCTGAAAAACGTGCTGTAAACCAATGATGTTATTCTTTATATATTTCTAAATTATAGTAAATATTTTTGGAAAGAAAGGTAAATTAGTTCAAAGTTTAAAATAATTTTGAACGAGATTTGAAATATCAGGTTTATGAATATAGTACTTTTAGCAAAACGTGGCGTTTAGTACGTTTTGGAATCAAAAGAAGTGGATATAGTACTTTTTAAAAACAAACGAAGTGGATAAAGCACTTTTTGAAACAAAAAGGATAAGAGACCGCCATTGTGCTGGATACAGTACCTTTTGAAACTAAACGGAATATTCACCCTCGTTTTTCAAGGGAATAAATTATCTTTTGCTTCAAAACGATAGCATTTTTGCGAAGAACTCCCCCCCCCCCAAACTCTGGGCAAGTGTTAACTCAATATCGATAGAAATGGTCGTTAGTACCTTCTGGAATCAAACTCCTCATATTTATGTGCAACATCCATTTAGTGGACTTTTCAGGTGTGAAATAATAGGTAGGTATATACATTTCTTAATGTATAAATATGTCATGTTTATACATTAAGAAATGTATATAACTACCTATTATTTTTGTGACCCCGGTGAATAAGTGGTCAATTCAGATTTGCCCATTTTACAGGGGAGCATTATTAAAATTTGATCTTTCACCTAAAATCGGGATTTTGTCGTAGAAAGTTGAAATTTGAAATGAATGACTACATCATTCATTCGAAATTTCAACCTTCTACGACAAAATCCGGATTTTAGTTGAAGGTTCAAATTTTAATAATGCTCCCCTGTAAAATGGGCAAATTTGATTTGACCACTTATTTACCGGGGTCGCAGTGAAATTTTCACACCTGAAAAGTCTACTAAGTGGATGTTGCACATAAATATAGACAGAGACATAGTCTCTCTTTTCAGAGGGTTGTATTTATGAGAAGAGAAAATGTTCGTTTGGTACTGATCTTCTTGTGAGTTTGAATTTGCCACACACACCAGGCTCATTACTGTAACTCACAGTAAAATGTAGAAACATTGCGGGTTTGCATACCTTGGTCGCAAAGGCAGCGCGGCTGGACTGCTCACTAGACCAGTCGGGTCGCAGCCGCGGCGGCTGTCATGTAGCCGCCGAGACGAGCCGCCGGCCGTGGCCGTGCCAGGGAAGTCGGTTCCATCTAAAAACACTGAAGCAGTGGGGAGCGTCTGGTCGCGGGCCGCGGCCGCCCGCCGCAGACGCGCCAGGGAAATCGCACCTTTACACAGGAAGTACCTCTCACCATGTAGCATTGCACGATAAGTAATGAACGTCTGCCAAGTGGGTGTGGCACACAGCTTCCTGTTATCCATAACCCTATTGTATAGATGATCCGACTTCATAACTTGTCGATACTTTATTCCAAAAGGAGAATGGAAAATGTTTTAAAAAATCGCTCTTTTAGTACTTAGTTTTGCCACAGCTGTCGGAAGCGCTGGTTGTGCCTTTTGGTTTGATCCCGCGAGATTCTCCTGGTTTTGTCTAGGGCAGGGGTTTTACACTCGGTAAATTTTCGGCAAATTTTGATGCAGTTTGCGGCAATTATCTTGTTTTTTGCTTCCGAGTCAACCAAGGTAACGTTTTCGCTGTTTTCACTTTTCAAGGTTGAAAAAAAAAATGTTCTCCAAAATCAAAATTTCTACTCCCGTTTTACGTTTCAGACCTTCCTGAACAATTTTGGTTCCGTGTCTGACTGACATGAAATCCTTGCCACAACCATTACTTCTACATTTCTCATCCAAAATTTTCAGATTTTGTGCGGATTGGGGCGTAGATGGTCCCCTATGAAGATAATCACCCCCGGACTGATAGCCGCCATACGCAAACGTGTATTCCCATATTACAGCCATAACTTCTACATTTCCCATCTGATTTCGATGAAATTTTCAGGAATTATGCGAGTTGGGGTGGAGATGGTCCCCTATGAAAATCATGGCCTCCAAATTGAAAGTATTTTGTGCGCATGCGCAAACGTCAAATCCTTGAAACAACAGCCGTAACTTCAACATTTTCAAACAATATTATTCAGAGATTGTGCGGGTTGACTACCCTATGAGGGTAGTGGAAGGTACTTAGAGATTGATGTTTTGAGATTAACTTCTATGGATCGGTTCATCTATACAATCGGGTTATGGATACGAGGAAGCTATGTGCCACACCCACTAGGCAGACGTAGCTTGGGGACATCTGGCATTGCATTTTGTAATTAGAAAATGTAAAATCTATAAATCATGAAATTTTAATGTCAGTTTAATTAAAGTGTTTCATGACCCATGTTATATCTATGTTATAATCTACTGTCTTCGCTGCTACAAATTCTACTTTTTTGTTGGTGTTGTACTTGTCTGATGTAGGTTTCTCGATCTGTGTTGCAGCTACTTTCCGGGGAGTTTTCTCTGACATGTACGGAACCGATCGGGGGCATACAATCGACTTCATATGGCACGATACCATAGCAGACCCCTACGTACTGCGGCTGGCCGACGAGTCAAACTTCTCGGACATCCCCAACGACCGGGTGCCGTCTCCGGAGCCGATGTTGAGGCACGGCTTCAAGCCCGAGCCGGAAGACAACGAGCTCTTCTGCTTGGGGCGAACGCTGGGTATCCAGGACTACGTCGGGCAGCGCGTCTGTCAAATCGCCACCGTCGTCCGGAACTTGACGTTCGTAACTGACAACGTTCCCATCATGGGCAAGGATCTCACATTCCTCCGGTTCGTTCTCTTGTGCTGCTCTTGCGACTACAACGGCCTCCAGCAGATGGGGTGGGACATGTTGGGGAATGTAGCCTCAGAGATCACAGTTCAGTCGCCGCTCATAGATGACGTCATTTTCACCGCTACGAAAGGACTGCTTTCCGAAGACCGATCTGTGATTCTTTCATCGTTGGAGGTCCTCAACAAATTGGCTCAGTGTGAAAAGAACGAGGACATCCTGCTTCGAACCCTCAATCAAGAGGTTAGTTTTGCCTTTTCTACAGTAATCCTCACTCAGGAACCAGCACCGCACAACTAAATTTTTTTTTCAATTTTTTAGGTTTTGATTCAATTTTTTTGCGCCCGATTGGTGAAGTTGGTGAAGAATAGGAGAAGTTGGTTTTGGTTTATTATTTTCAATAGGTAATGAATCTTTGGAATCGACCAAGAAAAAAAAAGTGTTTAACCCCCCCCCCCTCAAAATTTGTTTATTTACGTTTCACGGTACCTACGTAGAATCCGAAAATCGAATAAACAATTATCCGTCCGTCCGCCGTACGCGGCACTTTCCTCACTTAGCATTGACCGATTTTGAAGAAATTTGGTATGTAGGCTCCATTTGGGTCCAGTTGTGTGCCGAAGATTTTGTTTGATGTCGGTCACTTCTAAGGGTTGAAATTTTGAAAACGCCCTAACTTGAACAATTTGTATATAAAGGTATTGTTTTTCCATGAATTTAAGATAGTATAGAATTTTTAGAATTTTTTGAGATCACGCGGAGCCCTGTAGGACAAACCGTTCGCTCCCTACGACGGTTGATAAACGGTACTCGCTGGCTCAGTGGATGCGCGTTGGACCCCTTCCCTAGCTTTGCGGGTTCGAATCGTACTTTCGTCGAGAAAATTTTTGATCCCATCACATCGACTGTTGGTTTTTTATTTTTATTTCTACTTGCGATCGATGTTTTTCTTCATGTTGGTTGGTGGTAACAATGGCAAAGCCGTGTTCTTTGCAGACGAGAGATCTACATAGGAAATAATAAACCATTGTGTAATAATTTGCAGCGTTTTTCCTTACGACAACTAAAAGCGTTGCATATTGACGATGTTATGGCAACATGTTGTATCTTGTTTGGGGCAACTTTTTAGGAGACAATGGGGAATTTGCCTCAATTTTAGATTCTGGAATTTCAAGTCAAATCCTATAATAGGGCCCTAGAATAACGTTTAAAACTAGGAATAACCATGGGGAAAAAATCACCGTAGGAGAAAATGCCTAAACAAGTGAAGCCTCTGTTACAAAACACCGCGAAAATCGAGGAATATTGTTGACGTCATACGAAAAAACATAAACCAAAACGCTGCAAATTATTACACAATGGTTTATTATTTTTCTTAGAAATCTAGTGATCTATATGGAAAAATTTTCTATATAGATCACTCGTCTACAAAATCACCAACCATCCAATGTGAAAAAAAAATCAAAAAACAATAAAAAAATATAGATGTCTGGATTCCCGTTTACATTGTAATGAGCACGTTGCAGAGATTTCCATCGAATTTGGCTCTCAATTGCGTACATTTGCGCACTGCGCACTATGTTCTAATAAAGCGTATCCGCATTATAAGTGCGTATAGTGGGAAAGAAGACCAAATTTAGAAATTATCAGTTCAGCCGTTTGGCACTAATTGGTTCCGATATACGAACAGGTACAAATTTGGGTACGATTTGAAGCACGAACTAAAATTCTCAACACAATCGTTTGAAAGTTGAGCAAATATTTGCACTGTTGGCTCAATTTGTTCTAAAATAGGTAAGCAGGTTCCCCTTTCTTTGGGCATACTGTATAAAAGTAGGAAATTTAGTGAATATTGGTTGAGCCGTTCTGCTTCAGACAGACAGACAAACCAACAGACCGAGATATTATTATAATTAGTACGGATCATAATATATTCATTGGGACAAGAAAAATAATGAAAATTTCACGAAACAGTAAAGTTCGAAATCGAAAAACTGAAGAAAAAAGGTACACCCACTTGAAAACGTTTGCATACGAGTCTGCAACGCATTGGGACATTTTCATGTCTTCACCTATTGCTTTTTACCTCACTATAGGATTTTATAACCCACCCTCCGTTGTTGTCAGAATGTGAATCATTAACATAATAACATAGATATATTATGTTACAAATTGACACAATTATTAATATTAAGAGGTAGGTACCTAATTTCAATAAAATAGACGATTCCGGATTAATTATCTTCTACACTCACGATCATTAGTTTGTAAACAAAATATGAGAACAGTTATGCCCATAGCTCCGCTATTCGTATAGTCAATATGTTATGGAGAACATGAAAATGTTCGTTAAATCGAGAGCTTTCCAACGAGTGGTGAACGATTTCTGTGGGTTAAAAAGTGTAGAAAAGGAACAAACCTAACAACGGGGTCGTTGTAAGCGGAAATCATTATAAAGGCACTGTAACACAATTTCGTTACGCAATTTCGTGACAGTTTTTTGTGCTATGTGCCAGGGCAAAGACATGAAAATGTCAAAAACGACGCGAAAACAACTCCTACAACAGACAGAGTTCTAGCACCGCCACACAAACCGATTCAGTGGAATGGCTACTCGAATAATGTGATTCAAATCTTGAAACTAAATAAGAGAAGATGAAGACTAATAATGCTTGATAAACTAGTAGGTAGAATCGTATTGTAAAAAAGTGAGTAATATTGTTTCTTTTGGTCACTTTTGTGTCTTGAGTTCTGCGTTCTGCCCTCCTCCTTCACACACTCTTGTGTTAATCATTGTAAGCTAAAAGTTCGTGTATGTTCCGCTTCTGTGGTAAGCCCCACAGAACCTCCTTTGAAGTCAGATTGGTAGAATATCCGTTACGTTTCAAACATGGCTGCCTCTTACACATTGCCACCACATTTAAAATTTCCATCTTCCTTAAATTCTCTAAATTTTTTGGATGCGTTTTCGAGCAGCTCACTATGGTTTTATTCCATAAAAATAAACCCTCATTCGAAAAAAAAATGTGAGGCAAATTCCCCATTCCTACCTTTCTTACCATGATCAACAACAGCATGTCTAAAGAAGGTACCACTTCATCTGCCACATGTTGTATCAAAGACCCTTGATTCCTCAGACGAACCATCAAACGCAGATCCATAGGAATGAAAACTTTTGTAGCCCTCGAGCTGCTGAGGAACTTGATGATCCAAATAGTCTGAAGACATTGAACTGAACAATCATTTTCTTAACTATACCTACCAGAAAGAATAGTTCTATTGAAAATGGCCGTCATACAACCTGTTGGTGACGCAGTTCTTCACAAGCAGTGTTGCTGTTTTAGCTGTTTCAAGTCTGATAATCGTCAAACCGACCTTTACCAATCGAATACGAATCCAGTGGTGTGATAATCTCATAAAATAATTTCTTGAGACATGTTGCCATAACATCGTCGTTATCATGATTTGGTGAGTATTGCTCAACAAGAACCATCTGTTAACACAGGGAAATCAGCCGAATTGAGAGAAGTGTCTTACCAATATTTCTTTCAATTTTCGTGTTCTCATTTGTTTCTTATGTCAATTTATTTATAAATCACCTTCTAAGCTTCTGATGTTTACTTGATGCAACAAAAATACCTTAAAACAACAAAATTTATTTTAAAATCGGCATTTGAAGTGTGAGGTGTACACGCCTTAGTTGTTTTTGACGAGTCCAACAAACAAAAAACCCTTTTGGTTCATTATTTTCCTTATGTCGGCTTCGTTTGGGATCTAGCTGTACCCCGAAGCTTTTGGTTGTTGTCAGTCCCTTTAAAAAGGGGTTAAGTGGGCTCGACAACTTCCGATTTACAGGTATTGTTTATTCGACAGTTTAAAATGACATCACCGAGAGCTCTGTAGGCCCAATCGTTTCTTAATGAGGATAATTAATTACTGTATTAATGGATGTTTCATGACTTTTTTCATAAATTTAAGATAGGGACCGGGTAATTTTACCGGAGGATATTATTATTATTATTATTATATTATTTCATTTTTAGAAACAAATGAAACCACCCAGCCGATCAACTATCGTTAAATGAGCAACTATTGTGAAACTTATCACACCCACGTGTTAGTATCCCTGTGAGGACCCAACCCTCCTCCCCAACGTACCCTTAGAAGGGTCGGTAGAAGCCTTGTTCTTCTCAGATGGGTGATCTTTACAGGAAAACAATAAACTTTTTGATAATATGCAGCGTTTTCAATGAATCTAATACTTTTTGCATACTTCAATATGAATCACATTTAAGAAGCTTCTTGAACTTGTAAACTGTATGGGCTGACTGAAAAATATTGATGAAGCTAGTACGTACCTTCCTACCTAGTTTGAATGAGTATGAAGACAGTTGAAACATGGTGTAAAACTAAAATTAATGGATTTGGAATTGGCAATGGGATTAAATTCATCACCATTACAATCAGCTTGTTTGCTCCCTTGAAAAGTAAGCAATTCTCAGATGTGCGATACTGGTACAAGCAATGCAGAGAAGTGAAAGGACTTGTGAGGAACGTTTTATATTCCCTCAAATATTTCTACCTGGGGACATTCTAGACTTGAAATAATCTACAAAACCCTTCAAATTAATATACAACGGGTCATTGTTTTCATGTACAGTTCACCCAACTACGTGTACCTTCTAAGGACCATGGGTAGGTGGGAGGGGAGTGGTTCGAGTCCTCGAGGGCAAGGCTATAGTTCCAACGTATCGATAATGGTAATTGATTATTCAAAATCAGAAGGTGAGGCAATCAAAATAAAGATTTATGAAAAGTTTATTTGTGGAAGAGAAAATGAGTTGACTCGAAGTCACATCAAAACACAGAGAACCGTAGACAAGTTAACAGGAGAAAGCCAACGTTAAAATGGTGGGCAAGCATTCTTGTGCCTGCCTCAGTAGCGCCATTGGTTTCAAGCTAAGGAACTACTACAGTAACTGATGTGGTGGGGGGAGGCCACGCCCTCTTCACGCCTCTTCTTTTCAAATCACCCGCTTCCTTTCAAATGACCAGATATTTATATTTATTTTCAATTTCTTCTTCATTTTGACTAGAAAAAATCACTTGAGAAGTCCAATCGAAATGAAAGGTAATTTCCAAGATGCTCATACAAGTGTTGTTGCACCTACTGCCAGTAGTTCAAATTTTCAATCGAAATCTGCTACCCATGGTCCCATGGTACATTTGAAACCCAGTATATTATGGAAAATCAGGTCGGATTTAGTTATAAATATCGAGAAGATAACTTTACTTGTGCTTCAGAGCTGAGATGAAAGCTAAAGCTGGGAGCCTTAGAAGCGTTTTGATTGTTGGAGCTTCAGGACATAGTTCTAGATGCAAACAATGATGGGGCCTTGATCGCTTGTTCCCAACATCATCTCAACAAGTCACCTTGTTGAACACATAAATTTCTCCTTGGGACGTTACCGGCCGCATCAAAGTAATTCATTTGATAACATATAATCATTTTCTCGATATTTATAACTAAATCCGACCTGATTTTCCATAATATCCTGGGTTTCAAACGTTTCAATGGGTGGCGGTTGTCGATTGAAAATTTGAACTACTGGCAGTAGAGGCAACAACAATTGACCACTCAACTTGGAGTTAACTCGTCCTTACATTGGTTGTCTCAAGTTTTTTCAAGTCTAAATGATGAAGAAATCAAAAATAACTATCTTGTCATTCAGAAGTAAGCGTGTGATTAGAAAAGAAGCGGTCTGAAGATGACTTGGCCTCCCCCCTCACCTCCACCGTAGTTTGAAACTGATGGCGCTACTGAGGCAGCCTTGGAATACTTAGTCGCCATTTTAACGTTGGCTTTCTCCTCTGTTAACTTGTCTCCGGTACTCTGTGTTCACAACTACAACTGATTCCTTCTCTCGCTACACTTGTGCTCCTTTGGGAGGGATGAAGAACCGTGCAGGCGTAGTAGTGGGGTAGTTGTACCTACCCTATCCCTCGTCACGATTCTGGGATTTGAGAGAAAATGTAAAATAAGGGAAGTTGGATTATGTAGTATCAGGCTGCTTAGAATAACAAATTACAAGAATAATATAATGATAAGAAAATTATTCAAATGACGTTAATTTGTACTAATACCGATACACGTGTTCATATAAATTTCACAATAAACGCGCATTTAACAATTTATTGTTGATCGTCTGGGTAGTATCATTCGTTTCCTAAAATTTAACACTATCTTAAATTGATGAAAAAACCTCATGGAACATTAATTAATAAGCTAATTAACGATCAGGTCGGACAGATTTTTCCCAGATGCCAGGCTGTTCAGCAATCTTGGAAATATGATGGCTTTGTTTATCCATATTGTTATTTTTGAAGTAACCCAATTGTTTACCAATGGCTTTCCTCTCTCAGAGAAAAGGAAAGGATTGGTGATTTCTTTGAATTTCCACTCAATGTGTGGGTTCCAGCTAAATTTGGTGATGTCCGGTAATTTCCAGTTGTTAACATTACGCCTTCGTAATGTATGTACGTTTACTCACCATTGTGAGTTCTTTTGAAGTAAATGAAACACAAATTCGTTTGAAACTATTCCTATGCTCTTCTGTTTCAGGTGTACAACCGTGTTTGTTCATTCCTGACACTCCATGATATCATGCTCCTCGTGTATACTTTAGAGTGCCTTAACGCGATCAGTTCATTGGGAGAAAAAGCGTGCAATAGTATTTTGAGAGTCCGCGGATCGCTCGATGTGTTGGTATCGTTGATTACTGTAGAGGTAAGTAAAGTTCTAATTAACCATTATTTCAATTTTACATTTCAAAACAAGGAACCTTGCCCACTTTTTTCCGTTTCGAGATGCTTAGGTATTTCCTTAGTCTGCAGACCTCATTCTCTGATATTGTTCAAAACGTTTTTCGTTTTGAAAATCATGCCGATCTCGCTCGAATCATGAAGCGACTTGGACAATGGATTCTCTTAAAACAGCTGTACTTGCATTGTTCATTCAATTGGTGCAATTTGCGAACTTATGTTATTTCATTCCTTAGTCCTTCGATGCTTTAAACAGTTGACTTGATGTATTGCCAACCATTGCACACCCCTTTTTCCGTGAAATATTTTCCGAGTATCGTTTCCTTCACCAATTATTTCTCCTTTGTGCAGCTAGACACAATTTCATAAATTTTACAATTTTTTGTTGCGCTGGGATTGATTCATTACCCTTTATAAGAAAATCGATGATTTCCTTCTCAAAAATTGATTTTTTCGGCTGTAAAATTAGATCAAATCTAGAAAACTATATTACCACGCGATTCAGCATAGAAAAACAGTGCTAAGTGATGTGCCACACTTGAGGTCTTACTTCATCTCAATTTTGGCACAATATCTGGGTTGTGCTCGTTCAAAAAAAAAAGTTGTAGAGGTAAAATGTTCGTGAAATTTGACGTAGAATCCGAATATCAATAAAAAAATGGGGGTTCCTACCGATTGGGGGGGGGGGGGGGATCTCATCCTCGTACCATCTCTACTCAAAATGTTCTCTTGTTGATTTTTGGGGAAGTACACTGGCCTTCTGAGCCACCTAATTCAATAATTTGCGATATTTCCCTTTGAAGGAATTTAAGATTGCAATACATCTGAAATCGGACTGATTGACGAAAACTATGCTTCACTCAGCTCACAAGAGCTGCTTGAATGTACGTATTTCGTGTGACATAGGCACAGACGCTCCATGTTCTAAGGCGGCATCCATCGAGGAGGCGCCAACTCCCACTAGGGGCACTGGTGGTAAAAGTAGTTTCTCGTACGTCCAATAGAGTGCTCTGATGAATGACTTGCCTCAGCAAGTAATAATATTGCAGTGAGAAAAGATAACTTACAAAATTTAATATGTTGTTGAGTCGGAATGATATGTCTTCTATGTGCTATGAGATAATGTCGAAAAGACCCTTTTTATTACAAAAAGGAGCTAAAAAAAACCCAGAGTTGTTTCGCCCACCAACAGAAGAAAATTTAAAATGTTGGCATTCGTAAAACGTTGGTGCAAGTTCTCCAAGGTAATTTTAATCAGAGCGCTGTATTGGACGTACGAGAAACTACTTTTACCACCAGCGCCCCTAGTGGGAGTTGACACCTCCTCAACAGATAACGCCTTGTATGTTCTATTTGATTTTTAAAACTTGACACTCGCAACCCGCGTAGAGGAAGGGCCACCTTCTTTGAGATATTCACCCTAGCTTTTAGTTGTCCATACGAAGTTCCTAACTTGTACCAGTGTTCTTTAGTAATTCATGGAGATTCGTTTGAGTTTTGTGTCCTGTATTTGTGTTGTGGTTTATTCTTCTTGTCGCTGTTTACTTTAACATTTTCTCCAAACTTTATTGTAATTACTTCCGTCATTAAAATATATCACTTCAACCTCCTCCCTGAGTGTGGTAACAAGTTAACGATAGTTTTCTTCTAGTGATATTAATAATGTTCCCAAACCAGACCGTTCAAACTGCTTTACGATTATGTTTTCGTATGTTTTCCCGACCCATGTAGAATGTCCTTCGCTCTCCCTTCCTTCACAATGTGTTTGGTGTTTAGACAAGTCCTACTTCAATGTGCTAACTCCTTATTGGTCTCTGGTGGTGGTTCTCTATTACCTTCCAAACTCTATATTAATTGATAGTTTTATGTGTGTAATAAATGTTATAATTTTGTTAAAGGCTCAGAGTTACGGTCCAAAGGCGTGTATACAAATGAGGGTAGTTGAAACAGTGACTGGTGGCGCGACGGGTGTTGTATGCCAGACAACTCAATCTACCACTGTGACCTCGACAACGACGACTGTGAGCTCGGTGACCACAGCCACTGCTAGTACGGCTCCGAATACTTTGACTGTCACGTCATCAACCACTACAGCCACCCCTGTGTCCACCTCCACTCTGCTCTCCTCCATCTCTTCGCCAACTATTCTCACAAACGTTGCATCCAGCCCTCCTGCAGCAGCACCTACCGTTGTAAACCAACCTCAAACCACTACTCCACAAAACCAGCAGTCCCAACACTCTTCTCCTGTTTCTAGATGTAAGTTTACTTTAATTTAATGGTTACTGTATCAATCACAATCTTCCTGAATGGAATAATCTATCAAGTAATTAATCACTCGCTACTTGATCGTTTAACCTTCCGTTTGTCGCACGTACGTTTAGAACACCAATAATCGCATGCTCCTCAGGTGTAAAATCAAATTTTATGTCTTATCCCGAGTGTCCTACCAGAGGATTAATTTTTTCGAACTAGAAACATGTCAAAAACTACGCCATCACTCATTGTACGATGTTTTATTGTTTTCAACTGAGTAAATAGGTACAAAAATAAGATATTAAAAATCCAAATTCTTAATTTTATTGAATTTCTCGTAATGTATCTGTTTTGATATACAAAAACTTGGAACTTGTTGAAATTTTGCAAAACTAGAATCGTCAGTCTAAAGCCGTGTCCACACTTGCAACATTCAGCTGCTCCGATCCTCTGGCGTGTTCGGGGCAGAAGAGCGGAGCTAGGTTCGGAGCGCTGTGATGCTCAGGACAGAAGAGTGGAGTGAGGTTTGGAGCGCTGCGATGCTCAGGACAGAAGAGCGGAGCACTGCGATACTTGGGGCAGAAGAGCAGAGCTAGGTTCGGAGCACTGCGATGCTCAGGACAGAAGAGTGGAGTGAGGTTTGGAGCGCTGCGATGCTCAGGACAGAAGAGTGGAGTGAGGTTCGGATCACTGCGATGCTCAGGACAGAAGAGTGGAGTGAGGTTTGGAGCGCTGCGATGCTCAGGACAGAAGAGTGGAGCACTGCGATGCTTGGGGCAGAAGAGGCTAGGTTCGGAGCACTGCGATGCTCAGGACAGAAGAGTGGAGTGAGGTTCGGATCACTGCGATGCTCAGGACAGAAGAGTGGAGTGAGGTTTGGAGCGCTGCGATGCTCAGGACAGAAGAGCGGAGCACTGCGATGCTTGGGGCAGAAGAGGCTAGGTTCGGAGCACTGCGATGCTCAGGACAGAAGAGTGGAGTGAGGTTTGGAGCGCTGCGATGCTCAGGACAGAAGAGCGGAGCACTGCAATGCTTGGGGCAGAAGAGGCTAGGTTCGGAGCACTGCGATGCTCAGGACAGATGAGTGGAGTGAGGTTTGGAGCGCTGCGATGCTCAGGACAGAAGAGCGGAGCACTGCGATGCTTGGGGCAGAAGAGGCTAGGTTCGGATCACTGCGATGCTCAGGACAGAAGAGTGGAGTGAGGTTTGGAGCGCTGCGATGCAAGTGTGGACACGGTAGTAAAATTGCAAAACAAAGATAAAATGTGGCTAAAAGATAGAAAAAAAGATAAAATCTCCCATTTGAGAATGTTACATTTCAACATCTTCCATCTGTCACCTTCTGCTGGTGACAGACCTTCACAATCCGTATCAACCTCATCCTCAAAAAAGTCTCCCGAATCTGACATAAAATCGAAAAGCCACTGATGCATTCTGCCAACATCACCAGGTTTAGAGAGCTCAAACATGTCTTTGGAAGTCTTTGTTTGATATAAAAAAAATGTAATGAAAGGAACAAGATTGCTACATTTGATATACATAACGAAAAATGACCCTACTTGTCGCATGCACCAGACGTATGAAAATAATAACTTTGAGAAGGTACTAAAAAATTATTCGGATAAAATAATAGCATTTATGAACTGAAAAAAAAAACCTACCTGAATGATCACATGCGCCTCACACATGAAAGTAGGGCGCTAAAGCTGATGACCCCGCAGGCTAGCTAGAGTAGGTACAGTACCCGTCACAGGAACAGATGTTAGGAAGGTAGCTTGAGGACGGACCCCCTCCCACGATTCCCTAGAGCGCAGTCGAAAAAATATTTCAACTGTGAGTGCACAACACACAAACCTGTGACAATCGGAGGGTTAAGGAGGCACGTACATTTGACTTACTTCGCTTTCCTTTCCTAAATTATATTCGTGCATTGGACCGTACTAAATTTCAGCTGTCTTGAGGACTGAAGAAATTTACTCTTTGTTATTCCGGTGAATTGTTATCAATGATCGATCCCCCCAATGCTTGGACTTATTCTATTGTCAAATTGTCATCCAAAAGGGGAGTCCCCTTGCATGGTCGAGGGTGTAGTGATTTCGGGATAAAATAGAAACGTGAGGTTATTTTTAATCAACATTCTCGTCGTTCTGCTCTCGTCTTATGTGTTTACTCGCGAATCACCTTCCGTCCCACCCACTTTCCAGCTCGTCCATTAGTCACCCTGGCTCAAGAGACTGTAGACACAACGTTGTCATATCACCACAGAGTGTAGAAAGTTTCGTTTTCCTGATGTTGTTTGGAACCATGCCGCTATGTCTAATCCAAGTTTTCGATCTCGAAAGCATCCCGTGTCGTGGTCAAATACTCGAAAAATCTCGACATTTTCGAACTTTTCTTAGTTTTTGGCTTTAAGTATAACTTTGAAACGGTCCATCCTATCAAAAAAGAAACTAAAAAACGAATTAGAGAGTCCAACATTTTACGTTCATCAAAAAAAGAGAAGTTGAAACCGGACCAATTCGGCGGTTCCTATGCCCTCTCAAAAACTGGCGATTTTTGTCAACATTTCCAAAACTTAGTTACACCCATTTTCGGAATGTTCTGTAACTAAAAGTTATAGAGCATATTATTGTTTAGTACTGCATGCATTCCAGGGGACGTCCCATAAGGATCAGTTCAATTTCAACAAGTACCCGATAAAACATACATTCTAATTTACCATTCTACTGGACAAAATAGTTTCACCCAATGTAATTTAGTTAGTATGTGGAGGATGTACCATATTTCCAGCATTATGAGAGCCCGAAACTTGAAATTTTGCTATCGGAAAAGTGGACCTGCTTTACCCGTAGAGCGCTGGGTATTTTTTTTTCTCTCCGTTGAGTGTTGTCTTCCTTCACCCCAGATTAACCACAAAGGACGCCCATGTCTTACTATGTTATTTACATTTTAAAAAATTGAAAAGTTAACCGAATTTAGAATTATCTTTACTTTTTGAACTCACCAATAAAAGTTTAAAAAAAAAGTAAAGTAAACAAACAACCATTTCAGGTTGACTTTTCGTTTTTTTGTCGCCTAGCGACGCAGACGTCATCAACTGTCTTCCAAAGAGAAGATTAGAATTGGTTCTGATAATTTCGCTCAGGGCTACATATGCCTTAGTCGCTAAGGAGAAAATGATGGGCATTAATAAAAATTTGTTCTTACTTTAGGGAGTTGATTTTTGAGTCGACTCACCAGTGCATGCTCTACAACTAGAGGGGAAATCGATAGAAATTAATGGCGCGAAGATACAACCTTCCGAAAATGGGCGTAGAGTTAGTTTTTGGAAATGTTGGCTAAAACCAAAATTTTTTGAGAAGGCATAGGAACCGCCGAGTTGGTCCGATTCCACCTTTCTGGATTTTTGATGGACGCACATTTTCGTCTTCTCCAATTTTTTTGCTTATTGACTTTTGGTTTATTATTTTCAATAATGAACCTTTGGAATCGACCAAGAAAAAAAATTTTCACACCCCCCCCCCCTCAAATTTTTTGGTTCACGTTTCAAGGTAGGTACGTAGAATCCGAAAATCGAATAAAAAACTTTCCGTCCCATACGCGACGTAACACAATACTTACACACTACTTACCTTGTACTTTCCTTAGTTCTCATTGACCGATTTTGATAAAATTTGGTATATGGGCTCCATTTGGGGTCTAGTTGTGCCCCGAAGCTTTTGGTTGATGTAAGTCACTTAAAAGAGTTGAAATTTTGAAAACGCCCTAGCTCAAAAAATGTCGATAGAAAGGTATTGTTTTTCCATCAATTTAAGATGGTATTGAATTTTTAGAGACCACGCGGTCAAAGGAGGACAAACCGTTCGCTCCCTACGAGAACTTGAGGGTTGGGCTTACGATAAATCAGAAACACGAGTGTGAATCTCAAAAGAGGCCTGATCTCCGTTCAAATTTCAGCTGATCAAAATGGGATCGCTGTAGGCACCTGCTTGGTTTTTTTAAACATTTTGAGCAGTAATAGTGGTTTTATTATGAGTACTGGTGGATTGTAACTGTTAAAGACTGATCTCGATTTTACATGGGACGTTACGGCCAAACCACGCAGAACAAACCGGCGCCCGTCCGATCACCGAAGGCAAGGTGCTTCGGGCGTGGTTAGTTCCTGGATGGGTGACCGCCTGGGATCATCGCGTGCTGTTAGCATCTATTTTTGCTCAATGTTTATTAAATGAGCTAAAATTTTATATCCAACTTTGCAACATTTGAGCCTTATTATTAATTATAATAATTCATTATTATACAACGTTACTCGTTGTGTAATAAGTTTCGAATCGAGTGTGAAGAGTTCATTTCTTCCTAACAAACTTCATTGTGAAGGCAGTAGTTACCTCCCTATAATTGGTAGGTTAAAAGAAAAATAGTGACAATGGCAAAATTGTGATCTTAGCAGACCAGTGGTCTGTACGGGAAAATAATAAACCTTTGTGAAATAATTTGCAGCGTTTTTGATATATGTTATAAGTGGAAAAGTGAGACAATTACGAGGTCGTTCGGTATTTAACTTGATTTACTCATTGCGGCATCATCCCATACAACATCAGGGGGAAAACCTTCTACCCTCGACCATCCGAGGTGGAGTGTTTGGTTTGACTGAACAATAACAGAAGTTACTAGGTCCAGGCTGACATGTCAGGCTTCCTCAGTCTCCATGTTTTGTTGGAAATGTTGACTTTCACGTCCGAGAGATTGGGAATCGGGTCCAGCAAACAATTTTGGTTCTTTAGACAAAGTTTCCACAGCTTTACTGGCTTCGTCAGGGTGTAGGTTGATCTATTGATGTCTCGGCGGCAGAAGGTGAAACAGATTTTGTTTCATGATTCTAAAATGTTCTTATTTACATTAGTGGACTCATGAAATGCCAAATCCCTCTTGCTATCCGTCAACTATGGATTGTTTGTTTTCAAAATTCTCAAGTCATTAAACTCAATAACTATTGAATCCATCATGATCCTGGTTGCTCGTTCATAGGTAGTGACCCGAAAGGATTTCAGCTGCAGTTTCGGGTCCTTGAATGGTAGTTGTCCTTCTTCAATTATATATTGCGTTGTACGACCGTGGACGAAGGGGAAATAGGAGGGATGCGTGAGGATTGCGTCGGTAGCTCTATTTCTAAAACTATCTATCTACGAGTAGGTACTACTGTAGGTAGTAACGTTTCAACAAGATCCAGAATGCAGAGGAAAATAATCTGCTGGCGAATTTCAATTGAGAGCTCAATCACTCTATATCTGAATGCTGATACGAGTATTTTTCTATTCTAAATGGTGCTCTAATTTATAATGATACAGCTAGTGACGATAAAAAACTCTTCTTCTTTTAAAAAGAAATTCATTCTGAAAGTTTTAACGAAACAGTATTGCGATCCTCTGCTTATAAACAAATTGTCAAATGGGTTCAGCGCTGGTCAGTCTAAAAGAGGCGAGAACCCGCTCTTATTCGTCACTCCAATAATCTCTCTTCTGGGGATGACTTAGAGATCTGGCAACCAGAAATGGTGCTGCCAGTAATGACAGGAAAATAATCCATTGCAGGATTGGATCCAGGTTCGTTCATTCTATCGTTAGACCCAATCCTTAGGATCCTGAGGAAATCGATAGGTATGATAGGAGTAAAGTGTCCTTGTAGTTCCTTTTCCTTTTCTTTTTTGTATGTATGAGAGAGTAGTGGGACCCAATCCAGGACCCACTCTGCTGGATCAATACCATGAGGTCCCGTAGAACTGGGTCCTTAACAACCAATGAGAGTCATTATTATACCTGGTTCTTGTAATCCAGCTTGTACTCATTCCTCAAACTCTCCCAGACCCAGGAGGAATGGAAGTGTCCAGGAGTGTCGGTCCTTTTTGGGGGATCTTTCAAGGAACTTATCATCTGAACCTGTTCACTCAGGAATACAGGAATAACACATCACTAGTTGTCAGAATGTACACTTCTCGGGAGTTGTAAAACAAATGGTGAGAGGCTCAGGCAGCTGAGGCGTGAGACCTTAACGCTATTTCTAGTAGAAAGTTGGATTCTTGGGTTCTAGTTCTGGCCCTCGCCTATTTTTCTTCTTGAATACTGCTGCCTGTAGGAGTTATCACAGGTGCCGCCACTGAGGTATGTAGTGCGAGAATCTCACACAGGAGTCATCCTTTCTGTCTTCCTTCTTCCATGTGGCACTACATTCGGAAAACATAGTTAAGGGAAGCTTACTTCCTTAGGTGGGGCTCTCAATTTCTTTTGTGTCTTCAGCATGGATAGTGTAAGTGTCTGTTACATTTTTCGTTCTATGTTCTTATTGTGACTATTATACAAGTTTGGTAGGTAAATTTAGTAGGTACCTTAATACATATATATATATGAAACCTTCACTTTTCTCATATATTATCAATGCAAATTCAAAACTACTACTATTTTGAACTAGGAATCCCTGACACCTGTATGCTTAGGAATTAATTTGTTGATCAGTGTGAAGAACGCACCCTTGTGTAGTTCAATTTTATGATAAGTAGTCAGCTGCAAAATTCTTGTTGATTCTTTGAGCACTCGACTGTCAACCATAACCCCCCTCCAAAGCTGGAGACACCAACGTATCTACGGACCACAACTTTGTAATTTTACCTGCACAAGATTTATAAATTTATTTATGTACATCTAGTTTCGATGGGCTTGTTCAGAAATTAATTATTCTTCACTGATCCCTACGATGTAAAATAAATTACTCTGAGAAAATATTACCTCTCTAACATTATCATGTCTATTATGTTTTCTATTATGAGTTGTACTCATGTTGCTCCTATTTTCCAGCTACTACTGTGTCAACACCAAGTAGTTCGAGCACCACCACCAATGCTGCACATGCAACTCAGCAAGTGGCTCAAGAGAATGAACAATTTGCTCTAGCCTGGTTGAGAAGCACTTTTGAGCCTGTCACTTCCGGGCGAATAGAACAAGCAGAACTCTACAAACAGTACATAAACTACTGTGCCAAGATTGGGAGGAGAGGTGTCATAGCCCCTCTACACTTTCCCCGATGTGTCAGGTTAGATAACAGTTCATGTTTTTAGGCCTTCTGGCCCTTTATTGATTTACTAGCTGAAAAGCCTACTAAAAGCAGGCAAAAACGATTCCTCCGACTCTCACCGCCTCCCTCTCCCTCCGACTCCTCGCGGTCGGCGACGTGCATACGTACGTACGTACATACGGTTGGCGTTTTATGTATAGCACATTTCCAAGTCAAATGAAACCTTTTCCAAACCAAATGAAACTTTTTCCAAGTCAAATGAAACTTTTTCCAAATCAAATGAAACTTTTTCCAAACAGTGTATTTTTGCAAAGTAAACAATCGTAGATGAATAATATATTACAAAATTTCAGAAATTCAGTCTTAGAGGTTCAATCAGTCAATGTAAGTATTGGTGACTCCTCTTAATTATCGGTTTCTCCGTGTGGGCGTGGCGAGTAGGTAGGTACCCACTCACATTCAACAGTCAGAAATTTCTCAAACTTACTTTTTTCCTATTCTATATACTAAGGTGAGATCTACTTCGATAATCCTATGTCTAGAATTCATTGAATTTTCATTTTGGCAACTTCTTTGTACGATAGGTACAATTGCATCGATCTGAAATTTGCAGAGTATCTACCTATCTAGGTACCTCATGTCACTCATTTTGTCAATGGGTTTCATTTGATTTGGAAAAAGTTTCATTTGGTTTGGAAAAGGTTTCATTTGGTTTGGAAAAGGTTTCATTTGGTTTGGAAAAAGTTTCATTTGGCTTGGAAAAGGCTTCATTTGGTTTGGAAAAGGTTTCATTTGACTTGGAAAAGGTTTGATTTGATTTGGAAAAAGTTTCATTTGGCTTGGAAAAGGTTTCATTTGGTTTAGAAAAGGTTTCATTTGGCTTGGAAAAGGTTTCATTTGGTTTGGAAAAGGTTTCATTTGACTTGAAAAAGGTTTGATTTGGTTTAGAAAAGGTTTCATTTGGTTTGGAAAAAGTTTCATTTGGCTTGGAAAAGGTTTGATTTGGTTTGGAAAAGGTTTCATTTGGTTTGGAAAAGGTTTCATTTGGCTTGGAAATGCAATAGATTGTGGATAAATTGGTCCACTACATCATCTTCTTAGGTAGGTAGCGACTTACGTTACGTTATTATCTTCATCTGGTTTTAACCCACAATAATCTTGAAAAGTCTAGACAGTACGTAGTAGGTAAATCACTGTAGTGCATCTTCCTTGACAGTTCACGTTAATTTTTTACGTCAATTTAATTTGACAATTCATGTAAGGTTGTATGTGATTAATCTTCTCCTAATCATTCTAGTAAACCCTGTCTGTACATTGTTCTGCCATTTTCCAGTTTATCTGAATTCATGAAGTTGGCAACATTGAAAAAACCTTTCTTTCTCTGTATACACTTGTTCCAGAGGGCACTTTGTAATTGCGTAGGTTCTGACAGGCAGACCATCACTAAGAATGTCTGGTGAACAGCTCTCAAAACCACTGTTCGCATTATTGGGCTATAGCAAAAACTTCACGTTCTCCTTGCATATCTGGATACAGCTTTCTTTAGATTATTGTAGGCTATGAAACATAGAAATACTTGGTGGTGCACTTAAATCGTTATTGCTTCCAAATCTATCAAGATATCAGAAGCATTGTTTTCACTTTCCAAGTTTGAACCAAAACAAAAAAATGTTCTCCGAAATCAAAATTTCCACTCGCATTTTACGTTTTAGGCCTTTAGCAGTGTCCTTCAGATATAGGTACTATTTTGGTTCCATGTCTGTCGGTCTGTCTGTCTGACATGAGATCCTTGTAACGGGTAAAATTAAACGAAGTTTTTGTCCAATTTTGATGAAATTTTGAGGGATTGCGGGTTGGCTTGTTGATGGTCCCCTATGAAAATCATCACCCACAGACTGATAGTAGCCACAGCCACTGCGCATGTGCAAACGTCAATTTCCTTGGAACATCCATAACTTCCTCATTTTACATATGATTTCGATGAAATTTTCAGAGATTGTGCGGATTGATATGTAGATTGTCCCCTACGAGGCAGTGCAAGGTACTTGGAGATTGATGTGTTGAGATAGCTACAATGCATCGGATCTTTTATACAACTGAGGTACAGATACGAGGAAGCTATGTGCCACACTATGTGTGAGGAAACTACGTGGTTTTTTTGTCGCCTTTCATCTGGCAAACTAATTACATGCTAAAAATGTATTGCCAAGAAAATGATATTAACCCTCCAGTACTGAGTGATTACATCAATAACGGTGAGGCACGATAAATGAGGGCAAAGTTCTTGAGTGGATTCTTTGCAGCCTGTGCACAGCAGATAAGTGTGCGAATCGCACGACTGATTGAAAATATTTATGGTCGTCGGTGCTCGGGCGCAGATGGCACCTTCTGTTCTTTTTTGGTGGTGCTTCTCTCTCAGTCTGAGCAAAAATCACCACATTTCGATCGATCAACTAAGACTAAAATTTGTTACACGAAGGCTGAGGTCGGGTCAAGATTGGGTTTCCTGGGCAGTTATTCACATTAACAGCTGGGTGAGGGGAGGATTAAGAAGGCTGGTCCTCATTTTATAGTTTACTCGAGTACTTTCGCCGGGTAGGCATCATCAGGAGCTTAACTGTCTAGTGGATGGGGGTTCACTTTTCTCTTGGTTATACATGGTAATAATCATTCGGCTGAATTTCCATTTATCGTAGGGGCTTGCGAATTTGCTGCTTAGGGGTGGGAAATTTGAGATT
The DNA here is from genome assembly GCA_009739505.2 of Apolygus lucorum. NCBI lineage: Eukaryota > Metazoa > Arthropoda > Insecta > Hemiptera > Miridae > Apolygus > Apolygus lucorum. Next base: position 611,266 of record CM019167.2, on the reverse strand, counting down.
CTTCTCTTGGTTTGCCTTATTCTTCATTCCAAAATTTTTGGTATTTTCCTTGTACATTTTTTGCATGTAGTAGATGTGGTCATCCTTATATGGTGCAATTGGGTCACCAGAGCTCCCTGCTTGGGAATTATTCTTTGGCACTTAGGTTGAAAACCAAGGATGGGGTATTATTTAAAATAGCCAGTGGAAAAACTTTAAAAAAGTTTCCCAGTTTAAAAAGGTTAAGTTTTTCCACTGGCTATTTTAAATAATACCCCTTCCTTGGTTTTCAACCAAAGTGCCAAAGAATAATTCCCAAGCAGGGAGCTCTGGTGACCCAATTGCACCATATAAGGATGACCACATCTACTACATGCAAAAAATGTACAAGGAAAATACCAAAAATTTTGGAATGAAGAATAAGGCAAACCAAGAGAAGAATCTCAAATTTCCCACCCCTAAGCAGCAAATTCGCGAGCCCCTATGACAAATGGAAATTCAGCCGAATGATTATTACCATGTATAACCAAGGGAAAAGTGAACCCCCATCCACTAGACAGTTAAGCTCCTGATGATGCCCGGCGAAAGTACTCGAGTAAACTATAAAATGAGGACCAGCCTTCTTAATCCTCCCCTCACCCAGCTGTAACTACAAGGAAGTCAAGGTCACACCGAAAAGAGTGTCTTGGTAGGCATGAAGATAAGGGGGAGTGGTTTGAGGAAAACGAAGCTCAAATTGCAAATAACAGAGGGTTGAATATTGTACACTCGGGTCGCTATGACCCGACCCACTGCTGGTGAGTTAAATTGTTCGATCCTATAATATTTTCAGGGTCATTTTAGTTGTTTTTAAATGTGTTTAGGGGCAACGCTGCTGATAACTTCCATGAAGACCATTTTCATTATACTAATGAACTCAACTTCACCTTTGCGAACGCCTTCTCCAGTTTTTGTCTTAAAAGGAAATATATTGTGTGAATAAGCGATGAATCTGCCACTCTTGTTTCCTAATTGTCTCGTATTCACATCTTCATCCAATTGTTTCAGGTCGGTGTTTGGTGGAACGGTGGGACCTAAACCAGTCACGACGAGCGATACTACTCACCATTTCTACGAAGGGATCAATCTCAGGGCTAAACCTTTGATTCCGCAAGTTCCGGCTGCGGCCAATCAGAGTTCTGTTGTTCCTAATACGCCTTCGCCGATCTTGAAAGCTCAGCTGAGTGCGCCGCCCAAGCCCACCCCCTCCACGACACAGCCTCTGAAGGTGAGTGCTACCATCGCCAGCTACTAATTTGAATAATGGATCAATACCACTCATAAATTGGAGTAATGTGAATATTTGAATACATTCTCAATCAACGAATGACTAAAGCAGGGTGTTGGGAGAGTGTAATATGCTGTTAGTACTCCCAGAGCTACTGAATGTCAGTTTCAAGGCTTCTACAACTCGAGTGGTTCAGAATCCGCCATGTTTTCTAATTTTAAGCACATACAACGGGGGTAACGTCGAAAATATAATTTTTTATTCGTACCGTATGAGATAAAGGTGACCTCGATAATTAACGAAATTCGAGCGTACGATGAAATGAAGAATGAAAATTTAGTAACTAACGCTGCCGCATCTGTAGCGACAATACTATGGCAGGAAATGCAAGTAATATGTATGAGTTTACCACATTTCCTTCCCCCCCTTTTTTTGTGTTTCAATTTCGAACGTAATTTTCCAAGGTCCCTCTGAGGATGTTCCCTCAAAGCCTCCGGTTTAACCAATATTTCAGAAGATCATGCAGAGCTGCCCTCTGACGGTGGTATTGGGTGGAGCTCTGGAGGTACCTACTGGTGAAACAATTTATGTCCCAGTTGCCAGAGCTTCGTTGCGTTCTGTTCCAGCGCCTACAGGTGCAACTTGTTCAAGTGTGACTGTACGAACCAATGGTTCGTACTTGCTTGACCTGACGTTCCTTCGTATCCACACTGGACCTGGAGCAGTTATCCACTATAGTAGAGACGTTCCTCGGGAGCTACGGTAGCACGGGAGCAGCTTTCAGAAAGTTCGCCAAGTTGCTACCGAGGTCTTCCTGTGTGAGCCCTCAGACAGTGATCTCGTCAAGATGAGCAAATGTCCCTCTTACTTTTCTTAGTCAATTATGCCTTGAACCATGCGTTGGAATCCCTGTAAACTGTTGGTCACTCCATAGGAATTCTTCGAAATTGGTACAGATTGCCGTTCGCCTCAAGCGCAGTATAGGCGTGATCAACTTCAATGTATAAACAACTCCGCTTCTGGGACTTTGGCCATGGCTATACTTCAAATATCAAGGGCAGGTCGAGAGCCTTTGAAATTAAAGGTGAAAGAATTTTACTCTTGAAGAATGTCGAGACCAATGATTATGTCTGCACAAGAGCGTGCAGGTACTAAGGGCTTGAAGTGTGGAAAAACTTGGTCATCCACCTTTATGTTAGCATAATAACTAACATTGAGGAAGACAAGGATGTAGATGCCATTGAAATGGGGCTAGCTCGCTCTTTTCGTATATTGACCAATTCGACGAGTGAAATCTCTTCTATGAATGTTGATGAGCTGCCTCTGTCAATAAGTGCCCTGGCTGTAGTCTCATTGATAAAAATATTGACCTCTGATTTCGAGAGGCACTTGGGAGCTGCGCAAACAATGACAGTAGTACTCTCGTCTACTGTAGTAGCTACTAGCTACTTCGAACGGCAAACGGATGTAAAGTGTCCTACTTTGGTACTATTCGAAGATATGTTTTCCTTAGCTGGGCAAGAAATGCGAGAGTATTTGAGTGTCCCACAAAAATAACAGTTTCTTCAGTTAATCAGGCGAAGTTGATGAACAGGCTGACTATCAAATACTATTGGAGGGATTGTTGCAAGTGAAGGTTTGCTTGATACTGCATTCAAAACTGGAAAGGCACTAGAGTATAAGGTGGACTGATTTTGGGTCGCTTCCAGAGCAAGTGCTTGCGTGTAGGTTGATCGAGCGTGAGGGTTTTATTCTCTAGCAAGCGACGGCAAATACCCCCAAAATTACGATAATGGGAAGATGTTAATCCTCCAATGAATGAATCTCGTACGTAATCGTCCTGGTTTTCGGCTGCAGTTCTAGCTTGGAATTGACAGTCCAGGCAAAGCTGATTTAACGCCCTGTAGTATGATCGACAGACTCGAGAGTAGGTACCTTGTGACCTCGTACCCAGCAGGCGACGGACAAAAATTTATTGATGGGTTTCACAAAGGTGGCTTTAAGAATAGTGATAGCTGCCTCGTGATTGTTTCCCTCACTGCTAGAAGGAGCTCATGAGTAAATGGAGCTCACTTTCTTCGGGGTGTGGTCCAGGAATAATCTGGACGAAACTTTCAAAGGTGCAAAACCAATGCCAATACAAATGATTTACTTTATGGCATGCTCTGGAGTATGAATTTTCTTTCATTACCCACTCGATGTTGTAGAAATATGTCAAACTGGATTGGTGAAGAAAAAAACTAAATATTTAAACTTAATTTTGGGAATCAACATGGTACAATACAATAAAAAAAATTCGGTCTTAGCATGTTTGCTCACCTCAAATTGTTTTCACTTATTTTCATGTAAACTGAAAATTGTTCCGAAAGTTGTATCAATTCAAAATAGTAGCGCATTTTTTGAAAGACTTGAGGATTGTAAGAGTTTTAAATCAGAAAATCGACGGTGAATCGCAAATAAATGCACACTGACGGTAGTAAGATCAAAGCTCCTCCGTTCAAATTTCAGCTAAAATACGATCTTTTCGGCTTCTTCGAATAAAATTTCATGTTTCTCGGTTGTGCTTCAACACACGATTCAACCAAATTCTTTAATGATGGCTCCAACAACTCTCAGATAACGATGTTTTGCTGGTAGATACTTAATAAACTTAATTCTTCTCAATTCTTAAAAGGTTCTGTCTTAATAAACTTGATTGCGATAATATGGTGGGTAGGTACTATTAAGGAAAAGCCGTCCATCTTTGTGGACGGATGATCTATGCAGATAAATTATAAACCGTTTTGTAATAATTTGCAGTGTTTTCACTTAGTTTCAAAACGGGTTTTTCCTCTGCTAGTTTGAAATGTCATACACCACCAACTAGCGAGGTACCGTCTACTGCCACACACTTTACTTTTTCGTACTGTGACATCGCACGTTTTGTTAGTCTTTACAGTTATATAAATAGCATATTTAATTATAATGTAATGTGGTGTACGGAAAAAAGTGACCAATCTGCAATAACACTTGAAAATCCCTGGCGTCTGCTAACAAGGTCTCAAGTTGTACGGGATTTTGGTGTGGAATTCACTGTGGTAAGGTGTTATTTACTTCATCCCATCAAAATAACTGTAGTCTGTCAATAACGAGAATAATCTTCCAGTATGCTATACTTGCGCCAAATATAACTAAACCCACTGATTCTGAACAAAAAATAAAGGGAATGACTCGGAGTGGGTAATTCCGGGGAAATTCGGACTGGTAACAGTCTGAGAGCAACTGGTCCCTACAGTGGCGCACCTCTCCTGACCAAGAAACGCAATTTTACGGATAGGATAATATTGCGTTGTTGAGTGGAGAATTAGGGGTGTGTGTCCAGAGAATTATCCCTGGAACGGTTCCAACAGTTACAGTGACAAAGATGTAACTGGTCCAAATTACTGGTCCAGTTCCATTACTTGTACTGCTTATGGTAAAATCCCACTCTCATGATCTCAACTTGCAACAAAAAAGGAAAGAATTCAAACAAGTGTTGAAAAAGAGACAATCATTTAATAATAATGACCAATCATTTCAAGAAACGAATAACCAGTCCAGAAGATCCCTCCTCGGTCCAGACAAATTCCATTATACGATACCTTCTCAGGCTACAGAATCGGCAAGGGCACTTCCTGGTACGAGGAACTGGACTGGTAAGGGCTGAGTTTTTGTCACTGCATGGAATCGTTACAAGTTGATACTCGGTTCCACAGTCCCGGTAAAAATAACTACTATTTGGTTTTAAGGAGAGCCGATCCAAACAGTATTTCGCTACCCCCTCCATCTGCAAGCAGATAGATGAACCCCGAAAACCCTAGGAGAGTGATCAAGGGAGTGGAAGGAACTCACCACCCGGGAGCCCCAGGGGAGCTAGTCATAACTATCAGCTCCTCTAGGCACCTGTTTGTATTAACACCACAGGTTAGGCCGAACCTTCTAGCTAAGGTTCTACCAACTATTCAGGTTGGTACCCGAGTTCATAACAGAACTCACATGCCGAGAGACATCTTCAGGGGGCTAGCCCTTGAGGATGCCATCTCTCCCCTTATAGCCTTCTTGGTACAAGCCCATGAGGTAGGGTTTGCTCAACCACGACCACCACGAATCAACCCTCAACTGAGGGGCAGGCAGGTGATGCTTTGACGGGCTCCCCTCGCCCGTGGTACTGGTAATTGAGATGAGTAAAAAGCCTTTTACGGCATTACTGCTATCCCTGGAAGCCCAACCAGGTAACAGGCCCGGAAGCAGAGAATTTGTACCAATTTGTGAGAATTGAAATCCTAAATTTTTCTGTCTCGAGATCTTCACATTTAATTCATTGCAATTTATGGCCGAGGATCAACGCTCTATCATGGCCTGGACCTTACCGCAGTCGGAACAAAGAATCCCACAACTAAACTATCAACCAGATTCTAAAATGTTTCTCCAGTTTTGCTCTGATACGATCAAGATTAATAATAAACTCCAAGTTAATCCCACCCAAAACTCGAATTCGAGTGCTACCTACTTTTTGGTGGTATCTTATATATTCAAGAGGGGCGGATTGAGATTCACTGATATCCCCATATAGGCTTCATGACTTTTAGGCGTAATATACAGGCGTCTTGACTGAATCCCGAACCCACACTTTATGATCCACCCAATCAACTATTGAAGACTTCGCAATGGTATACGTGCTGAGTTGACAATCAAATGTTTCCTTCATGCAAATTGGATCAACTACTGGAGCGTAGGGAGAAAATCTCAAGTGATTTCTCTCTTACACCACCTTCATAGGAAAACGACCTGTGTGTAACAGATTCCTGTACACTTGAAGGATTTGAAAAGACATAGATTAAAAGACAAAGTTCCCTTTCAGGCATAAGTTGCTGTTTTCCTTTCTTTGGGATGGCATTCAATTGATTTTTTGATTGAGTGAAAAACTCTCGAGTTTCGCTGATTATTTTAATTTAATTTTGTTTTGTTTTCTATGATTTTGTGTATTTTGTTCATCGGTTTATTCATTTAATAATTGTAACTTATATATGAGATGTGAATCGAGAAACCATATTAGTCAGTGGGGATTTCTTAGGCGCAGAGTGGGGGAGGCACAAGCCCGCCCCCTGGAGACCCTGGTACTACCTCCCTTATCAAAACTCTACTAGCTAGCAAGGTAAACGACGAATGGATTGTTATTCAGGTCAGCCCATGAGAGCCAAATCAATTCAACTTCTCCAAAAGTCTTCAAATTTATTTGCGTCTATAAACAAGAGATGGGTATTGAGGTATTTTCAGAGTGTTTTAGCGGCAGTGCCCTCTCAGTTCTGAAAAGATTGCAGACTTGGATGCTTGAATTTTCAAGGAAAGAAGAACATGTTCAATTGATCCATTACTATGGAATGCAGTGAGGTTCACGTTTTAAACAATTCAGTTGGCAGAAAACAAAAACGTTCCACTGCATTCAAAGTTACTGTCAGAAGTTCAATTTATGAACATTTCACGTCCATTGCATCATTTGTTTGTTTCACGTACAAGGCAGTAATTTCGATGTACCATTACTCAGCTGTCTAGATTGCCTACCTCTTCATGTTTGCTGTATAGTATCTGGTCAGGTTAATTTATTAGAAACATTTTAAACGCACGGAACCTCGGCTTTATTATCAAACTCCAATACACACACGCATTCGATAACTCTTATCAGTCCTTCTGACGTCATTACATAACGTAGGGATACAACATCCCTCCCAAGGAGCAAAACAAGCTTAAGAATGAGTAATAGGAAGATCTTCCTTTTACTCATGAATGCGAATAATTCAAAGTCTTCCAACCACGATTTCCATCTACATTGAACAGAACTGGGTTCAGTGTGCGGGTCAAACTGCCCTGGTTTGTTGTACAAATCCATTTCACACACCTATCGCAGACGCCACTCAAAACAAAACTGAAACTTTCTCACGAATCGCAACCCTTTTTTTATGCGTAGTTAACACTCCGACTGCGCCAAATATAGTATCTGGTCGGGTTAATTTATTAGAAACATTATAAACGCACGGAACCTCGGCTTTATTATCAAACTCCAATACACACACGCATTCGATAACTCTTATCAGTCCTTCTGACGTCATTACATAACGTAGGGATACAACATCCCTCCCAAGGAGCAAAACAAACTTAAGAATGAGTAATAGGAAGATCTTCCTTTTACGCATGAATGCGAATAATTCAAAGTCTTCCAACCACGATTTCCATCTACATTGAACAGAACTGGGTTCAGTGTGCAGGTCAAACTGCCCTGGTTTGTTGTACAAATCCATTTCACACACCTATCGCAGACGCCACTCAAAACAAAACTGAAACTTTCTCACGAATCGCAACCCTTTTTTTATGCGTAGTTAACACTCCGACTGCGCCAAATATAGTATCTGGTCGGGTTAATTTATTAGAAACATTATAAACGCACGGAACCTCGGCTTTATTATCAAACTCCAATACACACATGCATTCGATAACTCTTATCAGTCCTTCTGACGTCATTACACAATGTAGGGATACAACAGCTGGTTAACTGTCAAAAATAGTGCGTGACACACTGTAAACTTATGGTGCGCGAACGCATGTTCATGAACTGTTCCACGCATTTACACGTGTTAGTAGACCTGCTTAATGCTAGATCTAATGGCAGGTAGTTCATGACCAAGTTTCACCGAGTTCGTGATCTACCTCACCTGAGATTAGCACTTTTAAATTACGCCAAAAATCGTCAAAACCAGTGGTTAATTTAGTTTCATGAACTCCTTGAATTCTGGGATGCCTGAGGTGGTAGCATACCTGATTTTTTTGGACTGTGGAAGCTCTATGATTCGGATCTGTTCACAGCAGTCCCCATCTAGTGTGATTAGGCAATAGGTACGATGATAGATGCTGCGAACCCGATCTTGAAAGTTGAGCTTTAGGGATTTGATAGACTGATTTCCAATCACCTCTATACAGGTCGGTTACATCAATTCCTGCAGCCTCAGTCCCTTGTGGGCCAGTTGTGCCGTGGGAGGATGGGAGGCTCCATTGTTCCATATGCTTGTTCATATGCGTTTTGCATTTTTGCATTCAGAAGTATCCATAATTACCATTCAGCGTCCTCAATCTTTATTTGTAGGTTAGTAACAACGATTTCCGCTAGAGCACTCTGATCACTCCCCAACCTGTTTTTGAAAGCTATTTGATAATCAAATCATGATGAGTTCTTTGAGTCGCCCTAAAGGTGAAGGTTTGGCTTTCATTGGGATCCGCTCACCTGGTCATGATCCGTGCATGCGTGCTTGCATGTCAGAGATGAAGTAAGGACAAGTCTAACAACGAGTGAGCTTGAAAGAAAGTTCTCGTAAAACAAGTTTATCGTCTTCTTGAAAACTAAAACAATAGTGTTGCTACTGTTGACTAATAATTGTGAGTTGTTTATTAGTATTAATCACTTCCGTAGTTATTTCAAGACCTATAGATCTGATTTGATGTTGATTTCTGCATTATACTTCCAATTCACCAATACCTTCTGTGTGTGTGTTTCAATTAGGCTACACGATGTTGTTAACATTCATGACCCTTTTCCCAGTTTTATTAGGCACTAACGTTTCTATAATAGTTGCACACACATTCCATTGAATTGCCATAATTATTTTATCAGGTTCACCATCGAACGTATATAGTTCAAGTTTGACAGCGTTATTTTACAAATTATCAATTCATCTCTGATCTGGTGCTTACTGTGAGGACTGATGGAAATTGGGAGGCAAATTCAAGTATTTGTTATCTCACAGATAAGTTCTATGAGATAATGGATGATCAATGTTTTTGGAAGAATTGAATATATTTGACTGAATCACTTCATCCTTCATTCCAAAATAGATTCAGATATGAAAACGTTGTCCAACCTACCAATAAGTGCCTGTGGAGGTTTCAAATTAACGACCTCAATTGATTGAATTTCACAAGTTCCATCTGTTCACTTTTTTCATTTAGCTTGTGTTGACTTTATTTTCATTATTTTAAAACTGTTGGCTTCGCCATGTCTCTTGCCATGTGAAGTTACAGCACCCTCCCGTTTTAGTAGGATGTTCGAATCTCACTGCCCTTTTGTCAACCCAAAATGCAATATTCACGTACTCATTTTGATATGAGTAGGTTATGCAGTTGCAATAATTCACATTCTGTTTTATTACTTTATTTAAAACTACCCTTATCCTAGACATCATTGATAATACCGTTTAATTTAAGTAAAATTGTTTTTGAAAAAAATATGGAATTTTTAAGTGTTCTCATAGGTAACAGCCTTGAACGTTTCGTAACATCATTAGTTTACAACACTTCAATATTAATAATGCGATAATTACTTATTCTGATGAATCAAGTTTTGTTCATATCAAGGAAGGTGCAAATCTGTATTTTGATGCTTAGGCCGTTGATTTTAATTCTCTTGTGTCTCCCTCTAATTGCATGATGTTGTGTTCAGGTCACCCAAAGGCAACAACAGCAAAGATTGTTGCAACAACAGCATTCTCCTGGACAGCTAAATCCCGTTGCGAAGGCCACCTTGGATGAATCTCCCACAAAAAGTATGGGGACTCAAATCAACCAGTACCACAATAAATCACTATTTACCTATAAAGTGAACGGGATCAGAAACAACAATGAAACCACGGTACGTTTTATTCTCTTTAAAGCGATATTTTTGTTATTGACAGGTAGTTTTATTTGCAGGCCTTCTACATACTCCGTCACAACCTCGTACTTTCCATGCAAGGAGTTTGTTGCCTAGGGAACTACTGGGGGAATACACAGAAACAAACTACACATAAACATTTTGTGCTATGAGTCCAAGTTTGAAACATGGAGTTGCTATTGATACGTACAAAGGACCTTCACCTATAAATTATGTACTTACTGGGTGTCTACATTCAAGTTAGGCATTACTTCTGGGTTCGATTCCACAAGATATTTCCAACAAAAAATGTCTCTTGGCAAATTTGTTTTAACCCCTTGTTTTTTCAAGGTTTTTCAATTTAAAGATTTACGTCAATAAAACTGTCATAACTCCTGATATTTACCAAGTAAATTCAAATTTGAGGATATCGTTGGGAATAACGTTAAATTTCCAAACTATCTAGTGCAAAACCACAATCCTTTAGCAATAAAACATTTTTGAAAAACAATTCAAATGCAAACTTGAAATTTTTTTCGAAGCTTGATTTTTTTGATCGACGTTTTCAATTTAAATCCCTGCCCATTTCGATGGGTGCTCTTCGGAAACATGCTCAAATTGTCGACTTTCTAACGGTTTATCAATTTTTCTTTTCAAAATTCAAATTGGATGAGTAAATTAAGTTTGAATGCCAACAAACGTATGTTCTACAAGAAAATCGAGTGTTTTACACGGTGAATGGTCTCCCTCGATCTCAAGATGATTTCTCCTCAAGACGATTTCAAAATCATTTCTTGAGTCATTTTTTACGCTGAATCCAATGAAGATACACCCGAATAATTCTGACCGTTAGACCGTGTAGTGGCGGCTCCTGCCCTGAAACTCAGGGGGTGCAGGGAGATGAGAAGAAGTTATGGAGACGGGACAGAATAGGTGCTTTTCTCTGCCAAATAGAAATTTCAACGATATGCAAATGGGATAAATCTTGGTAACTTTTTCATCTTAAAATTGCAAACGGTACTAAATACGTAGCTGCAGTAGACACGAAAAATAATGTTCTCTAGTGGTTAACAGAAATTCTGAAATACTTAATCATCAAAGGTTTAAACCCAAGAAATGCATCTATCTAATTGCTATAGCTGAAATGTATATTTGCCCGTGACGATTCAAAACATCGTCCAACTCGGAAGAAAAATTAACGAGTCCCTTGAAGACTCCGGGATTTGAAGAACCTTCCCTCTCATCATGTCCACGCATGGCTAGCTCGAAAACACCACAGAACTTGATACAACCAATGATTCGAGATAGAATGTACCTATTTTTCTTAACCGTTTCGGTTTTTTGCATCATATTAAGACAATATGCACTGTCGAGTTGTTGCATTATATTTTGACGGCCCATTAAACGCAAATATACCAGAGCGTTTTTATGGGAGACAGCCAATGCGTTTTTCCATTTTTTTGGCTAAATGGGCCAGATCACTTATGCCATCTTTAACCCAAGCCTCATTTCAGTTAGTAGAACAAAGTAAGCAAGCAAAGCAACATAATTTTTTAGTCACTTCACACCCACAAAGCCAATCTACCTTCTTATAATATTCGACATTAAACTTACGGTACGAATCTGCATGATTTTTAAATTTTAACGTCTGCTGGAGTCCAGGTAGAGAAGGCAAGGGGCAGCCAGTTTCTCGAATGTCACACTTTTCCACGACTGACAAACACGAATAGTTTACGTTAATGTAATGCACCAAATTGTTCATCGTACCTACAACACTCCTAAATAATCACAATATTTTGAACAAAACGGTGGACTAAAAACGAAAAACGGGAAACGCCTTTATCAGTTTTGTTTGTTTACAATAAGGAAACCGGGAAACCAGAGAGCCAGGAGCACAAAATAATTGGACATTGACTCACTCACACACACCAGGTGCACATGCTCTTTGGTTGGTCAATCTCACGTGCACACCTCCCTCGAAACACGTCTCCATGACGTCACCCTCTCGAAAATGGAGCATACAACAGGATTTGTGCGAACAGTCGCTGATTGGTCAGAAAAGAGGGAGCTCCCCGCCACTGTTTTCGCGCGTAGATTCAACTAGCACAGTACCTACGAACTTCAACTAGCACAGTACCTACCTTCAACTAGCACAGTACTTCTTCCACCTTTTTGTTCAACCCAAGGGACTGTTTTCTTAGATGTTCCAACGTAGAGATGGGCGAAAAAGTTACATTTGTGTATTAGGTTCCACCGTTACTGCTCTGGGTTGGGTAAAAGGTTCCAATTGGGTAATAGTGTGTGTGTGTGTGTGTGTTATAGAATTCATTAACTTGTCTAAACACCTCAATGGTGTGTATAGTTTTTTTTTTTTTTTTTTCATATGCACATATTATATTGTCATCTATTTGTTTCCAATTTTTAGGAAAAAGCGGAGAACTCCAATGGTCAAATGAACTTCATGTGTGTGAATGAGAACTCAAACAGCAAGCCTCCACCTTTAGCTCCTTTGAGTGCTAAATTTACGTCCACTCAAACTACCACCATCAACAGCGAAGAAACAGGATCTACGAGTAATTCCATTGCATCTGTCTCTTCTAGCTTTGGGATGAGAGATAACTGCAGTGTGACTGGTAATATGTGCAACGTGAAATTACATAAATTTATCAATACTGAAGGTAGATCTAGATGATGTTGTGATCAGCGACCTCTTCGCATTTCTGTCCATTCGCTCCCTTAGCTCATGTGGTAGGAGCTCCGATTCAGAATCATAATGATAGGAGATCGATCCCCGGTCGAGGGAAGTTAATTTTTGATGATCCAACAATATGGCGCAGTCAGTAGGACGGATTATTATGTAGTGGTTCTATAGTTTAATTTAATATTTTCAAGTGGAGACCAGGACACCTCAAGTTCACTGAGTTGCTCAATTAGCTTACTCTCTGCTGGAGCTTCCTATGGCTCAATGGTTTATTATTGATAAATAGGCAAAAGGCCACACGAGTATCTATGTTCCATGTACTTACTTGGATTATCGGTTTGAGACTTCTTGCATCAACTAATGAACGATTTGAAATCACTATTAATTTATAGGTAATAATCATTCTATTCAATGTAATATTATGCTGATGAATCATAATTTCACAGGCGAGGAAGGCGATAATTCCATGAGCTCGCTGGATGGTTTCCTCCTTAATGGTGTACCCAGTGCGTTGGACCTCGATGACACCAACAGCAAGGACTCCGCCCCTAAAAGTTTGATGCTGGCTGACCTGCTTGAAAAGAATGTAGATAGAAACGAGCCCCCCATCGTGAATGGTTCTTTACGGATTGGTGAGAAGGGCCTTGAATTAATTCGAAACCGAGTAGACGAACGGACGTCGGTATTATGTTCGACCAAAAATTCTCTGAACGGGATCGAGTCTGATTCGGAGAGGAGTCGAGATTCATTGAAGAGGCCGTCGTCTGAACCTGACTGTGATACTGCTGCTAAGAAACCCCATCTGAATGGTGATATTAAGGAAGAACCTACATTCAAAGAAGAGTCCATGTTCAAAGAAGAACCTAAAGATGCCATGGAAGATTCTAAAGACATCAAAGAAGAACCTCCTGAAGAAGGTATACTTATCAACTGTTTCTCATAAAAATTAAACTTTTAAAACCAAACTTAGGAAAATCTATCCCTATTTTGTCACCGTGTTTTTACGTCGTACGTGTGCTGATTTACTGCTGAAGTGAATGCTCCATAATATATGTATATGGAATCTCACTCCACTGTTGTTTGGCATAATGCCCCAGATAATAGCAACTCTTCCATGGAAATTTCATGCAATTTAGGACAGTTTGCTATCATCAATGGTTCTATGTGCAAATATTTTAAACGTGAAGCTATTACCTGGTCAGTAGACCAGGTTGTAGTCGTGTTTACCTGACTAATGAATTATCCTTCAAACCCTCATCAATTTCAGCTGTGAGAAGTATTCTGGAAAAAATCGCCCCTTTTCAGACCCAAGATTGAACCCCAGTTTTGAGTAACTTCATCGTCATACAATAAAACTATCATCCTGTTCACCTGAATGTTGAACACAAGTCCTTGCAACACAAATAATCATTCGTAGTTGTTTCTTCTACATTTCAATGTTTACCTTTTCAAAATATTTATATATAATGAACAGGTACGTTTCGTCTCATAGTACTCGGTTTTCCTTTTTTAATCCCCACTTTTAGTTTATTATTTTCAGTAATAAACCTTTAAATCGACCAAGAAAAAAATTTAAACCCCCTCAACATTTTTTGGTTTACGTTTCAAGGTACGAAGAATCTGAAATTTGATTAAAAAAATTTCAGTCCGTCCGCCGTACACGGCACTTTCCTGAATTCCCATGGACCGATTTTTATGAAATTTGGTCATGGTCTCTAAGGTAGCTTGGCAGTTAGGTACTGACAGTATACCATCAGTTCAGTGTTAGCAAAGATACGTGGAAGCGATGTGCTTACTTTCATTGATCTACAGAGCTCTGAAGAAGTTGTTCGATCCCCAAATGAAGTTTTTCCTCGGAGTCAATCATTTCTTTTCTTTCCAGGGAATGTCTCATCAACTGCTGCAAATCTGTATGCTGCGTTTGCAGCCGATGCACTCGAAGACGAACCAATTGAAGAGCTTCAACAGCAAGCTCAACAACCTTTGCTCCTAGCCTCTGCAAACTCTCGACAAATCCTTGTTGCTGCTGGTGGTCAATTGACACAGAGGGTTGTGGTGGGCGGTCAACACTATGTTGTTGCTCAACCTCAAACAGCACTTGTTCAAGTGAGTTTTTCATCCTCTTGTTCAATTTTACAATGTTCTTTGGACATGCAATTTTTAACGAAAATTTCTCGTTCAATTCTTAGTTAATTTATCGTTGTATTAATTTTGGCGTTGATTGGTGAACTATTTCATCCGAAGATAATGTACAATATAAGGGCTCACGTATTAGCAGTTTTGGTTATTTTGGCGATGTTCAAGTGGTTGCGTGATCACTACATTTATGGTGCAAACAAGATTTGATTCACAAGGCATGAAACGTGAGGCGAGATGCTTCTTCGAAACCCTCGTACTAAAGTGAATGAGAGCGTTTGGATGAAGAGACGACGGGGGTTTCATGCCTCATGGGTAAATACAATAAAATGATTTCAGGTGCCTTTACTCTTGTGAACCTAAAACCGGACTGAAGTTAGCAATCGTTAATACTTAACCAAACTGGACCAAATTTGAGCACACCAAACTGAGTTATGCGCACTAGACAGGGGTGGGAAGGTGGTTGAAGAGAGGAGTACGAAAATTTCCTAGATTCAACATCTGAACATTTAAAAATCAGTAAAATCGTCACTGCTCATCAAAAATGCATCAAATTTGAGGGTCATGGTTATATTACCCCGAGTTTTGTATACCAGATAGAGGTGAAATCTAAATTCAGTATCTTAACGTCAGAAAATCGGCAAAACCCTATATGTTGAGGTGATGAATTTAGGAAATTTTCCCCCTCCACTCTTCAACCCCTCCTTCTACCTCTATCTGGCGCGCATAACTCAGGCTAATGTAACCCCCGTATTTTGTGGATTTTGGACGCGTAATAATTATTTTATCAATTTTTTTACGTTAAGGTGTCGAATTTAGGAAAATGTCCCCCTCCTCTCTTCTACTCCCCTTTCCATTCCTATCTGGTGCGCATAACTTAGGGGAGTACATTGCTCAAATTTGGTCCAGTTTGGTATTAACGATCTTACGGCATTTTTCTAAATATTGGCGAGGAATATTGCTAACTTCAGTCGGTTGAACGTCGGTTGGTAACCACCGGGCTGAAAGCTGAATGTGGGAGCCCGAGAAGCGTTCTGATTGGTGGAGCTTCAGGACGTAGTTATAGCGGAAAGCAACAGCTTTCGGAAAGCAACAGATAGCGTTCATGATCACTTGTTCCCAACCTCATCACAACAAGTCACCTTGTTTATCACATATTTTTCTCCTTGGTGCGTTACCGGCTGCATCTAAGTAATTAATTTGATAACATTCAGTTATATTCGCGATATGTACGAAAAAATCGAGCGATTTTCAATAATACACTGGGTTTCAAACGTTTCTTTGGGTGGCAGTTGTCAATTGAATATTTGAACTACTGGCGATAGGGACAACAACAATAATTGTTGTTATCCCTATCAATAGTTAATTATAGTTATTAATCATAGTTAATTAATCATAGTTAATTATAGTTATTAATCAATAGTTAATAGTTAGTTATTATATCATAATTGTTGTTATGCAATAATTGTTGCAATTATTGCATAAGGAACTCTGAAAATACCTTTCGCCATTGATTGGTTTTTCCAAGTAATTTTTGCAAATCATGATGATGAAACGAAAAGTTATCAATTTCTGGTCATTCGAAAGGATTTGAAAAGAAGTGGTATGAAGAGTGTGGCCTCCCCCTCCCCACCACTTCCGTAGTAGTTCCTCAATCCTAGCTGAAAGTAGATAGTGCAACTGAGGCAGCCTTAAAAATGCTTGCACACCATTTTAACGTTGGCTTTCTTATCTGTTAACTTGTCTCCGTTACTCCGTGTTGTTAACTGTGTCTCTTCCGTGTGATACTTCCGTATCCACTTTTCTAACCCTCGATTAGATTGTATGGTAATTATTATATGAAAACCAGAAGACCAGAACCATTATTTTTACTGAGTGAAGGTCCTTGACTGATCATTCACGTCTTGCCTCACGATTTTGCAGTGTCGTTTTTGCCTCATAGCAATGTGATGAAGGTTAGGACGAGGTATCAAAACTAAACTTTGAAGGTCTCCCCAGTGAACTCTTGCTTTCGGTTTATTATTTTCAATAATGAACCTTCGGAATCGACCAAGAAAAAAACATTTTAAACATTATTTTTTTACGTTTCAAGGTATACGTAGAATCCAAAAATCGAATAAAAATTTGTCCGCCGTCCAGCTTCATTTGGAGTCTAGTTGTGCTCCGAAGCTTTTGGTCACTTCTAAGGGTTGAAATTTTGAAAATGCCCTAATTCAAAGAATTTTGATGTAAAGGTATTGTTTTTCCATCAATTTATGATAGTATTGAATTTTTAGAGACCACGCGGAGCTCTGTAGGACAAACCTTTCGCTCTCTACGAGAACCTAAGGGTTGGACTTACGATAAATCAGAAACACGGGTGTGATTCGCAAAAGAGTACTAATCTCAGTTCAAATTTTAGCTGACCGAAATGCGATCGATTTTCTTCTTCATGTTGGTTGGTGGTGACAAACCCGTGTTCTTTGCAGACGAGTGATCTATATGGAAATTAATAAATCTTTGTTTAATAATTTGCAGCGTTTGTTAATTAAATTTTGATGTATTTTTTCTTTTTTTTTCAGGGACAAACTCAAACAGTTCTTGTGGCACAGACACCACAACAGCAAGGGACAGCAGCGAAGACGATCATAATTCTGCAACCTCAAAATGTGCAGGGTGCTCAACAGCAAAAAGTGATCGTGCAGCGATTGCAATCGCCTCCTCCAGCTCCAGCTCCTCCACCTCCACTTCTATCCACTAATCAACAACAGCATCAAACTGTTGCAAACTTACCATCATCCATGAAAGTGATTACCTCCCCTCCCAAGCCTAGTGCAATTGTCAATACTTCTCAACCTTCCCCTTCTCCTCAAATGATGGGAAAACCCATAAAAACCGTTAAACAACCACAGCAACACACCTCTCAAACAGGTTCCTCTCAGACATCAACTCAAGTTCCATCTTCAACTATCCCCACTATGCTGGCACCTTGTGCTACACCAGTTATGGTTGCATCTACTAGTCCTATATCTTCGGCTGTGAGTTCAGCTTCTAGCCTTGCGGTAACTCCTACATCTATGACCACTGTGGCCAACGCTGCTAATACCATCACAGTGCATGCAGTAAGACCTGCCGAACAGCCACAACAACAAGCCCATTTCTTATGCGAGTGGAGAGGTTGTATGAAGTGAGTTCTGTCAATTTTCATATTTTGAAATGAAATACCAACATCATTCATCACCACGCATATGTATACAGAGTGTTTCACGAAAAGGTTACACCCCCCTTCATTTCCGCAAAATACAGCGAAAAAAATTCCAATCAATGCAATTCTTCATGATTTTTTGTGAGGATCTCAGGAAAAATACCTTGCGCAAAAAAGTTGCGCGCAATCGTGCGCAATTGACACTAACTTCATTTTTTCAAATGGAACCCCCCTTTTTTATCGCATATTCGGATTCTACGTCAAATTTCATGAAAAAATCATACCCGAATCGATTTGTTTTATTGCGGGCAACCTGGCTTTTTGAACGCTCTAAGTTGCGCAACTCCACAATTGCGCAAAAATTAGGTTTTGGAGAACCCTCAGTGTGGCACATGTTTTTTCATCATTTTTTGACGCTGTATCACAGGGTGTCATCCATTTTGAGGAAGACCAAGATTCAAAAGGAAAAATTAACTCAACAAATTTCTTCAACGAAAACATCAGTTTTGTGGCCGAAATCATGTTTATTTTTTATTTTCTCACCTCAGTTAAAAATAAAAACTGACAGCACAATCATGCTTGAACTGAATAAAATTTCCTAAAATTTCACAACAATTTAGAAAGAACGATTTTTTCACTAATAACAACCGAATTTTGGCAGCCATTCAGAAAAATTCCAGTCAAATTGAAAAACGGATGACACCATGTGATTTAGCGTAAAAAATTGACGAAAAAACATGTGCCACACTTAGGGTTCTCCAAAACCTAATTTTTGTGCAATTGTGGAGTTGCGCAACTTAGAGCGTTCAAAAAGCCAGGTTGCGCGCAATAAAACAAATCGATTCGGGTATGAATTTTTCATGAAATTTGACGTAGAATCCGAATCTGTAATAAAAAAGGGGGTGTTCCATTTGAAAAAATGAAGTTAGTGTCAATTGCGCACGATTGCGCGCAAGTTTTTTGCGCAAAAGTATTTTTCCTGAGATCCTCACAAAAAATCATGAAGAATTGCATTGATTGGAATTGTTTACGTTGTATTTTGCGGAAATGAAGGGGGGTGTAACCTTTTCTTGAAACACCCTGTATATTCGATATTCCCAATTTATTAATCTATTTCATTCATCGATTACAGGAGTTTCAAATCTGGAAATGAAGTTTATATGCATGCTGTGGACTCCCATTGTCCTCAAGGTACTCAGGAAATCCAGTGTTTATGGGAAAGATGTGATGCTATGAAGAGAAAGAGACTATCCCTCATGACTCATTTGCAGGACAAACATTGTAATGCTGATGTAAGTATATCTACCTTTACTTATTGGGTTCAAAAAATAAATTGTCGTATAGGTGAAATGGCATCCGATTGTATTGTTGTGATCAGCTGCCTCTTCGCATTTCTGTCCATTCACTTCCTTGGCTCAGTGGTAAGAATTTCGACTCAGGAATGTAAATATAGTTTAGCCTAAAAGTAAAGATAGGAGATCGAACCCCAGTCGAGGGAAGTTAATTTTTGATGACACAACAGTATGTTTACTTGAGGAAAAGGAATTTAAGTGGCTTCTCAATGTTGCCAACCACCCAGTCAGAATTTATTGTGTACAACTTTGGTGTACCTCTGGAATTGTAATTACAAAATATCTTTTGAAGTTTTAGAATATAAAATGACTAGACGTTTTTTGATCGGAAGAAAATTGTGAACTGGTTTTATTAACAAAACACCTGTTGTTGTGACCAACAACTAAATAATCAGAAAATGATAAAAATAAATTGTAGTGGAAGCACCACACAAGTACATAGAAAATAACTAATGTGGGTTCATTTCATTGATCCATTTCATGGTTTCGACGATCGTGTTAGCTTTTTATCAGGAATGAATTTAATAGTGTCTTTCTTCAGCCGATAAAATCAAGTGTGATTTCATAAGTGGACATTCAGAAACTGAAATTACGTAGACTTCCTTCTTGCACAACTGCGCATCTTCGCATTTCTGTCCATTCACTTCCTTAGCTCAATGAAGAGAGCTCGACTCAGGTTTCTGTAGCATAATCGCAAGTCTGGAGATCGATCCACTGGAAAGTCAAGTTTTAATGACACAACAAAGTGGCGCAGTCAGTAGGGACCAGAAATGCCTCCTCAGTATTCTCTGTGGACAATATTATCGTTATATCATCAAAACAGCTCCCTTAAGACACGATTCGAGCCACTGCAGATTCGGACAAATTGTTTGTTCAGCAGTTCCCTCGCCCTGTTCAAAAAGGAATAACAACAAACTTCAGAGCGTCAAAAATATAGCGTTCTCACTGGGTTGTAAAATGCCAGCCAGAGGCCTCTCACCTCCCTGACTAGGTAATGGAGTACCTAAGATTTCCTAAACACGTCGGACGCGGATCGGGTCTATGTCACGCAAATCCCGGGGTCCCTGTGGCTGGCTGCGTCTATGTCATGCTAACACCTCTCGCAAAACAGGTTCAAGAATATCTGCTCCTGTTCTTTCGTTCTCAGTTTCCACTCTTTTCTAGCTTTTTTTCGTGATAGATGAACATATTATGAGTCGAACGGTTCAATCCGGAGCTGAATTGGTCGAGGTTAAAGGTAATTGAGCAGTTATCAAAGTGACACCTTATCTATGTGCGCTCCTCCAGTAATTTCGTTATGTTTTCACATTTTTCATTCATTTTTACAGAATGATTCAGTCTTTTTAAGGTTGATCGACATTGTTTAATTGTTGGTTGTGTCAATAATCAGCTCAATCCTCTCATAAGTTTCATACTTTCAGTTCGTTATCGTAAAAAAGATCCAGTGGTTCGACTCCGATTTTTTGTGTGTTTCACTCGGTTTTTCTGTTTTGAATCTTTGCCAGACAACTCTACAAAGCTCCCAAAAAAGAGAAGACTTGTTCTCTTTCCAGGTATGGAATAACTAGGTATTATACTGTCGTACATGATTGATTCCTACCCATTCTATGCACCATCAACCTATCTCCCTTGCAAAGGCCGCTAGAATTCGCGTCCAGTGGACGGGCCTGAGCCAACCCACTCACATAGGGGTTGATTTCCCATTCAAACTGGAGCAACTTTACACTGCCGCTGGCCGCGTCACGTTGACGCCGTGAATAAATTCTCAGCTTTTTTTTATCTCAAAATTTTTGGAAAAATATACTTTTCAATATATGTTGCTGCTATAGCGTTTCGGCGAAAAAAACATTGCTCCGCCACAGGGGACCAACGCGTTTTTTTCCCCTCGTTCAACGTAATAATGGGGAGAGATGTTGTGAAAGTTGTGAGGTCCCTTTTCGCATTTCTTTTCAGTGATTTCGTTCCTTCGTCTCAGGTTCGAAGAGGTACAAGGCCATGCCAAGAGGCAATTTGATCATGCCTGCCTGCATCATAAAATGAAAAACGTTGAAACAGAAACCACAGTAGTTCCACTATCAGTAGGTTCCGTCTGTGGGTTCCAAGTTGTTGAACTAAAATACTGTCTTCGTAAAAAAGTAAATTGGTAATTTTAAAAAATCAAGCATTTTTAACATACAGCCAGATTCAAATTCGACCAACGGGTGGTTAAGACAGTTACTTCTAACCCACGAATTGTCAATTGGATTATGGAGAATCACGCTTTTTTACATTATACACTCAGTTTTCTACACAATTGAGAAACCGTCGGTTTAACCATCACGTGGTTGGTCTCATTCCATTCACCCTGTGCAAAAGTAGGTCCCTGGGAAATGGTGAAACTTGGCCCTCCTACGAATTGTGATATGATAATGGTCTTCTCTGGATTTTTTGACGATTCGTCCTCTAATTTTTTGTAATGATTCTTGGTTTAAAAGTAGAATATAATTTCGAAACTTTAATCCTCGGTTGGTCACATTCGATTAACCGTTATTAAATTTCAGGTTCACGAAATCTCACTTTGTCTGTTTCAATTGAATTTCTCTCATGTCATTGTGAACTTATTTTTTAATCCAGTAGAAATTATTCTCAACTTTTGAAGGCTTTAACTCATCATTTGAGCCTCTTGTGTTTAGGTGATGAGAATGATGGCTGTGCGACGGAAACAGCTGTCAGTAACTGGTAGAAGTGAAATACCTGCGCCTATACCCGCTGCTCCACACCCTGGTTATGCACCCAATGCAGCGTTCCATGCGATAAAGCGCCATGCCTTGGAGTTCGTCAACCCTAAGGAACTGCAGGTAGATATTATTTTACTTCATTATCGCAATATACTCCATAAAACTCTGATTGAAAAAAAAATCCAAGATATAACCAAGGGAATGGAAATTGTCGCTGAATCCGAACCCAAATTCCGTTTTTTCAGATAGATACTTTAATAATCGAAATTTAATTTCTTCAAATCTTTGGATCTTCATCTTCCAAAAGAATTATAATTGGTAATGAGGAATATCACCGATTTCTGTTTGCATTTTTCCTGAATAGTTAATGGTGTGGGATAGATGAAAATCGGGCTGATTTCGGAAAATAAATCTTCTGTTATTTTTGGGAGACAGTAAAAATTTTTTATTTCAAAACTAACCGGGAAAACGGACGTGAAGCGGGAACGCTCGCTGATTGGGCTGTTCAGATCGCCGTCTCCTACCAGTGTTGCCCATTGGGACGACGAAATTGTGTTTTCTAAGAGAAAAGTTATCAGACAAAAACAGAGGAAACCTAATTTTCCCCATCTTGCTTTTTCTATTTTTTTCTTCAGTTTTTCGATTTCGAACTTTACTGTTTCATGAAATTTTGCATCTGGGGACTATGGATTTCTCGATCTCAGCGCTTCAAGCGGCCATAAATGAACTATTCCAGCATGACGTAATTTTCCCGGTTTTTTTAAACATTCTTATTTTCTACACTGTTTTGTTTATTCGTAAATTAGGAAGTTCGGGCAGAAAGTTTGCCTTAGGGGGTTTTTCGAGGTGCTGAATCCGATTTTGGGGTCAAAAATAGGAAATTCCGACATGGTGAAATTCCTCATTATGTGTTGCTGAATCAGTGGACTAACCAATCGTAGGCTTCGAAGAGACGCCTCAAGCTTCAGTAGGTCTGACTTCGGTATAAAGATGGAAGTGAAATTGAATAGCTAAACTTACAGGTCTCTCTTAATTTGCCAATTTCAACTGGCTGAGCAGGCTTCTTTGAGTCTCTTTCAATGAGGAATTTCACCATGCCGGAATTTTCTATTTTTGACCCCAAAATCGGATTCAGCACCTCGAAAAACCCCCCACGAGAAACTTTCAGCCCGTACTTCCTAATTTACGAATAAACAAAACAGTGTAGAAAATATGAACGTTTAAAAAAACTGGGAGGATGACGTCATCCCAGAATAGTTCATTTACGGCCGCTTGAGATCGTGAAATCTAGTCCTCAGATGCAACATTTTACAAAACCAGTAAAGTTCGAAATCGATTAATAAAAAATTAGGTTTCCCCTGTTTTTGTTTGATAACTTTCCTCTTAAATAACACTATTTCGTCGTACCATCAGGCAACACTGGGAGGAGAACTGCGATCCGAACAACCGAACAGCCAATCAGCGAGCGTTCCTGCTTCACGTTGAAGAGGTCCGTTTTCCCGGTTATTTTTTGAAATCATAAGTTTTTATTGTCCCCCAAAAATAACAGGGGACTTATTTTCCGAAATCAACCCGATTTTCATCTATCCCACACCATTAACGATTCAGGAAAAATGCAAACAGAATTCGGTGAAATTCCTCATTCTCTTTCACAGACGTTTCACAGAAATGTCGTCGATTTCGATGGTTTGCTTCATCAACTTGTTTGCAAAAGTGCTTGTTTGTTACTGATGATATCCTAAACGTCGGGATCTACGACATAAATGTAACTTTGTAACGACATTAGTTTTGTGAAACTGGACAGTTTTCGTTGACTTCGTTGTTGTTGAGTTACTCTATCCCCCATCAATGGGGGATAAAATAAGTAGAATAAGCACAAGTTCTTTCCATCAATGGGGGATAAAATAAGTAGAATAAGCACAAGTTCAGTATTATTTCCTCCAGTAAGATCTTTAAGTATCAAGTATATATCTTGTAAATTCTTGAAGAATCAAACTTTTTTCTAGCTCAAAAACGGAGTTGGATTCCCTAAAACCCTTCTACTCTGATCCCATGGAGTTTTACTTGGTTTTTTTCTCGGTAATATAGATTTTCTCATTTCTCGCTCGTCAAGAAAAGTCTCTGATTTAGCGACTTTCTACTGTGGTGCCTTGCAATTTAAACAAATTTAGTACATGAAGGGAGACCTGGGGCTAAAGATTTGTTTTCAATATACTTCATAGTATTGGCTGGTGGGCCCTAATCGTCGTATCAATATTTCTTCCGTGAATTTTAATTATATTATTCTATGCAGCAGCAAAGGGCTGCAAAGCCGGGCCCAACCCCTGTTCCAGTTCAGACAGAACAGGTCAGTTAGTGCATGACGTTCAAATTTCGTGTGATGCATCGTTTGTGACACTTGATTTTTTGTTGTTGATTTTTTTCTCTTAGCACCACCCACTTTTTGAAAATCTTTGAGTTGAAAGTTCAAGTATTATTGGTTTTTTTGTATATTCTCACGAGTTTTGCATGGATAGAACTTCCGTACTGGATTCATTCATAGGTAGCATGGGGAAAGCTGTATCTTTTAAAGAAATTCTTTCTATTCTCCTTCGGAAGCACCTGTTTATTGAGAAGAGTTTAGATCATGTTCAAACTCGTTGTTAGGTGTGGTTACTGTATCAATAATTTCTCAAGAGATCACTCAAGGGCAATAATGTCAGCTTCTTAGACTAGATCCCAACTTTTGGCGCATCAACATAATAAGGATGAGGAATCAATCTGGGATGGAGAAGCAATACAACGCGGAATTCGAAGAAAAGCTTGGAAATTAGTTTTATAATCCCAATTTAGTACTTCTGCACGGAGCATCCAGAAAAGAAAAACGCTGCAGATTATTACACAAAGGTTTATTATTTCTCTATATAGATCACTCGTCTGCAAAGAACACGGATTTGCCATTGTTACCGCCTACCAACATGAAGAAAAACATCGATCGGATTTCGGTCAGCTAAAATTTCAACAGAGATTAGGCCTCTTTTGCGATTCACACTCGTGTTTCTGATTTATCGTACGTAAAACCCTTAAATTCACGTAGGGAGCGAACGGTTTGTCCTACAGGGCTCCGCGTGGTCTCTAAAAAATCTAAAAATTCAATACTATTTTAAATTGATGGAAAAACAACACCTTAAAAATCGAAATTTTTTGAGTTAGGGCGTTTTCAAAATTTCAATCCTTATTTTTCAACCCTTAGAAGGGACCTTCATAAACCAAAAGCTTCGGGGCACAACTAGACGCCAAATGGAGCCCACATACCAAATTTCATCAAAATCGGTCAATGCTAACTGAGGGAAGTGCCAAATTTTTATTCGATTTTTGGATTCTACGTACCTTTCATTAAACGAAACCAACAAATTTTGAGGGGTTTAAAAAAAATTCTCTTGGTCGATTCCAAAGGTTCATTATTGAAAATAATATACCGAAAAACGTCCCCGAACTGTTTGGCTCTCCCCTAATCAACGGAGAACTTTGAGACTTTCAGGGATTTTCAGTTGATGTGTTTGTAGTAACAGTGAATTTTCATTGTAATTCCGCTATTGCACCTGCAAAGTGTAATCTTACCGTAAACATGCAGAACTCGGAGGATGCTGCGTCCAAAATTGAAATCTGTTCTGTGATCCGATTTTTCACCCTTGGCTGAAATTCATCGTGAACTCACATCATTGCACAGAGAACTAATTTTCAGTATTCAGAAAGTCCGCAAGTGACGCTTCAAGTTCGTCGAAGGGCACAAAAGTGATGAAGCACCGCGCGGGCGAGGTTTCAAATCGCGTGCTGCCCCACCTGATTACCACCTCTTTCCAAAATTAAAAGGGTTTTTGGGGGCAAAAAATTCTAAAATGACGCACTTACCCGCGAGATGTGGGCACGCAGCACTTCGAAGTACAGAAGCTTTTGCACCGTTTTTAAAAGTGCATCGATCGGCGAGAAAACTTTGCAGAAAAATAGTAAATTTGTCCAAAATTCTGATTAAATTATCAATTTGAAAAAGTTTTATTTTCTACAGCCTGGGGAACCTTTTTTCTGGATGCCCGTCGTAGATCTCTTGAGTGGCTTGCAATAAATTATAATTATTTATTATTATCGATTTTTATTGAGGAGATGGAAATGCTCTGTGGCTCCTCGCTTCGTATATCAGCTGATGTCTGGCGAGGGGTGGAAAGAATTGTGTAGCTATGAAATGTATACTTCCCATTCTCTCCAGGCACCAGCTGATCTGAGGACTATCTATAAAACCTACTGCATAACTACTACATCTTTTAATAAGTTGGAACATGATCTGCTCAGAAATTTACTCAATAAGCAGATTCAAATTTCTGTTATAGAAAAAATGTCTTTCAAAGACGTGTTGCTTTCACCCTCAATGAATTCCAAAACCACAATATTTATTAAGTTTATATGTTTTCTTTGTCACTTCACGTAGTTTTGAACCACTTTCATCGTTGCTGTTTTTTTAAATCTTGTCATCTGTGTATTGTAAGTACGATCTTGCTTATCCTTATTAATTAGGGATTTTGTCGTTATTTTATTCTGATTTTCAGTCGACCATTAGAAAGATGGTCCAAAACCTCCTCAAGCTATTTGAAAACTTTGAGCTGCAACAAACTTGAAATAAATTGAAGCATGGTTACAAAAAAAAAAAAAAAAATGTTGCATATATTTTCAAGAATTAGAAAAAATGCTTTTGCCTTTTGAATATCAGTTTATGAAGAAATCAATGTTCTCTAAATATGTACTCATTGGTGAGATCATATTCGTTTATGAACGTTTGTTAGACCAAAAATTGACTGATTCCATGGGCTATTTTACCGTTGAGCTCTCATGCAAAACCGTGCCTCAATTATGAATCGGTACATTTGAACTATTGGTTATTAGTATTAGTTCCTGTAGAAACACGAAATCCCTAATCCACACACATTTGTTCACCTAATAGTGATTTGAACTCGGAATAGTGATATGTTGTAATCTACCATTCCTGGATGATGATTTCAAATTCAAAAGTTTTTTATTCACTTAAATAATCATATAATGGTGTACATAGAACAAAATAAAACTGTCAGAAAAATATTGCCCGTCTAAAGGCTGAAAGCCCGAAGCGACGGGTCAAGAGCAGCTACTCACAACACCATAAATTCAAGATAAAACTTTAGGAAAAAAATAGAAACTACAAATGCAAAATAAAGCAGTCGCAAATCAATTTTTTTCTTTTACAATAGGCAATGAGAATGAAAAAAGATAAACAAGAGAACACTAACAAACATAAATACTTTTCATAATCAAGTTAGATTTTACCAGATTCAGAGAAATTAAATAGGAAATTACAGTAGACTTATACTTGACTTTCGGACACGTAGACGGAGACTTGAGTTCCTCACTCAATTGTTTGGAGTTAGCCTCCAAATGCTGAATGGAAACGTTTCAACATGAGATAGGTAGGTTGAGGAGAGGAAATTTGAATTTGGCTTTCCTCGTACGGTTTATTAGTCGAGTTCACTTTCGCATTGCTGCATCATGAGGGTTTTGAGGCGTTTTCATTAACGATCACCCCCAGATACATTGTAGGAATCAGTCTTATACAGAAGGTAAGCCAAACAGAGCTGCCATACTGCAGGAGTCAATTCTGCAACTAATTTACAATAAAAATTTCCTCTTAGACATGTGTTTAGAAGGCTCGTTTCCGAGTTCTTCCAATTTTAAATTTTTCCTCGTGATTTTGACCTTACGCCATTAAATCGGCCAAAACTCCTTTAATGCGATGTGAGCGTGGGTTGAAAAAACTGTTTATTGTTATTTTTAATCTAAACTAGACCTCATTCTGAGAATTTTGACACCAACCGCGACCTTCTAGCGTGAGAAAACCTTTTATTTTCTATGATTTTTCAAAGTTTCGAATGTTTATGACGTCACAGTGGGCAGGGGGTTCCGCCCAGACGGGAGGGGCGCATGACGTCATAAACATTGGAAACTTTGGAAAATCATAGAAAACGATGTACTCATCCAAATAGAGAACGGATGGTGTCAAAATTCTCAGAATGAGGTCTGCTTTCGATTAAAAATATAAAAAAAATCAAGCGCACCCCCCATTTGCTGTGAAAATTACAATTTGAGGATCCCGTTGGAAAGAGCATTAAATAGTCGGATAGAGGCCTTACCATTTTTCGTGGCGAAGTTTGACACATTAAAATACCCTCTGAAAAAGAATATTACATGATTTGGGAAACCTTGAATTTTTTAAATCGTAAATTGAATTGCGAGGAGCGATAGTTTTTCAAGATGCAAAATGACAAAAACTGCACCTAAATTTCAGCTTTCCTACGGTTTGGTCATTTTAAATAATAATAAATTTTCATTTTAAATAATAAATAAATTTCATTTTAATAAATAATAAATAAATTTCATTTTAAATAATAAATTTTAAATAGCTTTAGTGGGTTTAGGACTTATAACAGAAAGTTGTATTTGAACTCAGAAAAAAGTGAATTTTTTCAAAAATATCAGTTCTGAGGGGGTGATCGATGGGAGGAGGTGGGCGGGCGCCTCAGTAGACAGCGAGACCTCAGGAAACAGGAGGCCGGAGCGCTGAAATCGTTGAAACAATCCACGTTTTTCCGTGTTGAATTTTTAGATTCGAATAAGACCACCCAGAGCTATGTCTAGCTAGAGTAGGACCGACCGTTCCCTCCCCATGAGAACTTAAGGACTCAGGGGGGTCTTGCGATAATCAGAAACACAAGTGTGAATGGGGAGGAAACGCCTGATTTTTTTTTTAATTTTTAATCGGAAGTAGACCTCATCCTTAGAATTTTGACACCAGCCGTTTTCTTTTTGGATGAGTAAGTACATCTTTTTCTATGATTTTTCAAAGGTTCGAATGTTTATGACGTCACGCGCCCCTCCTACCTTGGCGGGAGCCAACAGCCCACTGTGACGTCATAAACATTCGGAACTTTGAAAACTCGTAGAAAAGAGTTTTCTCACGCTAGAAGGTCGCGGTTGGTGTCAAAATTCTCAGAATGAGGTCTAGTTTAGATTGAAAATAACAATAAACAGTTTTTCCGACCCACGCGCACACCCCATTGCAAAGGAGGCCTAATTTCCGTTCAAATTTTAGCTAGCCAAAATACGATCATAGTTTGTTTCTTCGAGTTGTACTCAGATAGTCCTTAGCAACCAGTAATCAAATTTCCTAATGAAGGCACCTACAACTCTTTATTTTTCCGAATTGAGTGTGTTCATTTATTTAAAATAGCCTGTATTGTGAAGCAAAAATATGGTTGGTAGGTAGTGACAATGGCAAAGCTGTGTTCTTTGCTGGCGAGTGATCTAGGTTTGAGGTGGAATCAATATCCTAGTGTACATTTTTCTTTAAATGCTCAAGAGCTCATCATTTGGGAAATTTAGCGCTCTTTCCAACGGTGTTATCAGATTTTAATTTACATGGAAAACAAGGGAGTTATGGCCATTTTAGTGCCGCAAGGTCGAAAACACGAATAAAAAAAACTTCATAGTGAAGTAAGTGGCATTTCGAGCAGGTTGAAAAAAAAGATGCTAAGGGGGAAAATTTTTGCAAATTAGTTGAGAATCGATTCTTGAGTTCATGTTATGTTTATCTGAGGTGAGACATTCAGTACCTACTCGCTCCGCACCATTTACGCAGAGGGGTCCTATCCATGTCCCCATACAAGTTCCTTCAAAATAATTGCTAACCCCAGTCACTCATTTTCAAAAATTGGGTGGCAGAAATTACGATACTAGGTTATTGCTTTGTGTTGTCGTCAGCTTTGTTCTTTGTTCTTTGGTCGTAGTGTGCTCCAAAAATAATTTTGTGTTCTTTCTCAACATGGAGAATGTGCCAGTAAATAAATCTTTTGACTGTCGTTGGCTTATCAATCAGTAGATCGGTTTTGTACAAGTGTGGTTTGAATGGATGCTTAGTTCACACTTGATTCTAGAATTGTTTGTGTTCGTCGTTGTATATTATGTATCTCGTACATCCAAAACGCTAAAATCACGGAAATAAGGCATGCGTATCATCGAAACATCGAGTTAATTAGTACTTGAAATGTTTAGTTTGAAAAATACACATTATTTCAAAACATATACATGTTATCCCGAAGAATTGTCTTTCAGGTTGAAAGATGAGCTTAATTCGATTTTTCGAGGATGATGCTTTTTTCGACTTACCTTTTGGTTTATTATTTTCAATAATGGACCTTTGGAATCGACCAAGAATTTTTTTACCCCCCCCCCCCCCCTCAAAATTTGTTGATTTTGTTTCAAGGTACGTAGAATCCAAAAATCGAATAAAAATTTGGCACTTTCCTCAGTTAGCATTGACCGATTTTGATGAAATTTGGTATGTGGGCTCCATTTGGCGTCTAGTTGTGCCCCGAAGCTTTTAGTTGATATAGGTCATTTCTAAAGGTTGACATTTTGAAAACGCCGACTCAAACAATTTTTATATAAACGTATAGTTTTTCCATCAATTTAAGATAGTATTGAATTTTCAGAGACCATGCGGAGCCCTGTAGGACAAACCGTTCGCTCCCCACGAGAATTTAATAAAGAATAAATAATTACGAGAGGTCTAATCTCCGTTCAAATTTTAGCTGATCGAAATACGATCGATGTTTTTCTTCATGTTGGTAGGTGGTAACAATGGCAAAGCCGTGTTCTTTGCAGCCGAGTGATCTATATAGAAAAATAATAAACAGTTGTGTAATAATTTCAGCGTTTTTCTTTTGAATTGAAAAGCTTTTTCCCTCCGGAAGTGTTTTTTTGTTGTCAATAAATGCTATTTACTCTAACGCGTTTGCCTAGATTCAGTCTTTACATTGGCTGCACACGTAAGTTATGCGCAACCACGGTAGGTAGAACACACGGTGGGGGTTACCAAAAAGGTGACTACAAATGAGTCCCCGAGAATTGTAGGGCCAAATCTACGGAAAACTGCTCGTTTTTCCTTCCTTAATATTCTGGTATTTGATAAGAACTTGAGTCCTCCTCAAAAAAAAATTTGAAGACTCCGTTCTTCGAAAATCTGTATAGTTTCCTAGTTACATTTTGACGGTGAAATTGTTGAGTCAGTGAATTTTGTCAGTTTGCATCGAAACTATAAAAATATGGTACTAGTATTGTCATCTTGCAACCTCCTCACGTCTTGTCTCCTCCTGGGACTGTCGTTCCTCGTCCTCTCATTTGTACTTGAAAGTCCTATTCCAGCAGGCCACAGGGGTTTTGCTACCACCCCAGCAACACTAACTCCCAAAAAATCGTCACCTATGTTCACACACCACCTATCTACATTTGGAAACTGTGGAAACCATTCTTCACTGTTGATAGGTGGTTAGGAAAAACCGAATGTGGATACGAGGTGTGTTCAAATTAGTGTTTTCTGACTCACCTGATCTAGATAGAGCAATTTTGAGCTAACCAGTGTTCTCGGCGCGGAAATTTCATACATAAATGAGAAAACCTCATTTTCGCCAAAATGGTAGATAGGTGGTGTGTGAACATAGGTGACGAAATGTTCAAATTATCATGAATCCTCCGGAATTTCAAGTGTGGCAGTTCAATTTTCAATAACACTGTTTTATTACTGTTTCATACTGATGTTCGTGATTTTTTAATGTTTTTCAATGTCTATTGTTTTTTTTCTGTAAACAGGATGACAATGAGGGTCCTGTTACGAAGAGCATAAGGCTTACTGCTGCTCTGATCCTTCGAAACCTAGTCATCTTTTCAACCAATGGACGAAGGTATTTCAACTCAGCTCTCCCTGCTACTGTATTATCACCCTTTTGCTCGCTGACTGAGTGAAAATATTGGAACAGCATCTTTGACTCTGACCACTGTTGATCACATGGCTCGTATCATTTGTACAATAAGCTGTTTTTTACTTGTTTATTAATTTAGTACGTGTTTCGGCGTACTCTGACGCCTTCTCCAGCCTTCGTAAATTAGCCGTAGGCTGTCGCATTAGTCACTGACAGAACACACCAACTCTACTTGTTTTGTTTAATTCCTATTTCTGCTCCCCATCACTTTTCAGATTATTGTGCATAGTGGTTTCCTTACACAGGGTGGCGCAACTTGAGTTCGCATAACTTTAGGGGTCGCTTCTACGACTAATTTGCAACAACTTTTGCTC
This sequence comes from Apolygus lucorum, assembly GCA_009739505.2. NCBI lineage: Eukaryota > Metazoa > Arthropoda > Insecta > Hemiptera > Miridae > Apolygus > Apolygus lucorum. The sequence continues at coordinate 579,049 of CM019167.2, read as the reverse complement.
CTTAGCAGTTTTTCAATAACCTCCCAAAAATACAAGTTTTGCTTCCGAGTCTACCAAGGTAGCGGAAGCTTTGTTTTCACTTTTCAAGGACGAAAAAAAAAGTTCTCCAAAATCAAAATTTTCACTCGCGTTTTGCGTTTTAGACCTTTCTGAACAATTTTGGTTCCGTGTCTGTCTGTCTGCCTTGTAACGCGCATAACTATACGAAGTTATTGTGGGATTTCAATGAAATCTTCAGGGATTGTGCGGGTTGGTGTGTAGACGGTTCCCTATGAAAATCATCATCCCCGGACTGATAGAAGCGACTGCGTATGCGCAAACGTGAATTCTTTGTAACGGCCATAACTTCTACATTTTCCATCCGATTTCAATGAAATTTTCAGGGATTTTCGACATTAACTACTATTCATCGGATCATCTATACAATCGGGTTATGGATACGAGGAAGCTATGTGCCACACACCCTCTTGGCAGACGTTTTTCACTTTTAAGATTTTTGTCGAGTTTCCGACTTTGTCTCAGTAAAACGGATATAACTCTTTTAATTTACGTGCAAATTCAATTCTGATTATACCGTTGAAATCTCTTTGATGTATTATTCTATGCGTTAAGTCAGTCCTAATGAGGAATTTCACCGAATTCTGTTTGCATTTTTCCTGAATAGTTAATGGTGTGGGATAGATGAAAATCGGGTTGATTTCGGAAAATAAGTCTCCTGTTATTTTTGGGAGACATTCAAAATTTATGATTTCAAAACCGGAAAAACGGATCTCTTCAACGTGAAGCAGGAACGCTCGCTGATTGGCTGTTCGGATCGCCGTCTCCTCCCAGTGTTGCCTGATGGTACGACGAAATCGTGTTATCTAAGAGGAAAGTTATCAAACAAAAACAGGGGAAACCGAATTTTCCCCATCTTGCTTTTCTATTTTTTTCTTCAGTTTTTCGATTTCAATCTTTACTGTTTTTGTGAAATGTTGCATCTGAGGACTTTAGATTTCACGATCTCAGCGCTTCAAGCGGCCATAAATGAACTATTCCAGCATGACGTCATCCTTCCGGTTTTTTAACGTTCATGTTTTCTACTCTGTTCTGTTTATTCGTAAATTAGGAAGTACGGGCTGAAAGTTTGGCGTAGGAGGTTTTTCGAGTTGCTGAATCCGATTTTGGATCAAAAATAGGAAATTCCAACATGGTGAAATTCCTCATTGGTGAAAAAAATGGCCAAAGTTGAAGATTTGAAAATTTCTTAAAAATCACTGGTTTTTTCTTCGGGGTTTCTGCTTCTTGTGTGAGGGTTTTTCGGTGGTCACTCTTCTGGGAAAACTTTCTCAAACCGTCAGCTTTCCAACGTTCTAATCAACAAAATTTTTTATTAGGGAGTTTTGGGGAGAATAGTGCGTTTGAGTGCGAAAAAACGTCTGTTTTACAGGGAAAATTGAGGTTTTGTGTAAGGGTATGAGTTTTTCAACACTCGAGGGTTGGATTGGAGTCTACGTATTTTTTTTTTGGCTGAATCGAACGGTGATACTCCTCAGCCTCAGACTCTGCAGAAATTACGTTTATCGACAAGTTTTTCCGACTTCTCGCAGAATCTCCAATATCTTCTTTAGGGGTTTCATTGCAAACACGTTTGATGGTCACATAATGAATAATCCTAATAATTAGTAATAATAAAGAATTTTTGTGTCCTTCTTGGCGTTCTAAACTATCCTGCATGAAACCAATGCGTTAACCGCATATATTCAAGTCAGAGATTAAAGAAGTAGGTAAACCTTGTGCGATGGTCGAGGAGTAAAGAAAATCATTTCTGCAGAGTGAGAGGCAGAAAAGTATCACCATCAAGTCTTGGAAAAGTCATAATTTTACACAAAACCTCGATTTTCCCAGTAGAATACACTTTTTTTTTCGCACTCATACGCATTTTTCACCCAAAACTTCAACGTAAAATATTTTTGTTGATCATAACGTTGGAAAGCTTAGAGTTTGAGGAAGTTTTCCCAAATAGTGCCCTCCAAAAGACTACAATACAAGAAGCAGAAAACCCAAAAAAAAGATGATCTTAAGGAAATCTTGGACTTCGGCCTTTTTTTTCACCATTAGCACTGACTGAAAGCATCGGACATAGAAAAGAGATAGAAAAGGTTTTTGTAGTTGTAGAATCGACCTCTGTAGTTACTTGGACTTGAGTTGCGCCTCCCTGTGTACCTGCGAGGGTCACACCAGGTAAAATGTCTTATTGTTTTAAATAATTACGAAAGTTTTTCGTAATGTAAATTACGTTTGGAGAAGCAAGAAGAAAACAGTTTTTGAGAACCTAATGTTATCCGATGCTGAAGAAGGTGTACGCCAAAACATGTACTAAACCTAAAACTAAACAAGTAAAAAACAGACTCTAAGATTCTCACTCAACAATAGGACCACTCCATTTGTACAATTGTATTTTCTTTATTTGTATGGTATTTACTGAAATATTAGTATTAACTAGCTGAAAAGCCCATTAAAAGTAGGCAAAAACGATTCCTCCGACTCTCTCCTCCACCCACTCCCTCCGACTCCTCCTGCCCCAGCTCCCCTGACTCCCCCCGCCCCCAACTCCTCCCGCCACCAGCTCCTCCTGCCCTCAGCTCCTCCTGTCTCAGATTCTGCCGACTCTCCCCACTCCCACGAACCTCCGTGCATACATACATACGTACGTACAGTTGGCGTTTTATGTATATAGATAATTAAGTGTATCATTTGCATGGAACGTAGTATGTTGCTGGAACAATCTCCAAGGTGTGCACTTCGGAGCACAGAATTTTCATCCTCGATCGTTCATCTTATTGGTACCATATTCGGTTCTTAGGTTAAAACAATTCTTTTAAAAAATCAATGCTATGGTAAATAAACTATAAGTACTCATAATACGGCCGTTAGCTGGTTTAATGAACTGGATCCCGTGAGATGACGGAAGTAAGGGCCAGTCGCCTCTGGAGATTGTCTGGATTGGTGACCACTCGTGGGCGGTATCGCAGGTCCTGATAATTTTTTGCGTTGGGCCCCTGGTGAACCCCCCTCCACTTGAGCGAGTGAGGCAATAAGTAGCCATGAGCGAATTCACCTGAACGAAATCTGATCTTCCCTTTGGAAGACAGCTGATGACGCTCCGACGAAAGGAATCGCCGTTGAGCGAAGATTCAACCTGAGGTGGTTGTTTACTTATTCATTGTTACAAATGACGGAGAATAGGATATAGATGATACCTACTATTTCTACTAATTGCCTCTCTGTTATGTTATCACTGTTGCCACGCCTATCTACTCGTACTATCAGATACAATACCTTTTTCTAGTATTAAAAATAATATTGTCTCGCACTTTGCGGTGATCAAAACGGTGGGGCAAAAACGTGAACAAAATCAATGAAATATTTGACAACACAGTAAGTTAAGAAACGAGGAGTTCCATAACACTCATAATACTGGGGAGTCCCTTATACGAATAGTTTCAATATTTCTTGAGGAAAACGGCTGAGTTTGAAAATTTGAATGGGGAAATTTTCTAGTGGTCACCGTAAATGTGTGTCCTCCCCTATAATATTTGATTTATTTTTTTAATTTTTATGGCGTGCCCCCTCCGTCTGATAGTCTTTTAGGGGAGATTAAAAAAAAATGGATACTGGTTTCGATGTATCCACAGATCCAGCTTGGTTGTTTACACTATAAAATATGGCGTGAGAAGTTGATGCTTCCCTAGCGCTGCTCTGCTGATGCCACTGTTTTTCATCTCTCTAGTTCCTTTTGCCCCATTGCCACGGATTGCTAATTTTAATTTCCAAATATTGATGTAACTAAATGGCATTTCGCCCTCTAAATTGGCACAGTTACTTAAATTTGTACTCCGATCCGATTAAAATCGAAAGAAACCCCTTTTCCTGTGGAGGCCAATCCTCCATTAAGAAAGTTCCATCAGTTTTACCATGAAAATATTACTAAGTGATTTTCTTTTCTTTCAGGCATCTCACGAGATTTGAACCCCACTTGGCGAGCGTAGCTTTGAGTAATGTGGAATCATCACGGACAATCGCCCATGTTCTGTTCGACATGAGTCAGTCTAGGTGACCTACAACGTTTGTTGAATAAAGACTTCCTGTAATATAGAATCGTATAATCAACGTTGTTTGATAAAATATGTACATTGAATCAAGTATTATATTAAATTTGTGTATATAATGTATATAAACGTTAAATAGAGCACAGCTAAATTTATGTCTTTGATCGCTTGATAAATGGGCTTCCCTCAGAATTTATCAGTACCAAGGCTCTGCTTATCCTATCTTTGTTCACTAAGATATCTTTGGGCCATTGGGTAAGCAATCAAATGTTTAATTGAAGAATTGATTTCTGAAATTATTATATTTTTAAATAATATTTATTTTTTGTTATGAATCTGTTTAGTAGTAGAACATAAATGAATCGCCTTTTTTATAGCCTTATTAAATACTTTTGATAAACGAAATTGAAAATCCGTGTTTAGTTGATGTCACCTTCAGTATTCCTATTGTTTCCTTGGATTGTTGGTTACTCCCCAATCTCGTATTGACCACTTTTTGGCTAAGAAGTTGAAACACGTAATAAGGATTTTGACGGGTGTCAGCTGTGGCCGCGCTCGTTATGGCGTGCGTCTTTTAGTGACGAGTCTCAGGCTGGCTACTGTGGCGTATTTTCATGCGAGCTGGGCTCAGCCCTTCCTCGTCCCAACCCAGGGCGGTGAGGAAACTGGAAGCCATGAGCGAAATCATCAGAACAAATTCTGATCTTCCCTTTGGAAGACAGCTGATGACGTCCACGACGCCAGGAATGGCAGTCGGACAAAAATCCATCCTGAAATGGTTGGTTAGTTTACTTTTTACTTACTTAACTTACTAATAAGGACATTGAGCTGACTTAGGGTCACATTATCTTCGTTCCTGACTTAGCAACGAAACTTGGTGTGAAGAAAGAAAATAATAACATCCACGTCTCACTTGGAGCCCCCCCCCACTAAGAACGCCTAAAGAGGTCTTCAAAAAATAACTAAGTTTGATTGATAGTATCGAACCTTTTTCTCTTGAATTGGTTCCTCAAAGACAACCTCATGAATGCGACATGGGGGGTCTCAGTTGGTCGCCGTTCTCTCACGAACCGGCGCTTAATGTTTCAAAGTTGTACCTATGTTCGAATTTTATTAGTGCATGTACCTAGGGAATTGAAAAACTCAAATATTGCCGCTGGAATGATAAAAGTCTAACAGTAATTGCCAGAGAAAACAGGGGAAACCGTTCATTCACTGATTAAGCTTCCTGATGCACAGAAAAAAATTGAATATTGAAATATAGATGTGGCACACCAACACAAAAAATAGATTATTGTTCGACTTTGATGATTCCTGTGGTAATCTCTTAGTTTTCAAATTCTCTAGGTAGATGGACGAATGAATTTGAAAAATCCTCGAACATTTCAAGTATAACTACACCCATTTCGAAAGAGATTAGACTAACCCGGAACAAGGAAGGAACAGCGACCAACTGAGACCCCCTTAATTTCCAAAATTATCAAAAATCAAATGAAATGAAGGTGAAACGTACATGAGAAATGGCATAATTAAGGTAGTATTGAATTTAAACTACGTAGTCCACGGTTTTGTACAGGAGAAAATTCAAGTTTAAAAGTTAAAATTATTATTTTAATGATGAGGTAGGCATCCACTATTCAAACAAAATGGAGAATTTTGCATCTGAGTCCACCCTGGTAGCAGAAGGATGGTTTTCAAGGTTAGAAAAACAAAAGTTTTCTGAAATGATATTTTCGACTTCAGACCTTCCTGAAAGTTTGTGGTTCCATGTCTACCTGTGTGTCCCCAAATCCTTGGACCAGGAAACACTACAAAGTTATTGGAGAGTTCTTGCACGCCGCTACAGGAGCCCATGGAACCTCTTCACAAAGCTCAGAGTCCGCGGGGGGGGGGGGGGGGGTGAATTTGCCTCCCACCAACAGCGGGCGACGGTTGGCTGGACCCCACATGCCCGAGCCGAGCCCGCACTGTGCGACGTCCGAGTGACGGACGACACACGGGTAGGAAGTAATCATGGGAAATCTTTCATCTTTTTCATTCTTTCATCATGGGAAGTCCCCACTCTTCTGCACCGTCCCTCCGACACGAGCCCGCACCGTCTCAAACTACGGACGTGCCTTGGATAGCAATGGACCTGGAAAAGTTAATTGAGGAGGTTCACAATTTTCCAGTGTTGTATGATCAGTCCAGTGAAAAATATCGTAATTTGGAGTACAAGGAAAGAGTATGGACAATTATTTCAACGAACCTGAAGGCGGAAGGTGAGCACAAATCTTTTTTATTGATAATATTATTATTTTTAAACAAATAGGTTTTCCACTTTTTTCAAATAATAAACACTGTTTCAAACCAAAAGAATTTATTCTATCATGAGGGCTGCACGTTCTTGCCACTCCACGCTACCTGCTTCGGAATTGAAAAAGCGTGTGAAATCATCTCTCACGACAAATGCATCTTGCGTTGCGCTCGGTCCTGACTCGGAAATGTGAGGCCTCCCTACTCTGTAACGTACACACGGCCGTGTTGCGGGTCGGGCTCGGCTCGGGCATGTGAGGTCCAGCCTTAAAGGGTTCCCCAGACAATCACCCGTTTCTAGAGGCTCCCCGGCACCAGCCCCCCCCCCTCCCCCTTCGGTAGTTTCCTGGGCCTCCTCCTTCAACAGGGTAGCATCCTCCGTTGCTCGCGCTAGTCTCCTCTTAACAGGGCCTGACAAATTTTGGTAACAAAAACTCTCTATTGTCCAATTTCGATGAATTTTTCCGAGTTCGTGCGGATTGGCGTGTGAATTGTCCCCTATGAGGGTAGTGTAAGGTACTTAAAGATCGATGTTCTGAGATACTCTTCTATACAACCGGGTTAGGGATACGAGGAAGCAATGCGCCACACCCACTTGGCAGAAGTTTCAGTGTTACTGGATGCTACAACTGTCAGAAATCAAAAAGAATCTTCCCTAATATGAAGCTGCAAGAATCAGTGATGAGCAGGAAACCCCTTTCATGCTACCTATCACATTTTTGAAATTGAAAACTAGTCTTGTAGCGATACTACTGTTCGTAGTGATTTCAGCCAAAATAATCATTAATTCACTATATTTTCACAGTACCTAATTCAAAGTTGGGTATCATAAAACCTCCTCAATTCAGACAAGAATTTCAGTTTTATGTCAGCTGGGTGCATATTAAGATTTCAGGAGCTCTTTTGGTTTATTATTGTCAATAATGAACCATCAATCGAGCAAAGAAAAACTACTTTAACCCCCTCAAAATTGTATGGTTAACGTTTCAAGGTACATCCAAGTAGAACCCAAAAATCGAATAAAATTTGTTGGTCCGTCTGCAGGACTTAGCCCTGTTTTCGTGAATTAATTTTTATGAAATTTAATTTTTAAAAACGGAGTTCAGAAGAACGTTCTTCTCAACTCCATTTTTCATTAAAATGGTTTTCCAGTCTCATCGCCAGTGATTTGATTCGAATTGATGAAATTTGGTATATCGGGTCCTTGCGGGGTGTTGTTGTATACATGTTTTTTTTTTTTTTTCAATAATTTAAAAATGCGGCGATTTTTTGAAATTTTGCTGGGGGTTCGCAGGAGAAGCATAGTTATGTGTGTCATTCTCATTCAAAAGACACATTTTGTGTCCACCACTGAGTGATATAGCTTCCCATACTTTTTAGGACGTCCCACACTAAGACTTGGGCGTCCTTATGCGATCGATCTGGGGTGAAGTTGGACAACACTCAACAGAAAAAAAATAGCCCCACAGTAATCCGTTTTAGACCATTCTGAATCCAAATCCGCGAAAAAAACCATAGGTGTATGTCTGTGTGTGTGTAACAAAATCTTGTGTACTCTGCACAGGCCTTAATTCTCAACCGATTTTCCTGGTTCTTTTTTGTTCGTCGCGGAAAACTATCTAGTTGTGCACTACGGCGCCGGAATTTCGAATTTTGCCTTTTTGGGCATAATCTTGTGTACTCTACCCAGGCCTTAGTTCTCAACCGATTTTCGTGGTTCTTTTTTCGTTTGACGCGGAATACTATCTAGTTGTGCACTACGGCGCCGGAATTTTGGATTTTGCTTTTTAAGAGGGGGAAAGGGGAGGTTAATGCTTAAAACATATTGTTTAGTAATGCATGCATTCCAGGGGACGTCCCATTGGATAAGCATTAGATCAGTTAAACCAGTTGGTAAGCGATAAAACTGTTTCACTCGATGTAATTTATTCATTACTTTAGGCAAGAAATACTGACCCCCCCCCCCACCATTATCCACCTTAACATTTCTAGCGGCATGGGAGCCTCGAATCTGAAGAGCATTTTAAAATCCATGATCTACGATACCCAACATGCGAATTCGAGTTACCCCCCCCCCCTTCCACTCACCAATGGTGCCAGTCTGGCACCAAAGCGGAAATACGTCGTAACATTGAACTTTCATCTGTTAGTTTTGGTAGGCAGTCCGTCGAAGTTCACATCCGTATTCAAGGTGAAACACAAAAAAAAAAACCACGAAATAAGCGGTTTATGGCATCATGGCACCATGGTGGCACCACTATTAGTTCCATGGTGGTACAGAGAATAATTCATGAAAATTCGGAGGTATAATGAGAATTTTTCCTCAATTTCAAAGCTTGGGTACAATTAGTAAGCAGTAAAGGAACCAAAATATTGAAAAATCGGATGTTTTGTGAATATTATCCCCCCACTCACCCCCTCCCCTTGCGAATTTTGGTACTCTGGTAAAATCATGTACAGCTCGGAAGTTATTTGAGTCAAACAAAAAAAGAAACACGCAAATCGGTTGGAAATTGAGGCCTGGGCAGAGTTTACAAGATTATGCACGCAAACGCACGTTTTTTAAGCATTAACCCCCCCTTCCCCCCTCTTAAAAAGCAAAATCCAAAATTCCGGCGCCGTAGTGCACAACTAGATAGTATTACGCGTCAAACGAAAAAAGAACCACGAAAATCGTTTGAGAACTAAGGCCTGGGCAGAGTACACAAGATTATGCCCAAAAACGCACGTTTTTCGAGCATTAACCCCCCCTTTCCCCCCCTTAAAAGGCAAAATTCGGAATTTCCGGCGACGTAGTGCACAACTAGATAGTTTTCCGCGACGAACAAAAAAGAACCAGGAAAATCGGTTGAGAACTAAGGCCTGTGCAGAGTACACAAGATTTTGTTACACACACACAGACATACACCTATGGTTTTTTTCGCGGATTTGGATTCAGAATGGTCTAAAACGGACTACTGTGGGGTTATTTTTTTTCTGTTGAGTGTTGTCCTCCTTCACCCCAGATCGATCGCATAAGGACGCCCAAGTCTTACTGTGGGACGTCCTAAAAACGTGCGTTTGCGTGCATAATCTTGTAAACTCTGCCCAGGCCTCAATTTCCAACCGATTTGCGTGTTTCTTTTTTTGTTTGACTCAAATAACTTCCGAGTTGTACATGATTTTACCAGAGTACCAAAATTCTCAAGGGGAGGAGGGGGTGAGAGGGGGGATAATATTCACAAAATATCAGATTTTTCAATATTTCGGTTCCGTTACTGCTTACTAATTGTACCCAAGCTTTGAAATTGAGGAAAAATTCTCATTATACCTCCAGATTTTCATGAATTATTCTCTGTACCACCATGGAACTAATAGTGGTGCCAGGACACCATAAACCGCATATTTCGTGTTTTTTTTTTTTGTGTTTCACCTTGAATACGGATGTGAACTTCGACGGACTGCCTACCAAAACTAACAGATCAAAGTTCAATGTTACGACGTATTTCCGCTTTGGTGCCAGACTGGCACCATTGGTGGGGGGGGGGGGGGTGAACTCGAATTCGCATGTTGGGTATCGTAGATCATGGATTTTAAAATGCTCTTCAGATTCGAGGCTCCCATGCCGCTAGAAATGTTAAGGTGTATAATGGTGGGGGGGGGGGGCGGTCAGTATTTCTTGCCTAAAGTAATAAATAAATTACATCGAGTGAAACATTTTTATCACTTAACAACTGGTTAAACTGATCTAATGCTTATCCAATGGGACGTCCCCTGGAATGCATGCATTACTAAACAATATGTTTTAAATCTTTCATCAGTCCAATGGAACACAAAACATGGAAAAAAGTCACTCAAATGGGTGAGGCACATAGCTTGATCCGATGCATTGTAGCTAATCTCAAAACATATAAGTACCTTGCACTACTCTCATAGGGGACCACCTGTCGCTAAAGCGATGGTAATTTTGGAACTGGTTCATAGTAACAGGTCGGCAAGGTGATAGTTCAATTCCAAAAGAGTAGTTAGTTTCAACAGAGAGTAGGTGGCCATTGTTGTTCGAGAGTGTGGTACGAGAGGACGATGTGAATGGGAGAAATCTACTACCTACATGGTAAGATACAGAATCAGTCATTCCAACGTACATTGTTCAGTTTAATATACTTACATCGTTATCTGTACATAATTTGTCGCCCTCCTCATGCCTATGTCAGCAATCAGTAATGTGTGGTTGTGCCAGTATCAAATCGTCACAGTTCAAAGCGTAGCTTACAGTCATTCAATTCAAGCCGTACATTTTGTCATGTCACTCGGCTGTAAGCATATCAAAGTTCGTGGTATTCATCAGGACCAGAACTGCCATGCATTGTCAAGGGCTTTTGGTGCCAATCAAACCAAAGCCTGCAGTTGAACTCAAGGGTTGTGTTGGTACCATCAATCCATCCAATCTGCGTACATACCAGTAGCGGCTCCTGCCCCAAAACTCAGGGGGTGCACAGAGATCAGGAGAAGTTATGGAGAAGGGACAGAATAGGTGCTTTTCTCTGCCAAATAGAAATTTCAACGATATGCAAATGGAATAAATAAATAAGAAATTCAGAAATACTTAATCATCGAAGGTTTGAACCCAAGAAATGCACCCATCTTATTGCAATACCTGAAATGTATGTTTGCCCGTGACAATTCAAAACATCGTCCAATTCGAAAGAAAAATTAACGAGCCCCTTGAAGACTCCGGCATTCAAAGAATCTTCCATCATGTCCATGCATGGCTACCTCGAAAACACCACAGAACTTGATACAATCAATGATTCGAGATAAAATGTACCTATTTTTCTTAACCGTTTCGTTTTGTTGTATCGGATTAAGACGATATGCACTGTCGAGTTGTTGCATTATATTTTGACGCCGTCTTTAACCCAAGCCTCATTTTGGTTGGTAGAACAAAGTAGGCAAGAAAGCAAAATAATTTGTTAGTCACTTCACACCCGCAAAGCCAATCTACCTTCTTATAATATTCGACATTAAACTTACGGTACGAATCTGCACGATTTTTAAATTTCAACGTCTGCTGGAGTCCAGGTAGAGACGGCAAGGGGCGGCCAGTTTCTCGAATGTCTCACTTTTCCACGACTGACAAACGCGAATAGTTTACGTTAATGTAATGCACCAAATTGTTCATCGTACCTACAGCACTCCTAAATAATCAGAATACTTTGAACAAAACGGTGGACTGAAAACGAAAAATGGAAATCCCTATCAGTTTTGTTTGACTCTGTGTTTACTTATTACTCGATAAGAAAACCCAGATTGCAGAGCTCTCTGACAGGGGCTTATCAATTCAGTTTTGCGCCCCAAGGCACATTTCATGCTCTCTGGTTGGTCAATCTCACGTGCCTGCCTCCCTCGAATGACGTCACCCTCCCAAAAACAGAGCAGATCCAAACGGATGCACCTAACTGGTGTGGTGGGTCAAGAAAGACTCCCCGCCTCTGTTTTCGCGCGTAGATTCAACTAGCACAGTACTTATGATTGAGTCTTCTGTCACTAGCCAACTTACTCTTCAAACGAATAGGAACGAACTTTGAATTTTTTTTAATTGACTGGGGGATCACATGCGCCTATGCTCCTATCAGTAGCCGCCCCTGGTACATACATCAAAGTTTGGGGGCTCGTGCCTGCGCCAAACTGCTGTAATTCATTCACACTGCGATATGGTTCGGAAGAGGCGGCAAGTTGGGGATGGAGGTGTGCCATTCAGGGCCGAGCAGCCCAAGGGGTGAATCAGTTTCAAACAACAAACTCCACACATTGTGCTCAAATTCATCATGAGGAGGGAAATCAAATACTTATTAATCAACAGTTTATACTATATTATTTCGTGATTAATTCGTAGATTTAGATCGTAATTTACGACACCACCTACATGCCAATCCGCACAATCTCTGAAAGTTTCATCGAATTCGGGTAGAAAATGTACAGGGTGTCTCACGGGAACCGGACGAAAAACAAATGAATGTAACTCCAATGGTTGAAGTCTTAAATTTTTTATATTTTTATCAGAAGGTAGGGAATTAAATGCCATTTTAAGTTTTAAAAATAACATCCGACAAATGGTGCCCATCTTGTTCGAAACACGTGGCAAGTCTGTCCAGGAAGTTTCGGTGGACGCGCTCCAGTAAGTCTTGATCAATTTACGCAACTTGAGACGTTATTTCTTCCTTCAAAGCTTCCAAAGTGGAGGGTTTTGATTCAAAAACGCGTGATTTAAGGTATCCCCAAAGGAAGAAGTCACACGACGTCAAGTTGGGGACCTTGGGGGCCATTGCACGTCCCCAGAGCGTCTCCAAAGCCCTGGCCATTCTGTGCGCAAACGAGCTCAATCACTGCACATTTCACCCACTTCTCTCAATCGAATCATCAAGCGTAATTTAAAGTGGCATCCGTACAAGTTGTCAATCGTTCAGCAGTTGCAACCAACTGATTACCCACAGCTTGTTTGGTTTCAGCAAGATCCCCCCCCCCCTCACACTTCCAGAGCCGCAATCGCCCTCTTGCGCCAGATGTTCCCCAATCGCCTTGTGTCACGCTCTGGGGACGTGCAATGGCCCCCAAGGTCCCCAGACTTGACGTCGTGTGACTTCTTCCTTTGGGGATACCTTAAATCACGCGTTTATGAATCAAAACCCTCCACTTTGGAAGCTTTGAAGGAAGCAATAACGTCTCAAGTTGCGTCAATTGATCAAGACTTACTGGAGCGCATCCACCGAAACTTCCTGGACAGACTTGCTACGTGTTTCGAACAAGATGGGCACCATTTGTCCGATGTTATTTTTAAAACTTAAAATGGCATTTAATTCCCTACCTTCTGATAAAAATATAAAAAATTTAAGACTTCAACCATTGGAGTTACATTCATTTGTTTTTCGTCTGGTTCCCGTGAGACACCCTGTAGAAGTTTGGCTGTTACAAGGAAATTCACGTTTGCACATTTGCAGAGGCTACTATCAGTCCGGGAGCGATGATTTTCATAGGGGACCATCTACACGCCAACCCACACAATCCCTGAACGTGTCATCGAAATTGGAAATAACATCGGCCCGTTACAAGGATTTCATGACAGACAGACACGGAACCTAATTTGTTCAGGAAGGCCTCAAACGTAAAATGCGAGTTGAAATTTTGATTTTGGAGACCATTTTTTCATCAGCCCCGAAAAATTAAAATAATGGTTCTTCGTCCTTGTTAACCCATTTCAAGCCAAGGGTAGAAATAACAGAGTAGTGACAGGAGGAGGATGAACTGATTTACAGGATGGCGGCCGAAATAAGGCATAATTTGGTCACCAATTGAGAGCGAAAATACTCCAAATTTTATGAATTTTACATTTTAATGGGATTTAAGAGGCCTCAGTCTTCCAAATCGATGTGATTTATCCAATTCATTGTTGTTGGTAACATGTAAAAATCTATCTTTTGGCCCGAAAAACATTTCGACTTGTGGCCCAGAACGCTCAACGCCCAGGATCGAATTTGAGCATCGTAATCAAGCATTCGGCCCTAAGGTCTCCTTTTCAACGAACAATTTCCAAAATCGCATCGAGCTCTCGAACGTCGAAGAATTTCCACTATTTTCAATATTAAAAAAAATAGAAAAAAAGTCGATGCGAAAACGCATCAGTGGCCGGAAATGGGTTAAGACTCGGAAGCAAAAATCCTTGGATAATGTAAGAAAAACGTTTTTTGAGAGATGAAACATAATGTTTCTGCTAGAATCGAAAAACTTATCCAAAGAAAAAGTCTCCACACTTGCATAAATCAGTCTGAATTTATCGTCAAAAAGAGTAGGCTGTAACCATCGTACTGTTGGAGAGCTGCCGCCATCTGTAGGAAAACATCGTAATCCAACGAATTTTCTTTGAAATTTACCAAATAAAGCAGTGGAGTTGAAGGAGACTTAAGAGAGAACTCAAATTTGCATGGTACTTTCGTAGTGTGCATTATATTGAAAATCAAAGGTATCAAATGTCGAGTGGTAAGTAATAACTCTACCTAGCACTAAGGACGTCTCAAAAATACAAGAATATGTGTACAGTACTAACTGTACAGATGAAAAATGAACTTATAAACTTCGTGATACAAAATTGAATTACAGGGAAGTTCATGGGCAGAACAATTTCAGTCTTTTGTCGCAGGCATAAGACCCGTTCAAGATAATTATGAAACAAAGGGTGATGATCACAGTTCGGTTTAGACTAGATCACTAGGCCTACTGGGTGAGTTGGTCCGGCGATCCCCTTCTCTGCCCAACGACGGGGATGACGGACGTCAGTGCAGCGGACCTTCTCTGTCAAATGGCAATTATATTTCAGGAAGTGAATGATAGTCGACAAAACAATTTCGGTTTCTATTCAGGCACAGTCTCAAAGTGTTACACTTCTCACAAGCCCACACAGTTTGGCCTGTGTGACAGTGCGTGCATTTCCCTTGTGGGACAGGAACAGGGAAGTGACCCTGTTGATCGAACCTCACTTCCTGAGAAGGAGCAGGGTTTTTGTTTCTTGTTCTCCTCATATTTCGTGATCTTCCTTTCAACAACAATCCTTCGGCTACATATGCCTTGAAGTTTGTCAACTCAATTTTCTTCCCTGGGTTGTCTTCACGGTAGAGGATCCAAGCGTTGCACAATGAAACGTCAAGTAGCCAAGAGAAAATGTTCATGTACCATTTATAGCTTTTCAGAGGAGTTGTGAAACTCGCTAGTCGCATATCGCTTTCTTCCTCATCCCCCATGAATTTGTTGTATTCTCTCACTATCGCAGGACACTCAATAGACACTTTTCCATTTTCAACGGAGTAACTCTTTACTAAACCAACGGGTTCATCGCCTATGAAAGAGGACCCCAACAAAACAGATTCGGTGTCGTAACATTTGACGATGCAGATTTTTTTGACGTTGTCCGACACTATTTCAAAACTTCCTCTGCCTTTCCTGGCCATCTCCTTATCTGATGAAAGCTTTTCGGCAGCACCAGCTGTTCTATCAGACCTCAGCATCCCTAATGACAAAATGCCGTAGTGTTCTCGCAACATGTACATTAGTTGTGGTGAATTAACCACATCGTCGATTAACACAGCTGATAGAGGAGAATCAGGAATGGATTGGCATAATGCGGCCACAATTTTGTCGGAAAAATCCAAATCATCATCGGGAAACGGAAACAAGAACCCCCTCAATGTATCTTGGCTGGAATATATCAACATATCATATACGAATCCACTTACTCCCGACCTCCCAAACAATTTAAATCCCCACTTTATGGGGGTTTCGGACATGTATTGTTTTCGGGTGCCCACTTTCTTCTTCTTATAGTTGATCATCGTCTCATCAATGGCGTAATTTTTTTCCTTACCATCAAACTCAAGAAATTTCTTCCGCAAATATTCGAAAACCGGCCTTATTTTGAAAAATCTATCATCTTTTTCTTGTGACTCGTTATCTGCAAAATGTAGAAACCGACGAATTTCATCATACCTTTCAAGAGACATGATATTGCTCACTTTTCCCCAGCCCATGTAGTCCGACCAATAGTCCCTGGGAGAAGGCATCCTCCCAATCCCCATATATATATGCACTGCCAAAAAATCGCAGATACTGCTACGGTTTATATTGCAAGATTTTGTAGTTTGCTGGACGGAGTACAACTTGCTTTGCTCTACTATGGAGTCGAGAAGTTCATTGGTGAAGAACTTTTGAAAGTAGTCGCACGGTTTGTCTTGAAGGCTCCTGCTGGATTGGCTCAACGCCTTCCTTTCGGGTAGAGTGACAACATTCAAAAATGTTTGTTTCTTCCAGCTGTAAATGAAGAAAATAAAAATAGATTACTAAATTACTCATCTTTCAACTGTAGATCATGAAATAGGGTAGTAGCATGGGTTGAAATTTCGTATTTTTGAAGCCAGATTCAAATTTAGCGCACTTGAAAACGTTGCTGTGCTAGTTTTCAGTTTGAAATTCCATTAAGTTACTTCCATAAGATAATATGTAGTGTGAAGGTGAAGGGTAGGTGAGGGAAAGTTCCCGCACTAAAAAACTATCATATGGGTCATTTTCCTAGAAAGGGACAATCGGTATCCCAAGATTTCAAAAAACTTAAAGTCCGACTCAAGTTCTGCCAAAAATCAGGGATTAACCTCACACCATACTGATTGAATTTCGACGAAAGAACACACAGTGGGACGCTTAATTAATTAATTGAAAATTAAAGAAGAAAAACTATCGAAAGAAACCTATTGGCGTGGTATCCGCGTAAAGGAAAATACTCGGAACCCCATCTCCATGAGGAGCGAGAACTGGGAGTTATTCCAAAAATTGAACCAGGGCGGGACGCAGGTGTAGAAAAGGGTTAAACCAACGTGGAACACGGTTTTTCTGATAGCAACCTAGAAACCTCTGAAAGTAACCAAATAATCTCGATTTATCGGTTTTTTGAGCCAAAACTTGGTACCAGGAGATTTTTACGGTTGCTGAATACAGTTTTGAGGTCGAAAAATGTAAAGTTTTTAAATCGCAACGGAAAATTCAAATTAAATTGTTAACAACTTGAAAAAAGTCTTTTTTTTGTCTTTTGAAAAAGGCAGATGATAGACACAAGTTCCTGGGTGGCACTTAGGTTTTTCAGCTTTTCCCGCATACTGGTGCTGTTCTGCTGAAGTGTAACCATATCGCTGGAACCAGCTCGGTAGAAACAAGAACTAGAGACCAAATAGAAAAAACAATTTCGATTTCTTACTGTTTCACAGAGGGCAGATGAAAGACAGACGGTGACTGTGACACCACGTTTTTGCAAATGAAACCACCTGTGCACGCCTCCACATAGAAGAAATACGATTCCTGCCGCTTTCATTGATAACCTAACGACTAACCTCACCTCTTACAGTGGTAGTAAAACCACGGGAAACGATAAAAAGCCGCCAAAATACGAAAACACAAAAAAGGCAGATTAAAGACAGAAACCTCCGGACAATTTAGCCTCCTGCTCGCTTTATTTGCTTCTGAAAAAATCTGCAAACCCATTTTTTTTTTCATGTCCAGGTATATGCAATAAAGAATCACTACAAATTCAGGCCGCTGCTTTCATAGGTGATTCACAGTGTTCAAGCAAAGTTGACTACCTAGGGGTCCGGACATGGCAGATTACTGGACATTTAGCAGTTTAAACTTTAATTTCTATATTTTAGCGTGAATAAGTGCATATTTTATTGATTGCCCGAAGTGGAACAACGTTGATAGTTTATGGAGAATTTTTTTTTAACGCCTAAATCATAAATAGGCATTCGGAATCTTCTCTGGACAACGATTGGCCCTTTCTGGGAAAATGACCCATATACTTCCATGGTACTTTCCCAGTAGTGTGGGGATTGTCAGAGATCGTAACAAAGTTTCTAACAAAAACGCTGCAAATTATTACACACATTTTAATCATTTTTCTCTATAGATCACCCCCGACTATGGGGCTAGAAGAATAGACAGCAAAGAGTCAGTATTGGGATGGGTCTGTAAGTGATTGGCACTGGAGAGGCCCATGACCGAACACTTGTGGGCGGGGCTGGTGCAGCGGTACGTCCAGAAGACTGCGTCACAAAAGGCAACGGGAAACCACTGTGCACATAATCTCCAGGATATTGCCATGGAGAGAAACAGTCGATCAATGGCCCCTAGTCCCGGGCAGCCCTTAGATGAGCAAGGGGTGTGACTGGAATCCAGCAAGCAGGGGACCTTTTCCACATAGCAGAAAGCAGAGAATCTCTGATGCTCTCTCTTTAGTAATTACTAACGTTCGGGGAACTGAGCAAGGCGACTGAAGAAGATAGAGCACTCGTCTGCACAGCTTTGCCATTGTCACTACCTACCTAGGCGCCTACATAACTACTTCACACTCAATCCAAAGAAATAAGGAGTTGTGGGTGCCTTCATTAGGAAATTTAATTACTGATTGCTAAGGACGCAAAATTGAGAACAACTCAAAGAAACGAACAACGATCGCATTTTGGTCAGCTAAAATTAAACGGAAAACAGGCCTCCTTTGCGATTCACACTCGTGTTTCTCACTTATCATAAGTCCAACCCTTAAGTTCTCATAGGGACCGAACGGATGGTCCTAAAGAGCTCTGGATGGTCTCATTCGGTTCTAAAAAATCAGTAAGTACTATACTCCATCAAATTTTGAGGGGGTGTTAAAATTTTTTTTCTTGGTCGATTCCAAAGGTTCATTATTGAAAATAATAAACAAAAACGGAAAGGTTCTACTTGACAGTTTGGTAATGTCATAGTTACTTACCATTTAAAATGAAATAAATATGAACGTGCGGGAACTAACACCTCCACCAAACCTGCATGTAGCTTGTCAGTTCGAAATTGAATTAAGTTTAACCGTATTTCCATGAGGAAATAGAAAGTTCCTAGGAGATACCGACTCTAAGAATACAAATGTTGTCTAGAGAGACCAAAGCGGAAGCTAACCAGAAATGGCAGTGATACGGACTCTAGTGTGTCACAATGGAGAATTTGCCTCAATTTTAGATTCTGGAATTTCAAGTTAAATCCTATAATAGGGCCCTAGAATAACGTTAAACACCAGGAATACCCAAAGGGAAAAATTACTGTAGAAGAAAATGTCTAAACAAGTGAAGCCTCTATCAAAAAACTCGGCAAAAATCCCCCAGGATTCCTCTGTAAAAACTGCTACGGCGAAGCTTAAAACAAGTCTCGGCAAATAGTGTCAGACAATGTCAACAGCTAGAGTTGTAAGCGCCCTCGTGACCACATGAAACAATCCACTCTAATAATGTGATCCAAATATCGAAACTAATATAGAAACTAAATAAGAGAAGATGAACACTAATAATGCTTGATAAACTAATAGGTAGAATCGTATAGTAAACAAGAGTGAGTAAAATTGCTTCTTTTGGTCTCTTTGCGTTTGCGTTATTCTTGCCAGTTCGCAGCGCACTCCCGTGTTCGGTCACGTAAGCTAACAAATTCATGTACGCTTCCAGGGGTAGCACTGCTGTCGTACGGGGCAGCTTGTCACATCACAACATGACTGGCCCCGTTTTCAGACTGCCACTACATTTAAAATTTCCTTCTTCCTTAAATTTTTTGGATGCGTTTTCGAGCAGCACACTACGCCTCAGTATCAGTTTATTTCTTCCATTTTGATACCTTAAAGCACAAAGGCGCTATGTCCAAAAATGTCACTTTTGAGATAAATGGGTCAGTTACATCATAGGACCATACTATTTCATTAGGATACATGATTGTAGCTCTAAAAACTTTGAAAATGGCTTAAAAAAGGAAAAACTGACAGGGTTCTATGTCCTCTCTCAAATAATCGTAAATGCCATTTGGTGCTTGTCCAAAAAAGGAATGTCGTTCTATGTCCCAATAAAATAGCTATAAAATTCAATCGTATTGTGGATACTGGAGCTTTGTCCGGACATAGCTCCTTTGTGCACTAGGTTTATGGAAGGCGGACACTGTTTCTTAGAGAAAAAAAACGTTCTCTCCCTTTAAGAAATCAAGAGTTGGACTTGATATTAACCAGAAAACCAAACCTGAATCCCAAAAGATAGTTCTCTATAGGAAATTGGCCTGATTTCCGTTCAGATTTCAGCGTATTAAAGCGAGCGTTTCATTGAAATGAGTTTTGTGTAGTACTCAGCTGCGCATTCTTCGCAACCAAACAGGATACCGATTGTATTGCAAGTAGGTAGTATTCTATGCAGATGGTTAATAATAGCAAACCGTTGTGTAGTAATTTGCAGCGTTGTTAACTTATAACCACACTGGTTATAAGTTAACAACGCTGCAAATTACTACACAACCACGATGATAAAAACACTTTTTATCATCGTGGCACATTTTTCGTGATAATTAAGTAAAAAATTAGATGATAGTTCATTTTTGAATAGCTTAATTAGTACGTTGAATTTCCGTGTTTTTTATTAAACAGTAGGCAACTTACGAACAGATAGGTACAAGTTAAAGAAGACGATTTTGGTGATCCTTTGAAACCAAGAGTTCCTTCAATTTTTGTGCTCCAAATTGTTATAATATTAAGATTTTGTAATTATTTGACATTTCTAGGAGAATAAAAGAGTTGAAAAATATAATTATCGATGTTTAGTAATCCATATATTATGCATGAATAACTTTCCAAAATTCCTGATCAACAACACCTACCCAACACGCGAAACCTCCTGGCGACACCACCCTCTGGTGCCAGTCTGTCACCAAAAAACCGGTGGTGACGCCAAATTATGATCGAGAGCGTGATAAAATCCTCTACCCGAAGGGGTCATGTCCACAATCGAACTTGGCTAGAGGATCCATGTCCCTAACCTTACTTGGCCAAAAGAGCTATGTCCACCCATCTTCCACATTTATTATTTTTTGGACGTCCCACAGTAAGACTTGGGCGTCCTTATGCGATCGATCTGGGGTGAAGGAGGACAACACTCAACAGAAAAAAAATAACCACACACTAATCCGTTTTAGACCATTGTGAATCCAAACCCACGAAAAAAAACTATAGGTGTATGTCTGTGTGTATGTGTGTAACAAAATCTTGTGTCGTCTGCACAGGCCTTAGTTCTCAACCGATTTTCCTGGTTCTTTTTTTGTTCGATGCGGAAAACTATCTAGTTGTGCACTACGCCGCCAAAATTTCGAAATTTGCCTTTTAAGGGGGGGAAAGGGGGGTTAAAGCTTTAAAAACGTGCGTTTGCGGGCATAATCTTGTAAACTCTGCCCAGGCCTCAATTTCCAACCGATTTGCGTGTTTCTTTTTTTTGTTTGACTCAAATAACTTCCGAGTTGTACATGATTTCACCAGAGTATCAAAATTCGCATGGGGAGGGGGTGAGTAGAGAGATAATTTTCACAATATATCCGATTTTTCAATATTTTGGTTCCTTTACTGCTTACTAATTGTACCCGAGCTTTGAAATTGAGGA
Source organism: Apolygus lucorum (assembly GCA_009739505.2). Taxonomy (NCBI): domain Eukaryota; kingdom Metazoa; phylum Arthropoda; class Insecta; order Hemiptera; family Miridae; genus Apolygus; species Apolygus lucorum. Next base: position 557,667 of record CM019167.2, on the reverse strand, counting down.
AAAATTCTCATTATACCTCCGAATTTTCATGAATCATTCTCTGTACCACCATGGAACTAATAGCGGTGCCACCATGGTGCCAGGACACCATAAACCGCATACTTCGTGGTTTTTTTTTTGTTTTTCACCTTGAATACGGATGTGAACCTCGACGAACTGCCTACCAAAACTAATAGATGAAGGTTCAATGTTACGACGTATTTCCGCTTTGGTGCCAGACTGGCACCATTGGTGAGTGGAAGGGGGGGGGGGTGAACTCGAATTCGCATGTTGGGTATCGTAGATCATGGATTTTAAAATGCTCTTCAGATTCGAGGCTACCACGCCGCTAGAAATGTTATGGTGCATAATGGTGAGGGGGGGTCACTATTTCTTGCCTACAGTAACAAATAAATTACTTCGAGTGAAACAGTTTTATCGCTTACCAACTGGTTAAACTGATCTGATGCTTGTCCAATGGGACGTCCCCTGGAATGCATGCATTACTAAACAATACGTTTTAATTCCAGAAACACTCAAATTCAACAAACTATTTTTGGAAGATCTTCTTGAAGAGTATAGCTTATGAGAAATTGAAGAGTTCAGTGGAATAAGCCGTCATTTTAGGAATTGTGCACTGGTGAAAACTTCTTTTACGTTTTTCTCAAAACTCCGTTTTTGGACGTAGCGCCTTTCTGCTTCAAGGTATCGATCTCTTCTATATCTTCCATGTTCGAAAAAAAATGTTAAAAAGTGAGGCAAATCCCCCATTCTTATGTGTTAGTTTGTGATCTGCACCTTCAAGTCACATTAACGCGATTTTAACTGTTTGGTCAGATGTAAGTAATGGATCAGAGTAATCAATCAGTAGGCAAGTTGGAATCCGAAAAAAAATCTAATAGATGTGGCTTCTATAATAATTGTATTCAGAATTTCTCAGTTGGGCAACTTTTTCTTACTATATTCAGAGAGCGAAAACATTCTTATACAAAGAACATCTATCGATAAATAATATTATATTGGCTTCAACAGCGAGTGGAAGGATCGGGGGTCGTAGGGGCGGGGGAGGATTTTGGCAACTCTAGACCTCCGATAAATTTCAAAATAAACGTGTATTAATTTCCGGTCGTCTGAGTTAAATAGATAGGTAAATAATAAACAAAATAAATAAATGTTAAACGTAAATAATTATCCTCATTAGGCAAACAGTTGGTCCAAGGGGATGTCTACTATTCTTCCTGTCAAAATTGATGAACTTATAAATTTTAGTAGGTAGGTAACAACGTACCTACGCGTGTTTGAAACTCCAAATTATTATTATCCTCAAAACATACAGTTTTCTCAGTATCGGCAGAGAGCGGCTTGTGAAGCAGACTTCAGAGTGCTGGAAACCCGGTTCCGATCATTGAAGGAACAAGACGAAAAAGTGCTTGAAGCACTGATTCAATCCGATGCTGAAAGAGAGGAGATTTTGGCAGAATTGACAGAGGTCAACCAGTTTGATAGAAAGTTTTATGACTTGGAGAAGAATATGAATAGTGAATCAGAAGAGAGCTCAAGACATTCAGATAGAAAAGTGATATGTAAAAAACAATTGAAACTCCCAAAAATTGAGTTGGTTAAGTTTTCCGGAGACGTGAAAGGATGGCTAAGTTTTTGGGGTCAATTCAAAAAGATCCACGAAGAAACGGAGATTGCACCTGAAGACAAGTTTCACTATCTACTTCAAGCTACAGTACCAGATTCTATAGCACGTAGTGTAGTAGAATGTTTTCAAGCCTCACCAGAAAGCTATCAAAAAGCCATCAACGCACTACAAAATCGATTTGGAAGACAGGAATTACTGATAGAGACATACCAGAGAGAGTTGTTGAACATAGTCGTCCATACTATCATTAAAAGAGGAAAAGTTGCTCTCGTATCGCTGTACGACAGAATTGAGACGCAGATTCGAGCTCTTGACGCGCTAGGGGTCACATCAGAAAATTGTAAAGAGTGTGTTGGACATGCTGGTTTGCTGTACCCCCTAGTGGAGTCATGCTTGCCAGAAGATCTCTTGCGAGTTTGGCAGAGGAGTACTGGATGTCGTCAAGAAACTTCAATGAAAAATCGCCTGGAAAACTTGATGGAATTTCTAAGAAATGAAGTAGAAAGCGAAGAGAAGGTACTCACAGCAGCGTCTGGTTTCGGTCTGAAAGAAGAGTTGAAAAGTATGAAACTCAAAGAAGCTAAGAAAAATAAAGTTGACGAAAGTGCGGAAATGCCTATTACTTCCTCAGAACTTATTACTCATGGCAAAAGTAAGAATTCGGGAATCAGTAAGTGTATTTTCTGTAATAAGCAGCACTCAAGTGAAAACTGTTTAAATGCTAGAAAATTGTCTATGGAAGAAAGATTTAACAAAGTAAAGGAAAGTAAAGTTTGTTTTGCATGTCTAAAAGGAAATCACGCAATTAAACAGTGTAGAATGAGGATTTATTGTATTATCTGCCAAGGAAGGCACGTCCCTCTACTATGCCAAAAACTGAGTCAACTAGATACCACTAAAGTTGGTCCTTCTGTACAGTCAAACACATACGTTGGTCATCAAGATAATGACGCTTCATCACAACCGGAATGCTTGGTACAACATTCGTTGACCATATCGGGATTGTATGAAGTCCTTTTACAAACGTTAGTTGTCCGAGTAATCCATAACCAAAAGGAATATCAAGTTCGGGCTCTGATCGACACAGGATCTCAACGTTCGTATGTTCTCTCTTCATTAGCCAATACTTTGGGGTTTTGCTCTGAACGGAAAATCCAAGTGTCCCATTCAGTCTTCGGCGGTAGAGAGATAGACGCAGTCGATCATGATTTGTACACTATTCATTTGAGAAGTTTGAATAGATCTTATGCATGTAATTTTCAGGTTTTGTCACAAGAAACAATATGTGGGGCGATTCCTGTGTCAAAGGGAGACTGGTTGGAAGAACTGAAAGATCACAGAATAGAGTTGACGGATCGACCAGGCCCTATTCAAGTCCTGATAGGAGCTGATGTCGCAGGAAAGCTCCTCACTGGACGACGTTTATGTATGAAAAATGGTTTGGTGGCAGTTGAGACCCTGTTAGGATGGACACTGATGGGTGAGGTCATTTCAGTATCGAATAATCCAACAACCACCATGTTTTCCGTATCTAATCTGGATGTATTAGGTATTGATGATCCTAACGTAAAACGAACTAGGATAGTTCCGACCTGGTTAGCCTCAGACATGAATAGTTGGCCTGATGCAGTAAGGAATGAATCTGATAAAAATGAAGAAACTAAAAAAGTTGAGAAGTGGAAATTACCGCCGTGTAATGCACTAAAAATTAGTACGTATGATAATACTGTGCGAATGATGACATACATACAAAGATTCATATGTAACTATTTTGCCAAAAAAGGTGAAAGGATAATCAGAAAAACTATTTCGCTAAACAAATTTGAAAAAGCGAAAAGAAGAAGAAAGAAAAAAGAAATGAATGCAGCGCCTTTACATTCTGGAAGGAGTCCATTTTGATGACAGACAAGACGAATGTTTATAAAATTGCTCGTTTCCCTTGTTTTCGGACCCTAAATTTTTACGTTTACATTTCGGACATTTTTTGTGTTGGGAGAATGTCAAAATTGATGAACTTATAAATTTTAGTAGGTAGGTAACAACGTACCTACGCGTGTTTGAAACTCCAAATTATTATTATCCTCAAAACATACAGTTGTATTTTACACTTGTTAATAAAAATCACTTTCGCTTCTTCTCTCAAGAAATAAGTTGTGTTTATATAATATAATAAGTAGTACGATCGTGACACTTCCTCCAGAGTGAAGGTCGATTAAGGGATACCTGGGGTCTTGCGACTCTAGCAGCAAGAGAAAAACTCCTGAGAGGGATTGATGACACAATCAATGTCCTTGCATATTTGCAAGTCCCTGTGATAACCTACAGGTTGAGGCGCACAGCTAGCTCGCACTACCGACTATGCAGGTTGGCACCCGAGTTTTTGACAATCCACAAAACTCACATGTTGGGTTCCATGTATCAGGGCCATCCTCGCTGGCCATGACACATGGATCCCTTCCCGGGGATACAGATGAAGTTCGTCTCCCAGGGCAGTATAAACCACGATCCCCGCGAATCCTACCAAAAAAACAGTTGGTCCCCGAAGAACCCTGGTTGGTATCAACAAATTTTAAAAAATCCTACTAACAAAATTTTCAAGGCAGGGCATTTTGAACTTGCGTCTCGCCGCCAAAGGACGAGCAGCCGATGCTGCGGTCTAGCGGAATTTGTGAAAAGTAGGCTGCACCTCGTTTTTGCCGCTCATTCCAACATTTGACGGTTCTACTTCCTTGCCTTATAAATTGTAAGGAGAAGAAAACTGTTATTGAATTTCTGTGGTGACGAATCAAGCAGGATGCATTATCAAAGTGAAAAATACCGTCTGCATAATTTTGAATTTTAGAAAATTTCGCCCAGAACGGTTGTAATTTTTTGACTCGCAGGTCACATCTTGGGCAAGTTTTTACTGTATAGGTACACAAAAAACAACCCAGAAACAGCCTGATAAAAGTAGGAATCATTCATTCTCGTGAAAATCATATGTTCAGGAATATTGTTTGTCCATCAAAAAAGTTTGCATTAACATCAGAGAGACGGGAAATTTAATGCTCTTTTCAACGGTATCCTCAAATTTGAACTTCCTTTATCAATACAATACAACACTGATCAAATTTCCTGGATTCTATTTTAAGTTTTTGACAAGGTTCACGGAAAATTTGTTTCTTCTCACTATTCGACGGAGCTTAGTTTAGTTTTCTCATTTTACATTACTTCCCAAAGAAGCTAAAAGAGCCAAATTAACTATAAAGAAGGGCAGACAGAGAAACAATCAGTGGACAAGTTGGATCAGTTGAGAAGAAAAAGTTGGGAAACGTGGAACAGTTATCCACCTTGCACTTACTAATAAGTACACCTTCTACCCACAACACAACGTGAAAAAAAGTGGGATACTGCCTACAAACGTACCTTAACTACCTACTTATCGAATTTTGATTCATTTTTTTCCTTTTTGGTTTCCAAAGGTTCATGAATATGTACATACTTATAATGGAATCGTGGAGGTTTGAAATTTTTGTGAATCGAATAACGGCCGTTTAGGGCGAAATTTTGCTTAGCAATACGTTAGTAAAAATTCTGCAGACTATTATAATGCATCTTGCTTGTGATTCGTCACCATAAAAATTCAATAACAGTTTTCTTCTCCTTATAATTAATAAGGCAGGGAATTGAAGAACCGTAAAATGTTGGAATGAGCGGTAAAAACGAGGTGCAGCCTACTTTTCACAAATGCCGCATCGGCTGCACGTCCTTCGGCGGCGAGACGCAAGTGGCATTTTGATATTTCCCCCACTTTTTACCCCTTAGAAGTGACTGACAATAAACAAGCCCTTCGCGGCTCAAGTAGACCAAAAATGGAGCCGATAAATCAAATGTCTTCGAATTTGGTCCACAGTAACTGGGCAAAGTACGTAAAAGGCGTTGAATTTCAATTTGTTTAAAACTTAAATTTCTATTAAGAAAGCTTTTTTGGAAATGTTTTGAATTTGCTTCGAAGTTTGAAAGCACAAAAACAAGAAATTGGTGGTTTCAAATTTTTTACTATTCAATTTAATATTAAAATTCAAAGTTATTATATTTCGGCTCGAGGCCCATGCACTAATGAATTTTTAAAATCCTTGAAATTTTCAAGTTTAGCTACATTTTATGGGAAAAAAATAACTGAATTAACGGGTTTTCCCATTTTCTCGGGCAATGGGGTATTTCGGTGGGTCGGAAATTCAGGTTTTTGACCTCAAATTTGGATTCAGCACCCTTGAAAACCTATATACTACAACTTTAAGCCCAATGATACTACAACATGTGGTAGAAAAATTAATTAAAGAGATCACACGTTTGAAAAAGGCGGGCCGCTATAAATGCACACACACTAGGCAAGGACTACGCCGCGCGCGTGTGTGTGAGTAGTATTTTGTAGTATCCAAAAGGTCCTCCAAGGGTTTCATCGCTTCTCTGTGTATGGATACTTTTTTCAAAGACAGTTGGCTAGCTACGTCACACCATTCAAATCTTCAACTTTCCTTAGCTTCTCTGATTTTTTAATAACATTTTTTCGACGAACAGACCTGATTACCGTTATTCCTGAGCCTTACTCTTTTGAAAAAAAAAATTAAAAAAATTGACAGAAATACCCCATTATTGTTCGATTTTGATGATTCCAGCGGCAATCTTTCAACTTTTCAAGTTTTTGCCCCTTAAATTTCGCGAAGTACTGACCCGGAACGAAGAACGAATGGCGACCGACTGAGACCCCCTTATGAACCTCTCGACCGAGGCCCCTCCCCGCACCCACTATCTCCTACTAAGCCATAATCATCACAGATGAGCGATCTTTAGGGAAAAAAAGTAAAGCGTTGTGTAATAAAGTGCAGCAGTTTTTGAAAGACTAATTTTTCAGGAACAGTGATTAATTGATATTCACTTCAAAGAAAGGATAAGTTACTAGGTAACCAGGTTACTAGGCACAGAGATCTTTTCACTCCCAACACCATTAGATAAAAACAACTTACCAGAATCCGGATCCTTCCTTGGGAGGTTCTTTCTTCCTGGCTGGCTGTTTATTTTCTGGAAGAACTGCCCCCTTCAAAGTAGAAGGCAGCTGAAGCTCGACAGTTTCAGTCGATTGCGCTCGCAGTAGGACGATTGGAGGTGTGTGAGCCTCATCCACGTTCTGCTGGTGGACAGGAGAAGAGACTACAGGGCCACGAATTCCCGTTTCATGAATTGTCTCAGTGACCGGATCCTCACATTCATCATCTTTCATTCGATCCACCTGGTCGTTCTCTTCTTCAATGCTCCCCTCATTCTCATCCCCAAACAGCAACTCTTCTACTCCTTCGAAGCGTTCGGCCAAGTCCTGCTCGAATTGATCGTCGTCCATAAAGGTCTCACTGGCGTCTTCATCTGATTCCTCCTCCCCTTCTGAACCAATGTCCACTTTGGGAACCAAGGTGCCAATGTCTTCTCTCCACGTGAATAGAATATTCTCCATCTAGAAGATGAAAATTTGAAATCAGTTATAGGGCGAGGAAAATCATCAAGTCAGTAAAAGTCCCATCGTGGACTACCAGGAACCCCCTTTCCCAAGGTATCCAAGAAGATACCATCACAAAAACCATCTTTTTACTCACTAACAACCAAAAACTTGTAAAGATTACGGTTTGTGCTTAATCTCACATACTTTTTACACAAGATTCGATAAATTAATTAGTTGGGTTCACTCAAAATGATGGATAACATGTTCGAAATGATGTATGAAACTGACCTCAAGTGTGTTGATGTCTACTTCTTGATTCAGTTGACGTTGACGCAGCGTCACATTCGTTGGAGTTGTGAAGTTTGTTTTCTCAAGAACTGTGGCTATGTTGAATATTAGTGAATTTCTAATGTAGGTAAGCTTTATGGTACCACTGAGTTGAAGTCAAACTTTGAAACTTGAACCGGGAATCCGGGAGCACTATCACATCGCCCTATCAACATTGTTGCTGTTTTGAAACTTCTTCTTCTTTTCTTATCTGAGGGGAGTAGCCAGTTGGACCAACTTGCCTCCGGGCTCCGGGTGATCAAATACGTCCACGGAGAGGGAGCGGCGGCTGCCAGCACATGAACTTTATACATCCATGGTAGTGTCCGACATCCATGGATGTTTTTGCTTCCGAGTCTACCAGTAGCTGAAGGATTTCTACTAGGTTGTCAAGTTGTGGAAGTGGGGTTTCTTGGAGCAAGCATGGAAGAAGTATTCCATGGCGCAAGGATCAAAACCCTCTAGGTTGTTACAGGATCAATCTATGCTCTTTTAAGTCCATGTTGTTAGGCAGCTCCATGTTGTTAGGTAGCTCCATGTTGGTAGGTAGGGAACGCTAGCGCTTCGGCGATGATTTTATTCCTCTGTTGTTCCCATTTCCGTGTCGTGTGTGTCCGTTCCGTCAACTTTATCTCGGTGTCAGTTCAAATATTTCCAGGAATCCCGTGATTATTGCAGTGGGGTTTCTCGGAGCAAGCATCTAAAATCCTACAAGGTCCATGGATGCTTTTTAGTATTTAATACTAAAGCATCCATGGAACAATTTGTTCTGCTTGTTGGGCGTTGGTATACTTTCAGTAGAAGGCGCACGATGTCTTCAGTCGTAATTTATTCTTTCTTGATTCCCGAAGTCAATTCCCGAAGTCATCTATTGCTTCCGAGTCTACCAAGGTAGCGGAAGCTTTGTTTTCACTTTTCAAGGATGAAAAAAAGTTCTCCAAAATCAAAATTTTCACTCGCGTTTTGCGTTTAGACCTTTCTGAACCATTTTGGTTCCGTGTCTGTCTGTCATCAATTCCTTGTAACGCGCATAACTATACGAAGTTATTGTCCGATTTGATGAAATTTTCAGGGATTGTGCGGGTTGGTGTGTAGACGGTCCCCTATGAAAATCATCATCCCCGGACTGATAGAAGCGACTGCGCATGCGCAAACGTGAATTCCATGTAACGGCCATAACTTCTACAGTTTCCATCGATTTCGATGACATTCTCAGGGATGTTACAGATTAGTATTTAGATGGTCCCCTATGAAAATCATCACATTCCAACTGATAGTAGCCACTGCGCATGCGCAAACGTGAATTTCCTTGTAACGGCCATAACTTCCACATTTCCTACCTGATTCGATGAAATTTTGAGGGATTATGCAGATTGGGTTTTAGATGGTCCCCTATAAAAACCATCACCCCCGGACTGATAGTAGCCGCTGCGCATGCGCAACCATGAATCTCCTTGTAACGGCCATTCCAAATTTTCTACCCGATTTCGATGAAATTTTCAGGGATTATACGGATTAGATTGTAGATGGTCCCTGATGAATATCAAGGCCTTAAAATTTACAGAAGCCACTGCGCATGCGTAAAATCCTTGTAACAGCCATAATATTTACATTTTTCATCCGAATTTGATGAAATTTTCTAGGATTGTCCAGATTAACGTGTAGATGGTCCCCTATGAGGGTAGTGAAAGGTACTTAAAGATTGGTGTTTTGAGATTAACTACTACGCATTGGATCATCTATATAATCGGGTTATGGATACGAGGAAGCTATGTGCCACACCCACTTGGCAGACGTTTTTTATTTTCTAATAAAACCCATAAAAGTCTGCCAAGTGGGTGTGGCACATAGCTTCCTCGTATCCATAACCCGATTGTATAGATGATCCGATGCATAGTAGTTAATCTGAAAACACCAATCTCTAAGTACCTTCCCCTACCCTCATAGGGGACCATCTACACGCTAATCTGGACAATCCTAGAAAATTTCATCAAATTCGGATGAAAAATTAAGTGAGTAGGTGTATGTGATTGGATCAATAAATACATAGCCTCGGCTGGGTTTCGAACCCACGACCTTAGGAGCTCTAATCAAGACTCTATCCTCTGAGCTACCGATGACCTGCAATTGATGGGGATTTGAGATTCTCACAGGACACCATTCCTCTATGAAAAACAATTCACTGTGATTTTCATAGGGGACCATCTAAACACTACTCTGTAACATCCCTGAAAATTTCATTGAAATCGGATGAAAATGTAGAAATTATGGCCGTTACAAGGAATTCACGTTTGCGCATGCGCAATGGCTACTATCAGTTCGAAGGTGATGATTTTCATAGGGGACCATCTGGAACACTACTGCTGTAACATCCCTGAAAATTTCATTGAAATTGGGATTGGAAATGTGGAAGTTATGGCCGTATACAAGGAATTCCACGTAATCGCGCATGCGCAGATCGCTTCTAATCAGTCCAGGGGGCAATGATATTTCGTGAGGGGACCGTCTACAGGACACCAAACCCGCACAATCCTGGAACAATTTCATAGAAATCGGACAATAACTTCGTATAGTTATGCGCGTTACAAGGAAATCATGACAGACACACACAGACAGACAGACAGACACACAGACATACACACAGACACGGAACCAAAATTGTTCAGAAAGGTCTGAAACGCAAACGCGAGAGAAATTTTGATTTTGGAGAAATTTTTTTTCGTCCTTGAAAAGTGAAAACAAAGCTTCCGCTACCTTGGTAGACTCGGAAGCATTACTCCCTAGGAAGTTAGAATTGATTTCAATGCTTACCACTGGCATCGAAATAAAGTGTTCAGCAATAATAGAAATAATTTTCATGTTGCCTAACCTTCGTGTGTCCCCTAATTACCTTATCTCCAGTACTCTGTGCCCAAAGGGCTGGGCAAGTACACAAATTTTGTCACACACATAGACATTCACCTACGGTTTTTTGCTTCCGAGTCTACCAAGGTAGCGGAAGCTTGTTTTCACTTTTCAAGGACGAAAAAAAAAGTTCTCCAAAATCAAATTTTCACTCGCGTTTTGCGTTTTAGACCTTTCTGAACAATTTTGGTTCAGTGTCCCTGTGTGTCTGTCTGTCATGAATTCCTTCCTTGTAACGCGCATAACTATACGAAGTTATTGTCCGATTTCAATGAAATTTTCAGGGATCGTGCGGGTTGGTGTGTAGACGGTCCCCTATGAAATCATCATCCCCGGACTGATAGAAGCGACTGCGCATGCGCAACGTAATTCCTTGTAACGGCCATAACTTCCACATTTTCCATCCGATTTCAATGAAATTTTCAGGAATGTTACAGATTGGTATTTAGATGGTCCCCTATGAAAATCATCACCTTCAGATTGATAGTAGCCACTGCGCATGCGCAAACGTGAATTTCCTTTTAACGAGCCATAACTTCCACTTTTTCTACCCGATTTCGATGAAATTTTCAGGGATTATGCGGATTAGTTGTAGATGGTCCCCTATGAAAATCATCATCCCCGACTGATAGAAGCGACTGCGCATGCGCAAACGTGAATTTCCTTTTAACGGCCATAATTCTATATTTGCTATCCGATTTCAAAGAAATTTTCAGGGATGTTACAGATTAGTATTTACATGGTCCCCTATAAAATCACCACCTTCGCTGATAGTAGCCACTGCGCATGCGCAAAGTGAATTCTTGTAACGGCCATAACTTCTACGTTTTCCATCCGATTTCAATGAAATTTTCAGGGATGTTACAGATTAACTTATCTTGATGTTTTGAGATAACTACTATGCATCGGATCATCTATACAATCGGGTTATGATACGAGGAAGCTATGTGCCACCCCTGCAGACGTTTTTTTTTTTTTCTCGCGGATTTGGATTCAGAATGGTCTAAAACGGATTAATGTGGTTATTCTTTCTTTTCTGTTGAGTGTTGTCCAAATTTACCCCAGATCAATCGCATAAGACGCCCCAAGTCTTACTGTGGGACGTCCTAAAAAAAAGTTCCCAGCCCCAGATACCTACCAATCCAAATACTAGCGAAGCTTTGAGGAACTCTTGAGGAAAACTCTTTTTTTTTTTTTAATTCAACTACTAGGTTAAATACCATCAAACAAAAGCTAAACAAGAAGTTCTTTCCAAATAATCCACATTTTAAAGCGAAACATACTCAACTTGGGCCCTAGGTGGATAGTACTACAAGAATTGTTAGGTTGATTTGAACAAGGTAGGGTGTGTCTACCCTACTAATGGGGAACAAATTTTGATGATTGTTACATTAGACAAAGTAGCTAGCTACATCTCAGTTTCCAAAAGTTCATCACCAACTCTAATGTAGTAGCTTCGTATTAATTTGTACCTGAATAAAACGTAAATAAGCTATCCCTACCAACGAGGCTGATAATGTGTCCACCCAACTCAGTACGCATTATGTACCTACTCAATGTTCTCAAAAGAAATCTGTCATCTTTTTCATCCAGCAATATTATACTTGACCCCCCTCTTGAACCTATAGGAATGACAAAACATCAACAAACAAAATTCTTTCAAAACGCGAACTTTATTTATGATAATAATGCACTGATAATACTTTTTTAAACTACAGGTAGGTATGTATAAGGAATTTGGATACATTTTTGGAAAACGGTATTGACATTCATTAACGACTCAAAGTTGACGTCGCAAAATGTATTCAAGTCGTTGTGAATTAAAAAACAATATTATACGAAACAAAATCTTTAAAAAATCAAACCAGAAACCGAGCCTTATAAAATGCCTTTGGTACATGTAGATACATACCTACCTACTTTTCTTTGGACTTATCACACTAAATACGAACAAATAATGATGTATAGTAAATATATAACAAATAATGTGATGAATAACGAAAATTAAAAATTGCAACGAAGTAGAACCTCGGTGGCCCTGTCAACTTAGTAAAAAAAGGCCATTAATGGTAAATGAATCCTGGATAATGTGTGATGGTCTCAGAAATGGCTTTCCAATTCGGATTACAGAAAAGAAAACGTGATGAGAGGAGAGCTCAAAGATGGAGGGAGGAGACTGTAAAGGCTAACAAAAAAGTCTCTTGAAAATAAATCCAAAATCTTGAAAATCGCATAAAATCAATGGTTGATCGATACAAAAAAAGAAAGATGATATTGTTTTCTTTTGAATTATACTTAAAACTTTTCCATTTTACGAAATTAAAAAACAAACTTCTTTATTGACTTTTGGAGCAATCAACGGTAGAAGGTCAAAAGAAATAGTACCTACTGGTACTAAAAGATACGTCAAAACAATGATTTTTTAAAAAGATTTTTGTAAAGCAAAAGAAGCATCAAAGCAATATGCATAAAGTGCATAAAGAAGCTACAAGGGAGATTCAAACATGAACAGGTCTTATATAACTAAAATCATGGATCATTTTTTCATTTGGTATTACACTTTTCCCAATAGTTTTTCAATTCCTCATTCAAAAAATTAATTCGAATTTGTCATCATCCATTAGCGCACGAACTGAAGAACCTGCTGGTTGTTCTCGAGACGCTCTCCGCCAAGTGCTACTCTGAGGGGCCCAAACATGTAGTGATCGCATGGTGGAAGGTGTGGGCTTAATGTTCATAAGGTGGATGTTTCAGTTCAAACATTTTGTTGTGGGCGGACAACTCTTTCACTCTCGAAGGAGCCTCAGGAAGGGACATTGCCTTGCTGCTGCTGATATGTGGAAGGAAATGACATCCCTCGTTAAACCAAAGTAAGGTGACGTCCCTTTCACCCTCTCCCTTCAAGAGTGATAGTGTTGTACGTCAACAATACTTCCACCATGCGATTACTACGTGTTTGGACCCCTCAAAGAAACACTTGGCGGAGAGGGTTTCGAGAACATTCAGCAGTCCGCGCTTAACTGAATGAGACACGCCCAAGATCATTCTTCGAAAAAGAAATGCTGCCGATTCGATGGGAAAAGTGTATTACCAAGCAAGGACAATGTGAAGAAGTGATCCAAGAGGTTTTTTCATGTAAAATTAAATTTCAGTAACAAAAGGCCTGTTTTTAATCATTTCAACCCTCATTTATATTGAATATAAGCAAGGTAAAAACAGGTTAGGACGGTTCCATGGTGGGGGGAACGAGGGAGGGAAAATCAAGCCATGAAGAACCAACACCTCGAGACCATCATACTTCAATCCAGGAGTCATTTCCCATTAAAAGTATTATTTTTTCACTTGGGTGTTATGGTCTTTACTTGAAGTAATGACGATGGTACCTGAACCCACTAGGACGGCCACTTAGGAGGAGCTGAGAATATTCAACAACGCCGCTCCGACACTCTGTGGCATAGAGTTGAGAATCCTGTTTGTCAATTTTCAATGCCCTGAGGAACGCATAAAGCGAGTTTGACACGAAGCCTCTTGAACCAATTTCCACGTTGAAGCAGGAGACGTTGTAATTGAACTTTCATACAGTTTGGCCCAGTAATCCATCTTGGCTTGAGCGTCCAGACGGGCTCTGGGAATGTTCAATTCCCATGGCACTGAGAGCTCGACGATCATCATAACTCTGATGCTCCGATTATACACGAGAATGTCTGGGCTACGGCTGCCAGCTTTGTTTTTGATCAGGTGGGGCAATAGATAGCGATCACCATCTTTCACCACACTGTTTATTTGCCAGCCAACTTGGTCACCGTATACCTGGAAAGCAGCTCCCAACAGTATGCCAACAATGTATTCGTGCCTGATGATGTACAGAGGCCGATTCTTCGTTGCTGGGCAGTTAGTTTGAGAACGTGGTAGAGATTATTTTCCAGGCCCTCGAATTTTGTTTCCGAGCAGTAAGGACATTTCAAAGGCCTTGAAAACTCGAAAGTAGCATTCAGTTCTTCATTGATTCTTGCCCAATTATGAGAATCTTGCAAGTGCTGATGGAAGCACTTCTCATCTCTGAAACGCTTCGCACAGATGAAGCAAATCGTCATGCTGTCCTCAGGAATCTGAAACAAAGAATGCCAAATTTAAACACGGGATACTTCAAAACTATTGTAAACACGAATACCTACAACTGTGAAGGACTGATGCACTCTGGCAGACTCGGAAATTATTCTTGGAGGAGATGCGGGATGCAATTAACCCCACTATTCATGAAGTATGCCGACACCGTTCCCCTTCGTTCAACCCTGTTAACAAAAAACTCACGTACTTTTGCATTTATACGCCATTTCCTCCCTCAAATATCGTGAGATATGGGGTTAGCTGTGACCGAGCGAGCTACAGCATGTGTCCCTGGAGTTGGGACTCGAACCAGTTGCAGGGGAAGTGAGTTTGAGGCCCGCCTCTGCAGCATATTTTCGGGCGAGTCGGTCGCAGTTCCCCCTCGTCACAACCCAGGGCGGTGAGGCCAATGGGAAGCCATGAGCGAAATCATCGGAACAAATTCTGATCTTCCCTTAGGAAGACAGCTGATGACGTCTGCGACGCCAGGAATGGCAGTCGGACAAAAATCCAAACCTAAAATGGTTGTTTACTTTACTACTTTACTTATTCTTGGAGGAGATGCGGGATGCATTAACCCCACTATTCATAAAGTGTGCCGACACCTGTCCCCTTCGTTCGACCCTGTTAACAAAAAACTCACGTACTTTTGCATTTGTACGCCATTTCCTCCCTCAAATTTCATAGCAATCCTAAAAAAGTCTACAAAGTGGATGTGGCATATAGCTTCCCTCGTTCCATAACCCGATTGTATATATGGTCCAAGCATAGCAGCAAATCTCAAAACGTCTATCTTTACGTACCCTGCACTACCCTCATAGGGGACCATCTATACACCAACCCGCACAATCCCTGAAATTTTCATCGAAATCGGGTGGAAAATGTAAAAGTTAGATATGGCGGCTACAAGGCTTTTACGTTTGCGCATGCGCAGTTGCTATTACCAATCTGATGGCAATGATTTTCACAGGAGACCATCTAAACGACAACTCGTGCAGTCCCTGAAAACTTCGGCGAATTCGGACAATAACTTCTTATAGTTAAGCGCTTTATAAGTATATCATGACAGATAGACACACAGAGATGGAAACGAAACCAAAATTGTTTAGGAAGTGTAAAGTAAAGTAAACAACCATTTCAGGGTGGATTTTCGTATGACTGCCATTCCTGGTGTCGTGGACGTCATCAGCTGACTTCCGAAGGGAAGATTTGTTCTGACGATTTCGCTCATGGCTTCCCATTGCCTCACCACCCTGGATTGGGATGAGGGGAGGATGAGCCCCGGACGCACTGCAGCGAGATTTGAACCCACGACCCCCGCAGAAGTCAGCCCGAAACATCGCCACCAAAGAACAACAGTGCCACAGTGCTTACAGCCATACCTGACCCCCCCCCCCCAACCCCATTGCTTAGCAAGGTAAACGTAAACTGTGAGTGGAAATTTTGATTTGCAGAACCTTTTTTAACCTTGAAAAGTGAAAACAAAGCTTCCGCGACCTTAGTAGACTCTGAAGCAAAATGGGTTACCGTTGGTAGGGTGAGAGTTGGTAGGGGCTTAACATAAAAAAAATGAAATTTGAACAAAACATTAAAACATCAAATATTAAGCACCTACAATTCTCATCAATTATTTAATTAAAGTTGAGTGCATTTCCACCTACTCGGCAGTGTCAGAACATGTTGTTAATTATACGCTCAACAGTTATAGCCTTGATTAATGGTATAGATTATGTTTGTAGCTATTTTTAGGTAGAGGGTGTACCATTAGAAGTTGTTGGGGTAGGATAATAGAAGGTGTTTTTTATCTCTTCGAAGCCCTTCTTATCCCTAAACAAGTCATGGTCATGCATCCTCGTCGCACAACCCAGGCCCCCTGGGATGGACAGAGGTGGTCCATTAGTTTCCCTGGTGGACCCTCTTGAATTTCTAGGGTTGCTGAATGACCCTCTGGCGACCAGTGAGGGGGGGGGGGGTCAACGGGTTCCCTGACCCTTCAATACAAACGCCTCCCATAATGAATCAAGCAGACCACGAGCCTCATAACCCCCACCTGCCCATTGGCACGCGGGATTCTAGGGGAGGCGCCCCAGGCAGGAGCGTCGGCCTTCCTCTCCTTCCTCATCATCCCTACCCTCTTCCTCTTCCACTGCCTCTTTGAACCACCAGCGAAGCCCATTGTGAGCGAGCATTCACTACCATATCCAGCCTATTGCTGCCTATTGCTAATTGATATTGAACGAATACAGCAAGGTGTGCGCAGGATTGCGGCGGATAAAGCATTGGCTGTGCGCAATGGGGTACGTAATATCAATGTTTATTTAAGCAAACGTTTTGCCATCCAGAACCTCTGCCTGAGGCCCCACTATAAGCAGCTTGTCCAGGAAGCTATCCTGGAAAATAGCAGTGGGGCTTCTCCCGCATCTCCTATTGCTGACATGGTGCACCAGCCTCCCATTCAGTCTCCCCCCCGGGACCACCAGTCTTGTTGCCAATCTGAAGACCGAAGTCTTGGGCTCGGGGGGGGGGGGGGGTAGCTCGTATTGAAGGCTACGAAAGCGCCTACCAGCAGGATCTGGTGAGCCGGGCTGCTGAAGGGCTGGATAACCTGGAAGATGAGGTT